>OX101752.1:91466668-92066668 GCA_944452675.1 Tachina lurida
AAAAAGTGACATAGGCCATGTAGATTTTCAAAACTGGGACCAGGAGGGTTTATAGAGGAAAAATGTTGGCCCTCCGGAACGTTCGAACCGATTTTAATGAAATTTAGAACATAAATAGATCTGCGTCTAAAAGGTCACATCGAATATGTACATTTTTAAACATAGATAGATCTGCATCTAAAAACTTACATAGGCTGTATATATTTTCAAAACTACAACCAAGAAGGCGAAAAAATTCATGCTGAATAGTTCATCTAATTTAATTTTAAATTAGAGGGTTGAGGGCAGCATTGTCAACTTGGTGCGTTTCGCACAATTTTTGGTGCTTTTTTTTTAATTTTGTGCGAAAAATTCCTTAGTTGGTGTGTGGTGCGCTTTTTTTTAAATTTCGGTGGGTTTTCTAATTTTTGGTGCCACCAAAGCAAATTCAACACAACTTTTTTCTTTTTTTTTGTGAGAAAAAAATCCTTGTAGAATAAAATACGCCTGTTTCAATACTATTTGATTCAACAATACAAAATTTTTACGATCAATTTTAGTCTACGAATATGTTCATACGATGAAAGTCTCATTTTTAAGATTGCTAGTTTATAGGCGAGTGAGAAAAGCGAAAAAGAAACGAGTACTCAGCTACATGTACTGTCAATACGTTTTGCTTTCTCATTCGCAATATCGATAACTCAGTCATGAATACATAAAGCCAAAGTATATTTATATAAAGTATATGCAGGTCTACAACAGATAAGAAAATACAAAAACAACATGCAACAAACAGATGATTACAACCAGACCTGAGCAACTTGCATTATTTTCATAAGCACGGATTGAAAAACAAAAGTTTTAGTGAAAATTTAAATTTGGTGCATGTAATGCACTATTTTTTCCACTAAAATAAAATCTCTTAAAAGTAATGGATTAATATTGCATTAGCAGCGAAAAATTCTCTAATTTTGTATTGCCACTAAGCACATCATGAAGTAATGCAATATTATTGCAATATCACATATTGTACAACGTAATCATATTTTTATCATATAGCAGAAATAAAAAATGCAGTAAAGGACCATTGAAGGCACCTGAATAAGTACGTGCATACAAATGAAAGATCAGAACTTAGGTTTTCGTTTATTTTATTGTAAAGTTATATCTTAATCTTAAAAAATGGTGATTTTATAAATGGAATATACTACCGCTTTGAACAATTTAATCAAGTTTTGTCTTTCTCTTGAATAATTATAAAAATGGTAGTGATATGATTTTTGCCTTAAGTGGCGAGATTTACATAGAAAAAAGTTTACATATTTATTGCACTATAATTATCAAAATTAGTTCTAATGTAATAAATTTGGATTTGTATTGATTTGGTTTAGTGTGGGAGAATGGTCAATGCATTTGCTTATTTAATGCAAGTTCCAGATCTGCATATAACAAAAAGGAAATGTATGGATAGACAAAATCAAAGTAAATTTATTAATTGATAAGCCTTTATTACGTGATATAAGTATAATAAAAGCTACATATTTATTTTAATAATTAAATATAATTATTTTTAAATGTTTTGTAACACCTTTTTTAAGTAAAAATTTATTTCAACTTTTTCACTACACACAATTATGTATAACAAAGCAAAACAAAATGGCGTACAAAAATTGCAAACAACTTTTGACATTGACACTACATCAGAAAAAAATTAATCACCTGGGTACTTGCATATACTTTATATAAATTTACTTTGCATAAAACTATACATAATAAACATGTAATCAATAATAATACTTGTATTGTGTGAACGCCGATGATAGTTCAAAGAAGAAAAAGTGATAAGACTTGTATAGTCTGAACATAGATTTACAGACTAAAATACGACCAAGAACTAATGGTGCTTAAAACGGACTTGCTGTAGATAATTTGTATAACACAAAGAAAAAGAAACATTTTTCTATCCATTTTAGATTTTAATAGTATGTAATTGTTTTTATAAGTTAGTTAAACAGCTTAGCAAAAGCAAAGTACTGTCACAATAAATTGTTAAGCATATTGTAGTAAAAGGATTGTAAAGGTTGAATGGTGTGTAAAGGTTGAAGGCAGGATCACCATGTAATGTGTTAATAATAAAGGATGTGGTCCAAGCATGTAATAGTCTGTATGTGGCCCTATAGTCCCTTGGTTATTTTATACAGCTGTCAGGGAGTCCAGCTTGTCAGTAGGCCCTCAAAATAGGTGCCAAAAGTGTGTGAGAATTTAATTGAAACAAGGCAAGTTATTGCCAGCTTATGTTCACAAATTAAAGTCTGATTTATTGAATGTTTAGCTCTACTTATAGTATAAGTAAAGACATAATACTTTTGCTGACCATCTATAATAACATAATTTTGTAATGAAAACAAAACTGTGTCATTTAAATTTAATAAAGTAAGCGGTTTGTTAATTATTACAATCAACTGTGTGTGGCAATTCAATTATGTTATTATACAGTGTATTACAGTAAGTGAGGTACACTACAGGATATATACAAAAATACATTTTTTGTGCTTTGTTGGCAATTTCTTTTACACATATTATATTTTAATATTTTAATTGCACTTTTTCCCAAAATTAATAATTAACCTGTTCAGTAAAATATTAATTGTTTTTTAAATATTTTTAAATTGATTATTGAGGGGTTAGCTAGATCCTATGCGTATTTCACTGTTGCTACAGTGTAAAAGTGACAGATAAAAATGCTCGAATTACCAATTAACACAGCTAATAAAAAGCGTTGTAATTTTATTGCACTAGAAAGAAGAATCGCAAAAACGCCGACAAAATGTCAGGGAAATCGAGACAAATAGAAAAATACACTTATTTTCCATCCCGTGTCATCTCTGTATACTTTGTAGCAGATCATCAGGGAACCTTTACCGAAAAATTTCTTAGAAAAACTACAGTTATTATATTAAACTTTTATTTAAACAAATAAGAAGTTCAATTTATATCACAGTTGAAACAAGAACTCAATAATCAGCAGGTTTTTTATTTAATTACTTTACCATTACTACTCATACATTATTAATTTGAATCCTTACTACTAATGGTTGATCTCTTTTTGAAAAGTATTGTATAGAATTTATGAAATAAAAATAATCACCCGTATTACGAATGTCGAGTCGAATATTCGTCTACGACAATTTTGTATTTGATTAAACAAAGGATGTACAAATTTTCTTTATTCTATGACAAAGTTCTCGTAGACGAATATTCGACCCGACATACGCAATGCGGGTGAATGTGTTGTCTAGTACAAACCAATAGAAGCAAATTTATTTATTTTTTTTTATTTTTGTGAAGTTTAATTTTTTGTAATTAAAAAATTCTAAGCTTGGTGCGTTTTTTTTATTTTTGGCGCATTTTTTCTCCATTCTGGTGTGTTTTAAAGTTTCAAAGTTGAAAACGTCGGTGGGAGGGGGGGTGGGTGGCAAATCGCCTGGTTTTGGTTTTTCCTTATGAAAGAGGCTTACAACGTTTTTTTTTAATGTTGCAAGTGTGATTAGGGGCCGAAGTGTACCCACCAAAAAAATTTATTATCAAATAATGTTGTTGTATTTGGACGAATTTTTTAAATTCTATTTGCATATGACAAGGGTCTATTAAATCTTAAATTGTAGGAGGGGGAAAGCAAAGTGCCCGCCACAAAAATTTGTTATGATATATCATTTCTGGACAAATTTTGAAAATTTTAATGGCATATGGAAAAGGTTCGCTAATCTTTTTTTTTTTGTAATTTGATGGGGGTGGTTGAATGCCAGCCCCAAAATTTTATTATCAAATATTTTTGGCATTTGTGGACCAATTTCTAAAACTCATTGTGTATATGGAATAAGTGTACAATTTTTTTGGAAATGGTGGGGGAAGGAGAAGCCAAGTAACCGCATGTAGCAAGTGAACATCAAGTAACTTTCTCATATGTGGACCAATTTCCAAATTTTTATTTTTTTTTCGTATGGAAGAGTTCCACTAAATTTTTTGTTTTTGTTGAGGAGGGTGTCGCAAATCTTCCGCCGCAATAATTGATTATAAAATAACTTCGTCATTTGTCGACCAATTTTCAAAATGCTTTTTGCATATGGAAGAGGTCCAATAATTTCTTTTAAATAGGGGTGGCGAAATGCACCCACAAAAAAAATGGGTTATCACATTGCTTTGTCGCTTGCAGACCAATTTTAAAAATTAGTTTTTACTTTATAATGGAACCACTAATGAAAACTGTGCAGGGGGAGGAAAGTGCCCACCACAAAAATTTATTATCAAATAAAATATTCTTTTGTGGACCAATTTTCAAAATTTTGAATGCTTATGAAAAAAAAATTAGTGAATATTTTTTGGAGAGGTGGGAAGGTTAAGCGAAGCACACCGGGTTAAGCTAGTTATAAATATTATTTATTCGTAGTTTTTCACAGTATCGTCTTCATTTTTAATATTAACGTTACAAATGTCGTTTTCGTCAAGGGAATTTAAAACATCAATCAAAAGGAGTTTCTTCTTTTTCGATTTAGTTTTCCTCATTCATGTCAGAAGAGGGTCTGATGTCAAAAGCAACCTGTTTAGCACATCTTGTTTGCATTCTATTCTTGAAACTTTTCTAGAATAATCCAGCTTGTATGTCCGAATATTTCTATTGTGGGCTTCTGCCGTTTCTTCAGAGAGTTGACCGATTGGCAGAATCGCCTCCCTTATTACGTCTGCACCATGGCGCAACACCTTGGACAATGTCGGTAACATAGGGTGAAATTTATAAAGGGAAACATATAATTCAGCAGTTTCCTTACACTAAGCCTCCAACTTTTCTGTATTAATTTTAATACCAGAGCACATGGCTCTGGTATTAAAAATACCAGATTAAATTTTTGTCAATCCCATTTATCTCTGCTGATCTTTTCGTATTCTTCAAAATTCACAATGAACACAAAGTGAGTCATTACTATAGTTAGGGTCACAATATGCTTTAAGTAAATAAACAATAGCATTTAGGTTTAACATACCTGCTTTTGTAAGCGACATTGTTCCATTAAGCCACTCTCTATTGTTTTCTAATAATCTTGGCGTTTTGTCCCGGGCATTTGACCATTTCTGCCTAAATTCATGTCGTACAATCGATAATTTATGTTTCACTACAGCAATGTTTGGGTCATGTTCGGAATAATGAATGAGAACCTCTGACTCCATAAATTTAAAATTTTCATTGAAATTTCTAGCATTTGAGCGTTGCAAAATGGCTCATAAGTTTTTTCTGGTTAATACCCTCATTCCAGAAGACCCTTTAATAAAAAAAATGGCATTTAATGCAAATTTTTGCTTAACCGAGTTTTCAAAGCCCATGTATTAAAAACATCGCTAAAAATCTAGGGCTAGTTTAGGGTGGCTTGTTTTTACTTTTTTAATTTCTGGAGGGTCTATTTTACAAAATACTATCAAATTTTAAGCTCAGAAATGAACAGAAATAGTGCTTTGTCTTGAATTTGTAGAGCTTAACCATTAAGGGCAAAAAAAACTAGTAAATAATAAGAATCAATGTAAAACTTAAGTTTTAGATAAAGCACATACCTAGTTGTACACAATCCATGATGAAAACTAACAAAAAATCCATTTTATCACCATAAAATATATATTTGAAGACAGTAAAGTATTGAAGGTATCGAACAATCACACGAACACGTTTAGCGAACGGTAACTTCCGTTTGACTTCATGCAGCTGGTGAAAGGTTCAAGCGCGCTGTGTTGGTTCTAATGTTTTGAGGGCTTACCTGACTTGAAAAATAACAGTAAAAAGGATGTAGTGATAAAATAAAACAAATGCATTTTGAGCAATTTTAAGGGCCAAATACCGTCTGTGCAACGTGGACAAAAATTAATGGATGCATATTTGAAAACTAATTCAATAGAAGTTACGTGTATTCTATCAAAACACTACCTTAATTTATAAAATAATCAATTGTAATGATTTTGAAAGCATAAAACAAATTATAACACAACGAATGAGTTATGAAAAATCGAATGATCAGAAATACAGATTAACAATAGATAAATGGACTAGCACTACTAGCACTACAGTAGGCAATATATGATTGTAAATTTGCAAAACAATTTCACAGCGTTTGGTGAAGAAATTTTGTAGACATCTCTGGTACCTTAGTGATGACCATGTTGCTCTCGCATTATTTGGCCAGAATTTTTTCTGTGACAACAAAAGAAAAATGCGAATGATATTCGTATTTTTGCAGAAGATACAGAAAAATATGAGGAAGAGTTATCCGAAAAAGAGGTGGACAAATCATCAAGCGAAGACAGCGACGGCTGTCTTCCAAAAAATAATATTTCCAAAAAATAAATTAATGATTGAGAAAAATTTTTTTTTGTGGGACAACTTAAATGGTGTAAGATATCCAATAAGTATGTTTAGAGAAAATCTTCGTATTGAAAAAATATTGGAGGTCGGTCATACAATTGACTTCGGTAGGCACGCCCTAGGGTCAGTTAGAGCCCTGCAAGTACATTTTATAAAAATTTCTGCAAATGGAATACCACAAAAGAACAAATCTTTAAGAGAGGTAAATAGACTAGTTAAGTAAAGTTTAACATTTGTAAGAACACTTATAAGCCCAAATTATTATTTTACTTATTCAGTAAAATATTTTTTATTAAAAATACATTGAAATTGATTATTGAGGGGCTTAGCTGGATCCGATGTGCATTTCACTGTTGCTATTTCAGATCATCAGGGAACCTTTACCCAAAAATTTCTTAGAAAAACTAGAGCTATTACGTTAAACTTTCATTTAACCCTTAACTACATGCGCTTTTTTAACTTACGTTACTACATTGGTGGGGTAATTTTCTACCCAATCAAAAACTATTTTTATTTTGCAGGGCCTCACATGAAATAAGAAAGTTTTAATGTAAAATATTACATTTGTTTATTTTCTATTAAAATAAAATTTTTGTCATATAAAAAAATTTCAAAAATTAGAAAATTGCAGTTTTTTTCGAGCGCCTCAGAAAATTTACTTAAAAAATTAAGTGTAAGGAGAATATACTTATTTTTAGAAAAAAAATTTATATATATTATTATAAAAATTAAAGGAACATTAAATAAAACAAAATTAAAGAAAAAAAATATATATAACACAACATAAAACTTCTGACAGACGATATTTTTCGTGTAAAACAGTTTGTTTGAAATCAATTTTCACATACTGTACAGACTTTTAGTTCTTTAGAATGCATTTTGCAAATAAATTTATTGCACTTGGAACATATTTTAAATGTTTTTACGTCTTTAAAACGCGGACATACATAAGATCGGGCACTTTTTGGCCTTTTTGACTGACTCGGTCCAGATTGGTTCTCAAGTTCTTCTCCAAGAAAATATCATGATATCCTCAGTCGTCAGATAAGTCATCTTCCTGGCAATTTTTTTCTATTTCAGATTTACTTAAATAGCGCTTAATTTTGTCTACATAATAAAAAATCAGTAAATACCAAGAATAAAAATAAATTACAGAACTACATTCGTAGGGTAATTTTGTACCCCAATATTTTGGATGTAACGAATGTTCGCATTCACTTTCGCATTCGCAAATAATTCGCTTACTTTTGCTATTTGCATTCGCGTTTGCATTCGCTAAAATGTATGCGAATATTTCAAGCGAATACTAAAGACAAAAAAAATGTATTTCTTTTACGGAAATAGTTTACGATTTTAAATTTAAGCATTAATATTTTAGCGGAAAACTTCTATCAATAAGTTCTCATAAATATCAAAATGAAACCCAAATCTAGCGGTGCTTGGAAACATTTTTCATTTTTGAAAAAGAAAAGACAGTGTTTGATTTGCGCGAAAATATTTTCTGCTTAAGATTAAGTAGTCTGTTCAAACTTTTGAACGCCATTCATTACTTCGTACAACAAATTTCAAATCCAAACAATATTAACTAGTCCTTGTTTGTTGTAAATTCCACGCGAAACAAGTGTAACTCATATTATTTCTCATGAAAACTTAAAATGTTGAAGATATATTTCATATGTTTTTTCCAAGATGAACAGAGTACTACTTCTGCAAGATTTTTTTAGGAAAAATTCATTCCAAGTTTTATTCATATGTATTTGACAGCATTTCACATGAAATATTGAACAGAGTACCAGGATTTAGGGCTAAAGTTCGAATGGGTGTATTTCTATAACATTGTGGAAACTTAGTTTTAATTATTATATATACTTACTCTTATATAAATTTATTTGCATGTGATATTTTAACGAATTGTAATATTTGCATTCGCTTTCGCAAAAATTAAAATGTATTATTCGCTTTCGCATTCGCTAGACTGGTATTCGTTACATCCCTACCCAATATATACCTACCCCAGATTTTATTTGACGTAGCGCGATCTCCACACATACACTTCAAGATGTCGCCATAAACTGAGAATACACGAAATTTAAAGAGTATGCTTAGCAGTGTTGCCACCAACGAAATGTTAAATTACACATGGATCATGCCAAAATTACACATGAAATTACGAATTACACATGCTTTCTTTTTTTTTTTTGTGCAAAATAACGTATTTTGCTTTGAATTTAATAACATAAGCCTTTTTTGTTTAAAAATAGCGATTTATAGTTTTTTTAATTAAATATGCAGGGCTTTTTTGTTTAATAAACAGTCAAAAACAAAACAAAAAATACATACTATTTTATATAGTAATTTATAGCTTAGAAATAAGCAACATCACGTTTATACTGAGTTCAAATATTTTGAATTTTTCCAGGTATTTAAAGATTCCAATTTTTGTTAATCATTTTTTGAGCAGGTTCAAAATTTGGTCCACCATTTCTATGTATTCCTTCTTTAGCAAATAAAATCGATGAAATCGTATGAGAACGCAGCTTATTTCTTAAATCTGTCTTGAAATTTTTTAGATTACTAAATGTTCTCTCTGTAGCAGCGTTCGAAAAGAGTAAAATAAAAATATAGTTAATTACTTTTTGTAAAGTAGGAAATAATCTATCCCCCAACGAATTCTTTAATTTCTAAACCTTTTTCCAATAAGCTTCTGGGTCTAAATTACTATGAAGCCCAAAATTTTCAAAATCTAAGGGTGCATGTTGTCGCCGATCATTATCCAGTTTCTGCAAATCAATACTGAAAGATGTAAATCTTTTTTTAAATAAATGCAATGATTTAGGTTGAAAAGATTGGGTAATTTTGGGATCAACAATATCTACAATTGTATAAATATCGTCACTGAAATCAAATCTTGTTTTTATTTGACGAATTGTCTAGATATAAAATTCCCGACAATCTCGAAGTATATTTTTTTTTAGAATTAGGGACTGTCGTCAAAGATTCATGAGCAGCAAAACCAATATATATATAATATACATACATATTTTCATCCGAATGGTTGATTTTCCATAAGCATTTTTATGTAATTTGAATACAAAGTTTGCATTATGTGCATTATTTCAGATGTCATTTTATACAAAACTGGATTTTCTGATTGAAAAAGAGTATTAAATGAAGTTAAAATATCTAAGGCATACGATAAAAATTCGAAATAAGTGCTTGTTTTTTATCATCTAATGCCAGCAGCATTGATTCGGTAGTCTTGGAGGGATTTTCAAAAACTTCTGGCCTTAAAAAACTTCTTAGTGCTTCGTATTGCTCTAAAACACGGTTAACATATTAATGTAATGATATCCATCTTTTAATAGCAGGGGACAATATTTTATGAAACCCAGTTTGAAAATATTCTTGAAACTCCTTAAGCTTTTTCTGGCGAACAAAGCTCTTGTTAAAATAAGATCCAAGATTGCTTCTAAATATGTTGGAAGTTTTTGACAGGTCCTCGACGCTACCAAACCAATATCTGGCTTTTCGTCTTTTAACAATTTAGTTACTAAATTATAATGGACAAACATTACATTAGGTGTATTTGATGTAAATCCAACTAAATTTTCAAATATACCTTTTTCTATAATTGTGCCTACAACCTTTTTCACCAAAGCTGTTGCTTTTGTTCTATGAAGGCAAGCATGACTTTAGTACTGAAATAAGATCGGCTACTAATATAAATGCCAAATGGTTAGTAGTTAATGTTCCAACATTCTTAGCTCAGCTTTCCTAACGCATCCATTTTTCGATATTGAATTCTGTAAGGCTTTGGTAATATTGTTTGTGGATTTAATAGCAGAAGCAGCAGTTTGGTGGGAATTTGTTTGCATGTGTATTGAAAGAACTGGCTTGTGGCACATAAATTTATTATTAATGCAGCAGAATGCAGCATCTTTCCCATTGTCATTTATTTTTATGAGCCAACCTTTGAAATAAGTCAAACGTAGACATTCACTTTGGAATCTAAATACGTTCGTTTTAGACATACATATGTATCTGCAGAACAAAAAAAAATTACTTGAACGGTGAACTTACCAGTTATTAAAGAATCTATTAATCAAATTAAACTTACTTTCAATTAAATTTGTAACTTTTGCCAATAATATTAAGACTTTTTTATTTCTTGTAACAAAAACCGGGGAAACACATAAGAATTTTATAAGTCTGTGATTCGTCCTTATTCTTCTTTATGCTGGATGGCACAACTATAGTTGTACCATATTTGTAATGCAAAGTTGCAAAATATCACAATGAATATTCTTATGTGATAGAAAAGGATGTAGATACATACATTTATTTTCTCAAATGCAAGTTTTGAAAACAGTTAAAAAAATAATAATTAAAAAGTTGTGCTCAAAAACTATAAATTACACATGAGTTACACATGCAGCCAATTACACATGAGCTACACATGACAAAAAAAATTACACATGATATGTGTAATTACACATAAATTGGCAACACTGATGCTTAGGTACAAAGTAAGTTATAAAATATGGAGTCCGGCGTGGGGTAAAAAATTACCCCACGAATGTAGTTAAGGGTTAAACAAATGAGAAGTTCAACAAATATCAAAGTTGAAACAAGAACTTAATAATCAACATGTTTTCTTTTTATTTTTTTACTTTACCATTGCTGCATTGGATGACTTTTTTCAGCTCGAACTGTAGTTGTAGGAAGTAAATATTTAAGGAAACTAAATGCAAAATACAGAAAACTATTCGAAAATAGCTATTTTCTACGTAGTTAAATCAGATGAACCGATTTAATAACCAGATATACCAATTGCACACGTTGTATAGTTTTAGGGAATCACAATAGACCCAATTGGGTTTCAGAGTGATGGTGCGGTATAGCACCACCCTTCCTAGGCTAACGTATAGTTTTACTTAAACATAATCGTATAACCGACAGCTAAAGTCTTGTGCTCACTTTAGCTTTGACTGTACTTTTGTTTAAGCTGACCAATAATCTTACGAGCACTACAAGCTCTTAAAAAGAATAACACTTAAAACAAGTTTTGTTACTTTAGTATTTCAAATCGTGTTCTTTAATAAATTTATATCATACTAAACACTAATACTAAAAAAAGTGCAAAAAATGCCAAATAGTTTTAAGAAAGTGCTAAACTAGCACTTAGCATTATTTTCAAAATCTTTAGTGTTAAACGAAGAAAAAAAGTGTTAAATCTAGCACTAAATTGGCAAGCCTTTGTATAAATGTGTATATACATATGTATTAAATTGTACTGGTATGTTTTCGTATATATGTACATAAATGAAAAATATATTACTCATATCACTCGTAATACCAACTTAGAAATCTGTCTTATTACAAGTGGCAATGTCTATTTTTGGTTATATTTTTTAGAAAGCAAAAAAACTTCACAAACAATTATAACATTTTTTAATTTTATTATATTTATACAGACATGTCTCTCCAAAAATTTAGTTAATACCCTATTAAAGATCAAGTTAACAGAGCTTATCATGCCAGATATTACCAAGCTCTCCCCTGCAAGGGCAAGTAACCACTACATTGCTGTTGATGTCCGTTAGATATAAAATTATTTTGATTTCGATATGCCATGGCAAGGCTGTTAGAAACAATCACGTTATTACATGGCTGTGTCAACATCTGCGTATTACTACCACTTATTGTTCCATTATACGAAGCAAGAATTGCAGAAGATGTATCTGGAGAATGAGAACCTGTTGTTTCGGTAATAATATTAATATTACCCTGTATAGAGTTAGTTCCATTTGTAGTGTTGGACCCAGTGTTATTAACAGTACCAATTTGCTGCTGCGAATGTGGTTGAATCGAATTTCCGCCTGAGCAAGGTTTTCCATCTTTTACTAGGACAGGAACCGCTACTCGTCGTGGGGAGCTCGCGGGCTGTAAAAGAAAAAATATTAATCGCTAAAAATACGTTTATGTAAGTGCCTTATATATGCAATAATCAGGTGTGTCACAGAACTTATACGAAAGGGAAAATGTAAACATTTTGAATTTGTACCGTTTTTGTGTTTTTCTTAAGCTTTTATACGCTTTCATAAATTCGAAAATAGATTAAAAAACTTTTTTGAAACTAAATTGCGTTCTAAAAAATTTGATAAGTTGCAATATGACTGCAGCCTTTATGGTTGCAGCTGTGATAAAAAACAGAAAAATTAACAAACAAAAAATAGTTAGTTTTAATTATTAAAAGTGCTTTTTTGGGAATTGTTAAAATTTAAGTTTAAAATTTGTCACCGCCAAATTATTTTTTACTTATTCAGTAAAATATTTTTTTTATTAAAAATACATTGACATTGATTATTGAGGGGTTTAGCCGGATCCTATGCGCATTTCACTGTTGCTAATGCAGATCATCAGGGAACCTTTACCCAAATTTCTTAGAACAACTAGAGTTATTATGTTATAAACTTTCATTTAAACAAATGAGAAGCCTAACAACAAATAACAAAGTTGAAACAAGAACTCAATAATCAACATGTTTTTTTATTTTCTTACTTTACCATTGCTACATTGACTGACTTTTTTCAGCTTCAAATTGTAGTTGTAAGAGTATGTAAAAGAAAATAAATGAAAATAACAACAACAGCTATTAAAGAATAGAGTGTTGCCACACAAGTATTTTTGACCGGGTGCAGTCAAGTTAATAATTAGTGTTTTTATGGGAATTGTTAAAATTTAAGTTTAAAATTTTTAAACGCACTAATAATCCCAAATTATTATTTTACTTATTAAGTAAAATATTTTTTTATTAAAAATACATTGAAATTGATTATTGAGGGGTTTAGCTGGATCCTATGCGCATTTCACGGTTGCTAATGCAGATCATCAGGGAACCTTTACCCAAATTTCTTAAAACAACTAGAGTTATTATGTTATAAACTTTCATTTAAACAAATGAAAAGCCTAACAACAAATATCAAAGTTGAAACAAGAACTCAATAATCAACATGTTTTTTTATTTTCTTACTTTACCATTGCTACATTGACTGACTTTTTTTCAGCTTCAAATTGTAGTTGTAAGAGTATGTAAAAGAAAACAAGTGTAAATAACAACAACAGCTTTTAAAAATAATCACAAATTATTATGTTACTTATTAAGTAAAATATTTTTTTATTAAAAATGCATTGAAATTGATTATTGAGGGGTTAACTGGATCATATGCGCATTGTGCTACTGCTAATGCAGATCACCACGGAACCTTTACCTAAAAACTTTATTTAGAACAACTAGAGTTATTATGTTGAACTTTCATTTAAACAAACGATAAGGTCAACAAATAACAAAATTGAAACAAGAACTCAATAATCAACATGTTTTTTATTTTCCTACTTTACCATTGCTATGTTGGCTGACTTTTTTTGTAGGTGTAAGAAATATGTTAAGAAAATAAATGTTAATAACAACAAGTAAGAGTGCTATATTCAGCTGTGCCGAATCTTATATACCCTTTACCAACATACGTACATATATATAGTATACAGACACATACATACATATTTGTTTTGTGAAAAAATTTATCATTTTTTTAAAGTTTGCATCTTTGGAGCTGTAATTTTAATTTTTCAAATTTCATACGCCAAACTTTTCTTTCAGAAGCATAAAATATATTCAATTTATAAAGAAAAAGAAAAAAATTTTAGACCTATTTAATTTTACATAACACAAAAAGTGTAAGTTTTCCAAACCTGGAGTCATAATTTTGGATTTTTCTGATTATTGATACCAATCTAGTTTTTTAAAACATACATAAAATTTGTTAAGTGAACGAAACAAAAACGAAATAAGAAAAAACTTAGTTTCATTTAATTCCTTTAATATTAAAAAATTCAGTAAAGTGCGACTTTGACTCGCGCAGTTTTTTTCAGTTTTGTCGCTTTTTTCTCATTTTGGCCATTTTTTTCTGTTTTTTTTCATTTTGGCGATTTTTTTTCTGTTTTTGGGGGTTAATTTTCATTTTGGAGATTTTTTTCTTTTTGGCGATTTTTTTTAATTTTGCGATTTTTTTTTATTTTGGGGTTTTTTTCATTTTGGCGATGTTTTTTCATTTTGGCGATTCTTTTTCCATTTTGGCAATTTTTTCCTATTTTGGGAGTTTTTTTTCATTTTGGCGATTTTTTTTTTCTGTTTATGGGGCTTTTTTTTATTTTGGAGATTTTTTCATATTAGCGATTTTTTTTTCATTTTGGCGATTTTTTCCTGTTTTTGGGGTTTTTTTCATTATGGCGATTTTATTCTGTTTTTTGGGTTTTTTTTTCGTTTTGACGATTTTTTTTTTCATTTTGGCAATTTTTTTCATTTTGGCGATTTTTTCTCTTTTTGAGGGTTTATTTTCATTTTGGAGATTTTTTTCCTTTTGGCGATTTTTTTTAATTTTTGCGATTTTTTTTATTTTGGGGTTTTTTTCATTTTGGCGATATTTTTTCATTTTGGCGTTTTTTTCATTTTGGCGATTTTTTTTCTGTTTTTTGGGTTTTTTTTCTTTTTGGAGATTTTTTTCATTTTGCCGATTTTTTTCATTTTGGCGATTTTTTACTGTTTAGGGTTTTTTTAATTTTGGCGATTTTTTTTACTGTTTTGGGGTTTTTTTTTAATTTTGGCAATTTTTTTTCTGTTTTTGGGGCTTTTTTTCATTTTGGAGATTTTTTTAATTTTGGCGATTTTTTTTTATTTTGGCGATTTTTTCCTGTTTTTGGTTTTTTTTTTCATTTTGGCGAATTTTTTCATCTTGGCGACTTTTTTTCATTTTGGCGATTTTTTCCTGTTTTTGGATTTTTTTAATTTGGGCGATTTTTTTCTGTTTTTTGGGGTTTTTTTTCGTTTTGGCCATTTTTTTCATTTTGGCGATTTTTTTTTCATTTTGGGGTTTTTTTTTTATTTAGGTGATTTTCTTTCATTTTAGCGATTTTTTTTTATTTTAGCAATTTTTCCGGTTATTCGCGATGTATTTTAGTCTTAGAATTTTTTTTTGTAATTTGGTGCTTTTTTTCGTTTTGGCGATTTTTTTTTTGTTTTTGGCGATTTTTTTTCGGTTTGGCGATTTTATAATTATTTGATTTTTTAGTTTTACCGTTTTTGAAAATTTCAAGAGTTTTGCTCTTACGGTTTCCAAGATACAGCAAGTTGTCAAAATTGCATAGTCAAAATTGCATTAACTGATGCAACACCCTTTAATTTAAATTTTTGGAAATTTTAGTGTTAATTTTTGTAGTCTGTATAAAAATACACTAACCTCACAAATTTCAAGTGTATATACATACATACATACAACTGTATGTATATTACATGGGATTTTAATATTTTTCGTTGCTAGTTTTGGAACACCCTTTAATTTCCAATTCTCATGTATTTGTTGTTGTAGCGGCCAAAGGTCTACACACTGTGTCCAAATTTCAGGTCTCTAGCTCTTACGGTTCTCGAGAAAATACAGACATAGTCTTAGACATAGTTAATTTTACTTAACACAAAACGTTAAAGTTTTCCAACCCTGGAAACGTCTTTTTAATTTTTTTATATTTTTTTAATTTAAAATTCCAATTTTAGTCGTACTGAAGTGTAAAATAAGTTCATTTATTAAAAAAAAATAAAAATTTGTTTTCGGTAGTTACTTTTATATGGCAAAATGAAGTTTACGTTTTCCAGCTCTGCAATCGTCTGGTCGATTTTGCTGAATTTCAATACCAATCTATTTTGGAAAATTTCTGACTCACCAGTCCAAGAACGAAGTCTCAAGCTTTTCTGGGAGCTTCGGAAAACCGATTTCACGTACAGACAGACGGACAGACGGACATCGCTTATTCGTCTTCCCTATGCATAAGTATCCAGAATATATATATTTTATGTGTCGCTTATTGATATTATAGAAATTACAAACGGAATGACAAACCTATATACAGTAGTTCACGGATAAATGCGCCACGCTTAAGAGCGTTTCACGCTTAAATAGTTGTCAAAACCAACATTTTCCTCGATCTATTTAATTTGTGCACATATTTTTCTGTTAAATGAATCCCGCTTTACTGCGTTTCACTCATATATAGGTCGTATATTTCATATATAGGTCGTATATTTCATACCCTTTTACCATTTTTGTTGGTAAATGGTATAATAACATCTATTCAAGAATAGAGATGATCGCAACTATGATTTTTTAATAATGTTTCTCCTTGTGAACGTGATTTCTAAATCGCTGTTCTTTTAAACTGTGACTGTGCTCACAGTTTAGCAGTATTTTGTTTGTAGTAGTTCCGTTCTTTTGAGAAAAAAACTAATAAGAAGAGTAGGTGTGAAATTAAACAGTGACTGTGATTTTAACACATTTCAGCACTACTGCTTTAAAAAAGTGTATTAATATTAGCATTTGGAAATACACTTAAAATATTCTGTAGGTAAATTCAAACGAAAAATCATTTAAAACAATAGTATTTTCAGTTAAAAACCGGATTACTAACATTTCATTTGAATCAAACGATTTTTTCAGTTATTTTTGAATTTTAATATTTAACATACAATTTCAGTAAAAACTAAACTATTTTAAACTACAAAAAACAACCTACATATCATTTAAAACTACTGTTTTTTAATTTTTTTTAACAGCCTGAAAACAACTTACCACAACAGTAAAATCGACTGTATTTTTCAATTGTTTTAGCTTACATAAATTCACTACCTAAAACTTTAAAAACAACTGTTTTCACTTATTTTGACTGACAAAAAACAACCTACCGAATCAATTGAAACTACTGTTTCTTTCATTAGTTTTTACTACAATATATTTAACCCCCATAAAATCAAGACTTCTTATTATATGTCTTTTATAAATAATTTTTATTGGCACTATAAGTACAATAATTATATAAATAATTACATGTATGTGAAAATTTTTAATTTTAACAATTTCTGCTGCGTGAAGTAATTGCTCATTGTTTCTCAATAATTTGGACTCATCTCCCAAGCTGGTTAAATGTATTGTTTTCTATAAAAAGAAGAATGCATTAAAAGATTTAGATACAGTGTCATCAGGTGTTCTTAGCGTAATATTTTCCGTGCCATGACCACTAAGATATTTCTTAAATCCCAGCCAATTAACACGATTTATCAAATTTGCATATGGGTGAGGTAAGTCACTTCTTAATGGGCTACAAATTGTAACGATCGTGGGAGAGTGATCGGACGAGAGATCAAGCGAAGCTTCAATTTGAATTAAATCCCTAGAGATATTTTTCATGACGCCAAAATCTCTTACATCCGGAATTTTATGCATGTCAGTAGGCCCATAAGTGGGCTCCCCACTCGAAATGACATCCATGCCCATTTTGGAAATTGTATTGAACAACGCTCGACCTCTGGGTGTAATAAGACGCGAACCCCAGAACGTGTGTTTAGCATTATAGTCGCCAGCTGCTACGAAACAAGGGCCGAGAGATTTGTAAAAAATCCTCGTATTGATCATCAGTAATTGCGAATCTAGGAGGGAAGTAAATAGATTTTTTTTTTTTTTTTTTAATGCATGATTTTTATTTATTGTATCTTCATATATGAACTAACAATAAGTATTCAAATCTTAAATCTAAAAATATAATTAGGCCCGACCAGTGTCGGACATAAGCTTAGTAATAGTTATATATAATACATAAGTAGTGATAGTCAAAAGGAAAAAAAAAATAAAGTATTTTCAAGAAGTCCCATCTGGAGTGCTATGAATAAGAGCCCATGTGTCCCTCTTTTTTAGGCGGATGTGTCCAGTAAAGTTCAAAATATTACGGGCAAGCGGATTAGGATGTGACTCGAGTTTTGTTAAATATTTGCCAGCGTATTTTGCAATTTCTTCAGTCACTAGTGGCATATTTAAATCACGATGTATATTTGAATTTTTTATATACCATGGAGCCAATGTTATTAAGCGTAAAATTTTGTTTTGCCTTCGTTGGATTCTCTCGACATTAGAAGCTGAAGCAGTGCCCCATAACTGTATTCACTAGCACCATATTGGTTTGAAAATCGTCTTGTATATTAAAAGTTTACAATCTAGACTGAGTGTAGAATTTCTACCAATCAGCCAATGTAGCTGAGTTAATTTCAGTTTCATTTGTGTTAGCTTTGAGTCAATATGGGGCTTCCATGTAAGCCGTCGATCAAGGTGTATACCAAGGTATTTTACGTGTGAATGTTGAAGAACAACTTGATTGTTGATTCGAATAGGGGAACAAGTATCTCTTCGCAGGGTAAATGTTACCTGGACACACTTTTGCTCGTTTACTTTGATTCTCCATAAATTTAACCATAGTTCCAGTTGTGTAATATGTTCTTGTAGATATCGGGAAGCCTCGTGAGGGTTTTCGTGCATACTAAGGCAGGCTGTATCATCGGCAAACGTAGATGTAGGGATATTGCTGCTCAAAGGCATATCACAAGTGTAAATCAAATACAAAACTGGCCCCAGTATGCTCCCCTGTGGCACACCGGATGATATAGATTCAGGCACACTCATGAAGTCTCCTTCCACAACCGTAAACTTCCGGGTAGTAATATAACTTTCTAATAGCTTCAGAAAATTTATTGGTAAATATGATTTCAATTTTAAAATAAGACCTTCATGCCACACTTTATCAAATGCCTGAGAAACGTCGATAAACAGCGCAGAACAATTCTTCTTTTCTTCAAATGTTCTTCTTATAAATTGAACCAATCTATGAGTTTGTTCGATGGTGCTATGCTGACTTCTAAAACCAAATTGATGGTCCGGTATGCACCCATTACTAACTAGAATTGGGGACAATTTTGTCACTTGTTTTTGCAGCAGCGGCATACGAAACACGTGAATTAACTGGTTGGCTCACTTGGGCAAGAGTGGCGGAGTAAGTGTTTGCTGTTTGTGCTGGAGCTACTTTAGGTTTTTGCCCCATAGTCTTGTTAACGAAAGAATATACACGACAACCTCTGTAGTTAGCAGTGTGATTTTCTCCACAATTACTGCATTTTTTGTTACTTTGATCTTTCGGTTTATTGCAACTAGCAGTACCGTGCAATTCACTGCAAATAACACAAACTGTAGGTAATTTGCAGTAAGTTTTTGTGTGGCCATATTCTTGACAATTATGGCACTGATCGGGTCCAGAACGCTTGTGTGGTTCTTCAACTGTTATTTTTCGGTATAAAAGATATTTTAAATTATAAATTGGGTGCGTCTCATTTTTTCTCAATTTTATATCATTCGGCTCAAGTTCAACGCGAAATAGAGGCTGGGGGATCTTCTCCCTGTTTATTATATTTGAAACATTTTTTACCTTGAATCCCTGGAGGACGAGTGCGTCTTTTATTTCTTCGGGAACAACATAAGAATCTATGCCCTTCAATACGATCTGCAGGCCTTTAGCACTCTTGAGCTGGTATGTGTAGAAACTTGTTTTATTTTTTTCAAATTCAGAAACCATTTTACGGAAATCTGTTTCGTCATAAATTTGAATTTTCGTTTCATCGATATTGCCACGTTTTATTGGAACAATGTGAAATTTTTTCTCACCAATGACCGAAATTAATTTCTTAATAAGAGCGTTTGAATTTTTTTCTCTCAAATATATTGGTGGCGGCTTGGAGGTTTTTTTCTCAGATATATCAGGTGTGTCGTTGTCTTCTTGCAATATTTGAAAACGATTAGTGGAGGATGCGCTGTTATCCCTAGATACCTTTGAAGCAGATGCAATTTTATTAGAATTTGGGCTTCGCCCGCGCTTTCCCACAATTATATATCGGTCCATTCCGACTTGGACCTTGGGTTTTGGGCTACTCTTATTTATATTGACAATTTGGGTAAGTGATGAACACGAGCCTGAATCGGATGATATCGCTGATTTAAATGACGAAGTAGTAGGCAACTGTAATGTTAACAAATCACTAGTTGACATTGGACAAAGCGAAGTTGATCGCTGACGAAAAATTGGCTTAGCCGTTAAAAAAAGTCTGTCATCAGGTTTTTTATTTATTTTGTTTATATTAAGAGCATCAGAACTCACAGTAAGTCTATCATCAGATTTTTTATTGTTATCATTAAGATCATCAGAGCTCACAGTAAGATAGGCATTTCTGCCGTTATCACTCACTTCACAATTATTTGTTTTTGAAGTACTCATATAGAGTATTCCTCAAGGGCACTTTGTTAGTGTATTCCTCAAGGGCACTTTGAGTTATTTTGTTTACGGTTGTTTTTGTTTTATTTTTGTTTTAGTTATTACTGTCTATGTAAAAAAATATTAGCAAAGCAAAAAAAGCTTATTTATCAAAGTTAATGTACAACGAATATTATGTACTACAAATATTTTTTTTGTATGATTTTTTTTATTTAGTATGTATGTAAAAAAAATTCCGCTAATACGTCTGTTCACTATGAAGGTACAACGAGAATGAAGTAAATAAGTAAATAGATGATATGACAAAATTAGTGCAAAAATTTTCGACACAAATATTCGTTGCTTGTAAATGTTCTTCACAAATGCTGTCAATAATATAATGCTTGTGTCTTGACTTTATTAAAATTGCTGATCCACCGCATGCTCTTCCTCTCAGGTCCTTTGAATCATATAAGGTGTAGCCATAAGTTTTAAAAAGGCTTCTCGAAGTCAAATGAGTCTCAGAGACCAACATTATATCAATATGTTTTTCTGTGAGGAAGTGCTCAAGTTAATTTTTATGTTGGCGAATGCCGTTTGCGTTCCAGAAACATATTTTTAACGTGTTCGTGGTTTGTTAACTAAAACTTGAAGCAATGTATTCTGCATTCGCAGCATTTCTTGCATCATGCTAGTCATATTTGTTGTAAAAGTATTTATAGTTTGCACCAGATTATCGATAGTAGCTTCAAGGCGATTGAAATTAAAGTTCGAGTTTGTATTTGTTGAATTATTTGGTGGTGAAACATTTTGTGTATGAATAGAATTTGTCTTAGCAGCGTCGGCATACGATACACATGAATTAAGTGGTTGGCTCACTTGGGCAATAGTGGCTGATAAAGCGTTTGCTGATTGGGCTGGGGCCAATTTAGGTGTTTGCCTCGTAGTCTGTTTAACGAAAGATTACACGGGACAACCTCTGTAGTTAGAGGTGTGATTACCTCCACAATTACTGCATTTTTTGTCACTTTGATCTTTTGGTTTATTGCAACTAGCAGTACCGTGTAACTCGCCGCACACTACACAAACAGTAGGTAGTATGCAGTAAGTTTTACTATGGCCATATTCTTGGCAATTGTGGCACTGTACGGGACCTGAATGCTTGTGTGGTTCTTCAACGGTTATTTTTTATATTAGAGATATTTTAAATTATATATTGGATGGGTCTCATTTTTTTTTTTCAATTTTATATCATTTGGCTCAAGTTCAACGTGAAATAGAGGTTGAGAGATCTTTTACCTATTTATTATGTTCGATACATTTTTTACTTTAAAACCCTGGAGGACGAGAGCATCTTTTACTTCTTCGGGAGCAACATAGGAATCTATGCCCTTCAACACAATCTGCAGACCCTTAGCACTCTTGAGCTGATATGTGTAGAAATTTTGTTTTTTTTTCAAATTCAGAAACCATTTTGCGAAAATCTTTTTCTTCATAAATTTGAATTTTCGTTTCATCAATAATACCACGTTTTATTGGAACAATGTGAAATTTTTTCTCCCAATGACCGAAATTAATTTTTTAATAAGAGTGTTTGAGTTTTTTTCTCTTAAATAGATTGGTGGCGGCTTGAAGGTTTTGTTCGCAGATTCAGCGGGTTTGTCATTGTCATCTTGCAATATTTTAAAACGGTTTTGCCGATTAGTAGAGGATGCGCTGTTATCCCTAGACATCTTTGGAGCAGATGCAATTTTAGTAGAATTTGGGGTTCGCCCGCGCTTTAAATTTGTAATGTATCTGTCCATTCCGACTTGGACCTTGGGTTTTGGGCTACTCTTATCTTCAGTGACAACTTGTTTAAGTGATGACCACGAGCCCGAAGCAGATGATATCGCTGAGTTAAATGTAGAAGTACTAGGCAACGGTAATTTCAACGATTCACTAGTTGGCATTGGACAAAGCGAATTTGATCGCTGACGAAACTGTGGTTTTGCCGTTAGAAAAATAGATTGCAATAGATTTTTTATTTTTATTAAGAGCTTCAGAACTCACAGTAAGTCTATCTATAAGTTGTTATCATTATGAGCATCAGAACTCACAGTAAAATAGGCATTTCTGCCGTTAGAACTCACTTCACAAATTTTTTTTCCTTTGGGGTACTACGAATATTTTTTTGTATGATTTTATTTTTGTTTTGTTTGTATGTAAGAAAAATTCGGCTATTACGTCTGTTCACTATGAAGGTACAACGAGAACTGCCTTTTTTTTATAAAAAAATTATTGTGGTAGCTTCATTTACTGCAAAGTAATACCCCTTTTAGACACGGAAAGTTTACTTTGCAAGGTCTTAATTCAGCTGGGAGAAAAACAGAAAAAGAAAGTATTTCTCCCTCTGTCTTTCACACAGCTGAATTAAGACTTTGTAAAGTAAACTTTCCGTGTCTTAAAGGGGTATAAGCATACAAGATCAATCAGAGTTTGTATGAAAGAACTATATTTTCAAAACGTCTTCCTTGATAAATTCAGTCATAGTTGTGATTAGTGATTCTTCAATCGCTGTTAAAAAGTAACAGTTTTCGAAATATTGCTCAACTCTAGTTGCCACACCAGTATTTTTAACTGGGTGAAGTCAAGTTAATAATTAGTATTTTTTGGAAGTTGTTACAATTTAAGTTTAACATTTGTTAACACACTAATAATCCCATATTATTATTTTACTTATTCAGGAAAATATTTTATTATTAAAAATACATTGAAATTGATTATTGAGGGGTTAAGCTGGATCATATGCTGATCTCACTGTTTTTAATGCAGATTATCAGGGCATCTCTACCCAAAACTTTCTTAGAGCAACTAGAATTATTATGTTGAACTTTTAAACAAATGAGAAGCTCAACAAATAACAAAGTTGAAACAAGAACTCAATAATCAACATGTTTTTTATTTTCTTACTTTGCCATTACTACATTGGCTAACTCCTTCCAGCTCGAATTTTAGGTGTAAGAATTATGAGTAGTATGTTTATGCCGGCTTACGATCACTTTTTCAATACAAAATTTGGCTCATGCATGGATAGGAGTAATTGATCATTAAAACTTGTTTGTTTTGTGGAAACGTGTTTTCCATCCCTAGATGGTTGTTTGAAATTTTGATTGTGGTTTTGATGTGACTAATGAAGAGAAAATGGCAACATGGTGTTGTGAGTAATAAAATTAAGTTACAGTAAGCCCTATTTAATAAATTCATCGAATATTACATGATTTTTGGGGTAATTATCTAGGAAAGTTATTAAAGTGAAGACGTTTATTTACCTAATATAGATAATTATGAGAATACGCTTGAATACCTTTAGAAATGCATTTACCCAAACTTACTGTTATCATGATACAATTATACAGGTAGCCGCAAATCTACAACAAATAAAACAACAGTGATTTTTATTGCTGTTTTGTGATTGACAAGAGAGACAACCAACAGAAAACAATATAGATGTACTTGCGTTTTCTCTTGGCTTTACAAAGCATGTTTGTATTAGTACAGTTTTAATAGGCACTGCGCGCGTGTGTTGGTAAAACATAAGCACCAATGGCAGATCACATCATGAAACAAACAAAACAGCTGGCGCTTCGCGGTTACCTGTATAATTGTATCATGCTGTGTTATGTTGCACATAATTAGTTGATATATAATATGCACATGCATATGTATTTTTTCAAATAAAATAGTATATTATATAACAAAATCAATTCATATTACAAAAATAAATACATAAGGTGAAAATATTCGAATGCAGAGTTTCATAAATACGAGTATGTTGTTAGATAGTTTTGGGCAAAACAAACGAGGAGATTTTAGGCGAAATTAGGGTGCAAATGAAAGAAGTGGTAGGTGATTATTTATGGTTTTATTTTGTAAAATAAAATATTAAAAAATGTGAAGCGGGTGGTGGGATTAATTTTGTAAAAAATGAGAAGCAGGCGGTGTGAGAACAAAATTATTGTTCAAAAATAGAAAAAAAATATAATTCTACACATGATATAAATATAGAAGGTACTTCCATTCTCTCATTTTTTCTTGACATTCACCTTCTGACAAGGATAGGTATTCTGAAGTTTCCAATCAAATCGTGCTACCGTATTAATTTAATATTTCCCCTCTGTTTCCTGTTTGTTTGAAAATTTGATTGAAAAATTATTTCAGAAGTTTTTTTTTATAAATTCAAACAATTTAAAAAAAATTGTGATGATAAATGTTTTATTATCTTGAAAAGCAATGAAATGCATTGTAAATGTATTGATGTGTTAAAGAAAGCGAAAATGAGCTGCATATTACAAACAGTGGACGTACAAAATATCATTGTTAAAATATGAATTTGGCATTCTTTGAGTTCTCTACATTATCTGGTGTCCGCCAACAGTGTCTAAGAGTCTGAAAAATCTGTGAAATATACTTGCCAAAATTATCCGATCGGGTATTTAAGTAATTTTTTTAGAAAAAATATGTTCAAATCAACAAGAAGCGAATTATATAGATTAAACAAGATGTAATATCAATCAATATTTGTTAAACTTAATGAAAATTCATTGTCAACTAAATCAAAATCATCAATCAATTTGGATGAAAATATAGTTAAAATACTTATTTTAGGCAGAAAATTTAAAAAGATGCGCCAAGTTATTATATAACCACTTTTTAAACATCACAGATGTGTAGTCATGTATATCACTTTATTTATTCGCAACTTTTGTTAAGATAATTACACATTTCTGTAAAAATGTTTAGGGAAAGACATATTTTTTACGATATGGGAACATTTTTTTTATTTCTCTCAAAAAACAAACTTCAAAAATACTTATTTTTTAAAAACAAAGAGAGAATGGAAGTACCTTCTATATTTATATCATGATTCTACATATGCTTTTGGTTAAAAAAATATTTAAAAAAAATGTGGCTAGAAATGTGAAAAAATTAATAAAGATTTCTTTTCTTCTTATTAATAATTATGTTGATAAAAGTTTTTGTGGATTCCGAAGGATTGTTATTTTGATAAGATTTTAGTATAAAATAGAATATTTGTTGGATTATATTTCTTAATTGAAGTGAAACGAATGGCCAGAGCAAAAATTTATTTTTTTATTGATGAAGAAATTCCGTTTTTTCTACAGACCCTAGCACAAGCACCAGCACCAGCACCATCCCCAATCGTTGGATGTATGAATATTGTGTTCTGCGACAATTGCCGATGGGAGTGTGTTTCTTTAGAAATAAAAACCACAAAAACAATTAAACAGTTTTGTTTTAAAACATGAATTAATTAAATTTTGAACTAATTAACTAACCACTATCAACCGTATAAATTAATTTCATTATCAGTTTTATAATTTATGTATTTAATTTTTGAACTATTTAGCCGTATTTGTAACTGTTTAGCCATAGACGTTTGTGGAAAAAGCTGGCCAAAGCGGAAAAAACAATCTGTTTTCTAGAAGAAAAAACTGGGAAAAATTTTTTATTGGTACATATTATATTTCTTGTTAGAACTTAAAACCAACATAACATCGCTACGTTAAGCAGTTTACGTATTAGTACAGCCTGTATTACTAAGTCAGATATTATGTGTAATGCTTTTAGATCACATTTAAAAACTTTTCCATAGAACGATTTTTGAGACATTGCTTCATTACTGTTTGCTTGTCTAATGTTTACGAATTTGACTTCTGGCCTGGGAGTCTGAAATACGAACATTTTTTTTGCTTCACAAAAATGTTATAAATCAAAAAAGTTTTCAAAAAAAACTTGTGTCACTAAGTGAAAATAGAAAACAAAAAAGAAATACCAAAATGTTTAAATTTTGTATGTGTTTTTCATACAAATTCCTTAACGAAGAAACGCATTGCAATTTATAACTTTTAAAACTTGTTTGAAAAATATAAAGGAATTTTAATTTAAAAGGTCTAAATGAGATTGTCATTGATATGAACTTTTTAAGCTATTGCATAGCTTTTATTGCAGGCTTTGAGGGTGTCGACCGAATCAAGAAGTTCCGTAACGAAAAAAAACCTAAGACTATTTTTATTTGAATCGCCCAGTGTATGTTAACCTCTAAAGTATGCTATTGATTTCTTTAACATACAGTATTGCTAGAACAGATTTTTACATGCAGGAAAATGCAATGTGGCGTACTTAAGAGTAATCGTGGTTGACAAATTATGATAAACACAAACAAATAGACAATTCGTAGGTTTTTAAGCTATTGTAAAGCTTTTATCGCAGGCTTTGAGGGTGTCGACCGAATCTAAAAGTATGCTATTTATTTCATTAACATACAGAATTGCTAGACAAGAACACATTTTTACATATAGGAAAACACAATATGGCGTAATTAGTCTTAATTTACACTCAGCAAGTCTTATTGCTAAGCTGATTAGTTTTTTAGGAAAGAGAGACGAGGGAAAAAGAAATTTTGATGTTCCCCTCGTCTCTCTCTCTCTCCCACAAACTAATCAGCTTAGCAATAAGACTTGCTTAGTGTAAATTAGGACTTAAGAGCAATCGTGGTTGACAAAAAATTATAAACACAAACAAACAGACAATTCGTAGGATTTTGTTTATTATGTATATAGTAGACCTTTATTTTACTAGTTCTTACTTTATTTTGTTCAGCTTGAGGTCTGGTTATAAATTGAAAAAGTTTAGATTTTCATTTTATTTATAATTTCAGTTTTGTTTTTTATTTTTCCCAATATTTCGATCAACACCATTGATCATCTTCAGGGAATCTAAAATATATACGTAAAAACACAAATAGAAATATAATAATAACAACATTAATATTATTGCACAAATTAATTTAATTACACTTTATAAAAACAAATGGTGTAATTATTAATTTTGAAGTTTTAGATGCTTTATTTTGAACACCTCGTCTCTTTTGTAAACATAACTCTAATGATGTTTTTGTCTATGTTTTTTTATTGTGTTTCACGCAGATTTAGCGTGCATTTTTCTACATCACTCTTATAATTTAATCTCTTGTCAGGAGGTAATCAATAATGTGAAGCATTTCAAGAGTAGTTGTTTTCTGTTGTTAACACTTTTATATTAGAGAAATTTGGTTTGTGACCAGTTACAGCACAGTGGGCCGTAAGTGCTGTTTTTTGCTTTAAAGGTTTGTGTTGAGATTTTAAGTCCGACTTGTGTGAAGAAATTCTGGTTTTTAATTTTGTTTTTGTTGTGCCAACATATACTTTCGGGCATATATTGGATCCGTCACCATCGCAGTTGATTTGGTACACAATGTTCGACTTTTCATCGTTTGTCAATTTTGATTTTGTTTTACTAAATAATTTGTTGTTTGTATTGAAAGTTTTGAAGGCTAATTCGTTTTTTTTCTTTATCATAGATGTCTGAATGTTTTAGTCTTTCAGAAAACCCAAGTATGTATGTTGACGTTTGTATGTTTGTATGTTTTGTGCGCCCGTTTAACTGTATTATTGTCATTGCTAAGTTTTGATTTTGTATATTTTAGTAAATCCAAAATAGTTTTCTTTGGGAAATCATATAAAGTTAATATTTTTATTATTTTGTTTTCGTTTTTTTGTGAAACGACTGGTCACTAATAGAGAAAACTCTACTAATAAAACTAATGGCAGTATTTATAATAATTTTCCGTGGATGTTTCGAATAGAAGTTTATCATTCTACCAAAACACATTGGTTTTTGATACCAATCAAATTTTAATTTATTATTTTGTCTAATTATAATGGAGTCTAGATAGAGTAGTTTGCCTTCATTTTATACTTCCATTGTAAATTTTATTTGACTATTGAAAGAATTTAATGTTTTTAAAATATTTTCTATACTATCTCTTTCAACTATTGCGAAGAGATCATCAACATATTTGGTAATTATTTTTGGTTTCTTTTCAATTTTTCCTAGAGACACGTTTAATAATTCTTCCATTATGATGTCCGCTATTATCGGTGAGATGGGTGAGCCCATTGGCATTCCTTTCTTTTGTTCATATAATTTGTCCTGGTATTTAAAATATCTGCCTTCTTTTATGCAAAACGATACTAACTCCATAAGGCTATTTTTAGGTATCCTCGTATATTGCTCTAACGTATTCCATTTATTCTCAATTGTTTTAAGTGGCAAATTTAAGGGAATGCTAGGAATGAGAGAAATCACATCAAACGAAATAATAACCTCATTGTCATTTATTGTGACATTTGTAATTTTGTTTTTTAGATCTTTGGCATCTTTAACATTATAGACCGAGTTTTTTGTCAATTGTTTTAGCATTTCAACTAAGAATTTACTCAGTTTATAAGATGGAGAGTTTATTGACGAGCAAATCGGACGAAGAGGCATATCAATTTTATGTATTTTAGGTAGACCATAAATATTTGGTGGTGTAGCAGTTTTGGTAGTTAACCAATTTTTTTCCGTTAAACTAATCAAGTTCATATTGAAAAGTTGTTCTAGTAATAGATTGTTTTTATTTTGAAGACTTTCCTAAGTCGCCTAATGTTATTCATTTTTGTTTCATACTTATTTTTCATAATAGCCATCGTATTATTTCCCTTATCTGAATTTAATATTAATAAATCTTTATTTTGCTTTAAAAAACGTTCTGCCTGTCCCACTGTCTCCAGTATAAGTTTATCTCTTTTGTTCTATTTGTTTCTGTGTATGTGGTTGTCAATCAGTGATACAAGTTTTGTTCGCGTTATTTCTTGTTGCTCTCTGCCTTCTATTGTTTGGATACAATCTGCACCATCTACAATGCATTTGAACAAAGGTAATGTTTTTGTTGCTTGTGGTAACGCAAATTTTGGTCCAAGCGAAAGTAGCCACTGAATATATGTTGGTATTTCTATGTTAGTTTTATTGATAAACCCACCCTTGTTATATTTTATATTTAACTCCTTATTGGTTTTTTCCTTTAACTTTTCAAACTTTTTTCTATGAACTCTTATCATTTCGATCAAAAAGCTTTTTAAATTATTCTCTTCACTATCCATAAGCATATTAAAATCATCTTCATCTACAAGTTTCATGATATTGGTTGTTGTTGTTTTGAGTTTTGTTAATACATACATAAGTTCATTATATTACTTTTATTATTATTAGAAGTTGTATGTATTTTTAAAGGAATACATACCTTCCTTTTTTTTATTATAACAAATATAAAATTTTGTTTATGTAGTATTTTAAGTATAAACCAATGGTTTATTATAAAATAATATTTAATGTAAATTCTGCTTATGTTGTATTATAAGTTCATTAATCAAGTTTTATTTACAAATTAATAAGTTTCATATTGCAATCAGTCATTTACCTTTAGATATTCTTATACTCATACAATTAATTCAGTCATTTACCTTTAAGAGTAGTATTACAATAATTAATAAAATGCAAAGTCAGGCTTTATGACAAGTGCTGAAAATGTACATTGCTAGTAATTTTAATATAGACGTATGAAATTAAATTAAATTAAACATATAACTGCAACTACATCAGCCCCAAACTGTAAAGTATGTGGAATGCCTGGGCATCCCATATATTACTGTGAAAAAATCCTAAAAATGTCCCTATCTGGGAAACTACAATGGACACAAAAAAATAAGCTTTGCATCAACTGTTTTAAATCAGATCATGCTGCCAAAGCATGCACGTCACGGTCTTGCTCAAGTTGCACAAAAAGACACAACACATTGTTGCACTTAGAATTAGCAAGAGGAGTTTCGGCAGAAACAACACAAAAATTAGCGTCTGTATCGAATGAAAATAAGCCAATCGTAGCTACAACAAACAAACAGGTCATCGACAACACTTACGTATTCCTAGCCACTGCAAGAGCTAAGACAGTTGGAGCCAATGATCACACATGCACATTCCGAGCTTTATTAGATTCTGGATCACAAGTCAATTTGGTTACAACCCGCGTAATGAACAAACTGTCCTTGAATTCCTCAAACTCTTCATTGCGCATTGAAGGAATTGGCCGTAAAGTTCAAAATGTATCCCAACGAATCAATATAGAACTACATGCATATTCAGGCAGCTATGGCACCAGAATTGAATCATTTGTTCTTCCAACCACTGTACCACCTCAGCCTACAAATTCTTTCGACACGTCAGATTGGAATCTTCCTGAAAATATTAAATTAGCTGATCCATGTTTCAGTCAAATGGATAAAATTGACATATTGCTCGGAGCAGAATTTTACCATGAATTGATGCGTCCACAACAAATAAAGATCAATCAAAAACTGCAAGTTCTGCAAAACACAGCTTTGGGTTGGATCGTCACGGGTAAATTACAAGAAAGAAACGGCAACCTGGTAACTTGTGCAGTGTTTACCCCAGAAGAGCAAACAACAAACCAGCTAATTGAAAATTTGGCTGAGAAACGATGTGAGGATCATTTTGCACAAAACGTAAAAGGAAACGAAAATGGGAGATTCATTGTGCGCCTACCATTCGCAGAAAATCCATCCGTTCTCGGAAGTTCCAAAACAATGGCATTCAATCAATTTTTAGCATTGGAAAAACGATTGAACCTTAATCCTGATCTTAGAACAAGATACAACAAATTCATGCAGGAGTACGAAGACTTGGGGCGCATGGAAGAAATACAAGAAGACGACATTCCTAATTTACATTACGTTATGCCGCACAAACATGTACTGAAACCTGACAGCTCAACCACAAAACTAAGAGTAGTGTTTGACGCATCAGCTAAAACATCCAGCGGTTCCTCTTTAAATGACATGCCGGACCAACCGTACAAAGTGAGCTGTTTTCCGTACTGTTGCGATTTAGGATGCACAGAATTGTCTTCACTGCAGACATATAGAAAATGTACCGGCAAATTCAAATCGATGACAGATGTTCCAGCTCATCATATGGAGATACAACAAGCATCAAGATATAAAATATTATCGTCTTAAAACTGTAATATATGGCACGTCCTCTGCACCATACCTAGCAACAAAATGCCTTCAACATTTAGCTATTGAAAACGCTACAAAATATCCACAAGGTGCTTCAATACTACGTGATGATTTTAATGTGGATGATTGCCTTACCGGAGCTGATTCTATTAACACAGCATTAGAGTCACAACGACAACTAAGCTTAATCCTAAGAGAAGCTGGTTTTAAGCTGCGGAAGTGGTGTTCAAATCATCCTCAGTTATTAAATGGAATTGCATCTGAAGACCAGGAAATGAACTTGGACTTAGACGAGAATTCAGATTGTTCAATTAAAACACTCGGACTAATATGGCTCCCAAAGTCTGATCAATTATGTGGACGGTCACAAAGGCCAACGGTCACAAGGGTAACAAAAAGAAGTAGCCAAAATCTTTGATCCTCTAGGGATTTTTGGGCTGGTAGTTATACGAGCCAAGATATTTTTACCAGAGCTGTGGTAATTACCGCTTTCATAGGATGAGGAATAACCCATGAATCTTCAGAATGAATGGAATAAATTTCGCACAAATAAAGAAACCCTAAACAAACTAAAAATAGATAGTTTAAAATTTTTAAACGCACTAATAATCCCAAATTATTATTTTACTTATTAAGTAAAATATTTTTTTAATAAAAATACATTGAAATTGATTATTGAGGGGTTTAGCTGGATCCTATGAGCATTTCACTATTGCTAATGCAGATCATCAGGGAACCTTTACCCAAATTTCTTAGAACAACTAGAGTTATTATATTATAAACTTTCATTTAAACAAATGAGAAGCCTAACAACAAATAACAAAGTTGAAACAAGAACTCAATAATCAACATGTTTTTTTATTTTCTTACTTTACCATTGCTACATTGGCTGACTTTTTTTCAGCTTCAAATTCACTAATTATGAGCATCAGATAATGCGCGAATTATGAGTCCGAGGGTTTTTTATTATAAAAAAAATATTTTTATTTTAATTTTATTTTTATTCTATTAATTGTTAACTTAAATGCAACACAAAATGAACTGACTTTTTTCTTAAGTTTACTTACAATATAAATAATTTAATTTTTCTTATTTAGCTGACGTTTGGAGAAAATGTCCATTTAGCAATTTTGTATAAAATAAAATTATTTGCGAAATAAAAAGGTCGGCAGTTTATTGAACTTGATAAAAAGTAAGTGTGTTGAAATACTGAAATTGTTACTGTTGCTGATTAATGAAAAGTAAGTGTGTTGAACTATTGAAATTATTATTATTGCTGGTTAAAGAAAATTAAGTTTATTGAACTAAAGAAATTATTATTGTTGCCAATTAATGGGTAGGGAATATGTTGGACTATTAGAATGGGTGGTTGACTTAACTCCTCCCTCGTTTTTATAATTAGTGTAGTTTTGTGTTTTTTTAATTTTTTATATACGTTGAATATAGCTATTACACTCAAGGACAATAAACTGAATGTCAAAGCTAGGCCATTAAAAGTGTAGTTAATATTTTTATGAAATCTAATTTATTCAATTTTCTTAATATTCTCGATTTGATTTGAAACTATTTCGTCAAACGTCAGCTGAGTTGTAATATTATTTAGAATAAGGTTATTGTTAATCAAAAAATGTTGTTCAAACTTGTCATCATAATTACAATAAAGGTCTCCATTTATTTCTAATTTACAATCATTAAATGTTATCATTTGATTTCCTTTTAAATAAAACTGTCTATTATTACAAGTACTATTAACAATGGAATTTATGTGGTTTTTTATAATTATTAAGCCTGGTTTTATTTCTATAGTTTCCATTTGAGTGTTCTTTCTTCTTAAACAACTGTTTGTAAAAATACATAGTTTAGACTTTTTTAAATTGCTTCTTTTTACTTCGTTATTAAAATCGTACATTGTGTTGTTTATCTTTAAAATTTCTCTATTTTCGAAGATAAGTTCTTCTTGGTTTTCATTAGGTATGGATACAAAAAATGATCGTTTTACTTTTCTTAAATCTTTAGGTATTTGAATTGCAAATATTATTTTATTTTCTTTATAGTGAGCTGCACTTACTTTGGTATTTTGTATCTTATAAAGATCAATATTGTAACGAATTATTTCTTCACTTGTTAATACATTATTGTTCATAGTGTTTGTTTTTGCAGCTAGAAGATTATTTTGTATGTGTTCAACATTATCTAGCAGAATTTTAATTTTCAATAATATATCCAGATATAAGAGCTTATTTTCTAATATTTCATCGTTCTTAGATATTTGGTTTAATTTTGAAGTAATCTGTGTCCTATCGTTTTCTATTGCGTCTTTTAGTTTCGAAATGGTGCTGTTAAATACGTGATTTATTTCAATGCTTTTGTTTATGTCGTCTATTATTGCATGATTGTTGTCGTCAATAGTCTGTAAATGTCGTTCAATTTCTGTCCTGTCAAAGTCATCCATTGTGCCGTATAGCCATTTCATACCTGTTCCTACAAAGTTAATTAGTCCTCTCGGATGTCTAGTGGGGGTAATGGTTTGGAGTTTTGATTTTGTCTTTTCTAGTTCTACTTTCAAAAAGTGTTTGTCGTTGAGATTTGGTATTAGTTTTATGTTTTCTTCGAGTTCTTCTATAACATGCTGTATTTCTTTAGGGTCAATTATGTGTAAGATAGTGCTGTAGCTGTACGTTATGTCTACGTCTTCTAATGCAATTTCAGCGAAACCGTTGGTGCTATTGATGTTTTCGACAAACAAGGTGGCATTGCTCACAGTAAAAAGCGTCATCATTATTGTCATTAGGAGCATTGTATGTACCTAAAAATTTAGTAATTCTTTTTATGTTTGTTGGGTGAATATTTTCTAGTTTCATATTTTTGTATCTAGGTTCGTGTTTATGTCTAAGAGCTTTATAATTTTTTGCGTACCCTTCCTGATTTGTATTTTCGTATTCTTCTCTGTTAAGGTTTAACTTTGTGATATGTCTTTCTTTGGTGTTTCGTAGTAAGTTATAAATATTGTTTTTTTCAACTTTCCCATTTCCTACGTCTATTGGTCTTTCTTTTGTTACAGAATGAACAGATTTGTTGTACCATTCAGTACATTTATATACCTTTTCTTGAACTGATAGTCCTGAATTTTCGATTTCTAACGCTCTAAATCTTTCTCCTAGGGTATTGTGAAATCTTTCGATATCTGCATTTCCCGTATGGGAATTTGGTTTTGTAAAGTGGATTTCTATTTCCTCTTGCCTAAGAAAGTCTTTTACATTTGTTGAGTTGAACTCATTGTCAGCAACTATACGTTTTGGTTTTGGGTTGAGAGAGAAATACAAGCGAAGCTTTTCTATAAGTGTTATACTGTTTCTGTCTTCTAGATAAATAGTGGTGGCTTGTTTCGAAAATTTGTCTATGATAGTTAGAAAACTATGTTTCTTAATTACATAAGTGTCCATGTGAATAATCTCATTCGTGTCTGTGGGAGTTTCTGTTATGAAGTATTTTGGTTTGTATGGTTTTCTGTCATATTTACTTCTACAACAGATATCGCAGTTGTTTATATATTTTTGGATAAGAGATTTAAGGTTTTTGAAATATATGGTGTTTTTTAATCCTTGATAATTTTCGTTTATTCCAGCATGACCAGTTTCTTGTTTATGGTATTTTTGAATATATCTGAGGGCTTCTTCTTCATTTCTCATGTCTTTGGCATGATATGAGCATCTATAGAACTTTACACTTGTGTTAAATAACTCTATTAGTTTTTGTTGTACTATATTGTAATCAGAATCCGAAATGCCTGAGTATATTCCTACCTTGCCTGTTTTTATAAATCTCCTAAAGATGTCTGAAATGAATCCGCTTCTAATATCATCTAAGCTTACAAAAATTTTTCGTTTGTTCTCTATTATTTTAATTTCTTCTGTTTTACTTTCTGTTAAAATTATTTGGGTGTAGAAACGGTTAACAACGGAATTTAATATAGGAAAGTGATCATTTAATTCGTTTTCCTGGGAATGAACGGTAGCGGCTGTACTCAAGTTGTCTATGTTAATGTCTTCAGATTGCTCATCTATTGCACAAATTTCACCTGTATCTGCATTGATTCTGCTGAGGAAATCAGCCAGAGTATTTTCTTTACCTTTAATATACCCAATGTTGATATCGTATTCGCCAAGTTTAAGTAACCAACGTTGAAGTCTTGGGTTTATGTCTTTTCCTTTATGTTTGGTTTGCAACCATTTCAATGGCTGGTGATCTGTCATAAGGTCAAAGTTCCTTCCATATATATATGGTCGAAAGTAATTCACGCCCCAAACAATAGCCAACAGCTCCTTTTCTGTTGTGGAGTATTTTCTTTCGTGTTCATTTAGAGTTCTACTTGCGTAACTGATGGGGTGGTTATCCTGTGTTAGTACTGCTCCTATTGCGAATTCGCTGGCGTCTGTTGCTAGTTTAAACTTTCTTTTAAAATCTGGGTATTTTAGAATGGGTGTGTCGATTAGCAATCTCTTGAGTTTGTAAAATGCATCCGTGTATTGAGGATCATTTGTATTTATTTTAGTGTCCTTTTTTAAATATTTTGTTAAACCATGTGCAATTTTTGCATAATCTTTTATAAACTTCCTGTAATATCCGGTTACGCCTAAGAATGATTTGATTTGTTTCTGAGTTACGGGAAGTTTCAGGCTCTGAATAGTTTCGATTTTGTTTGGGTTAGGCTTGATTCCTTCAGTAGTAAGGATGTGTCCTAGGTATTCGGTAGATTTCGCAAAAAACCTGCACTTATCGACTTGAATCTTAAGATTATGTTTTCTAAGAGCATTGAAAATCTTCTGTATGCTATCCTTATGTTCTTGTATTGTACTGCTAAAAATCAAAATATCATCGAGATATACTACACATATTTTGTTGATGTATTCTCTTAGCACCGAATTGATTAACCTTTGAAAAGTAGCAGGAGCATTTTTTAGTCCAAAAGGCATACGAAGGAATTCGTAGTGACCAAGTGGAGTAGAAAATGCCGTTTTCTTTCTATCTTCCTCTTTAATGAGGATCTGGTGAAAGCCTTTGGCTAGATCGAGTGTAGTGAAGTACTGTGCTCGACCTAATTTTTCTAGTATGGTGTCAATATGTGGAATTGGGAATTTGTCGCTAATAGTAATTTCATTCAAGGCTCTGTAATCTATCACAATTCTCCATTTTTTTTTATCTGAATTGTCCGACTTCTTGGGTACAATCCATAAGGGAGAGTTATATGGAGATACGCTTTCTCTTATTATTCCTTGTTCTAACATTTCTCGCATTTGCTTATTGATTTCTGCTTCATGAATTTGGGGATATCTGTATATTTTTGAATATACAGGTTTATTACTAGTTGTTGCTATCTCATGTTGTACTTCATGAGTGTGAGTAAGTGAATTACCCTCTTGAAAAAATAGGTCAGAATTCTTAGAAATAAGTTCTGTTAAGAAATTCTCTTCTTCTTTATTCATGTCCTCATGTATTAATTTATTCAAAATGTTGTCTGATTGCGCCTCTAAAGTTTGTATTTCTTCTGAATTGTATGGGCAAGAGTCTATAAATTTGATTTTATTACCGTTTATCTGTAAAGAGTCTTCTTCGAGATTTATAATTGCTGAAAAGGCTTTTAATATATTTTGCCCTATTAAACCATCGAAATTTTTACCATTGAAGTTGGTTAGTTTCCAACACATAAGATTGTCTTCTTTAAATTCTTTGGGAAGAGGTGTGATAATTTCTTCGTCAATACAAAAGTTTCCATTTATTGTATAAAGAAATACTGGTTTATCTAATTTTGTTCTTTTAAATTCTGGTAATAATGTCTTGTTAAGCAATGAAGTTGTGGATCCTGTATCGAGTAAACATTTGAGGGTTGTGTTACCTATCCTTAGTTCAACTATCGGTAAACGAATTTTTGGACTTGATACTGAAAATTTGTTTCTCCTGTATTATTACTTTCAATATGGTCTACTTCCATTGGAGTAGGTCTGTTATTGCCTAGGGTTCGATTTAAATATTGGCTACGCCTAGATTGTTGAGTGTTATTTGTGTTAAAAAAATTGTTATGAGAAAGAGTGGAATTATTAGTTTGTCGAACTTGGGGAGGACTACTATTGTATGAGTTTTGGAAAGTCGGTTTCTGTTGGTATGTCATGTTTTGTCCGTTTTGGTTGTAGTTTCTATGTTGTTGGTATTGTTGACGTGTATGTGAATATTGCTGAAATCTATTGTCATATTGTCTTAGTATTCCAGTCTCTTCCAAGACGTAATAAGCTTCCCTAAGTGTGGATATATTTCTACTATAAACTATGCTAGATAAATTTGGGTGGATACCATTCAAAAATGTTTTAAGTATAATTGATTCATTAGTAAGAGGAGAAAATTCTAGTGGTTTATTAATATCAAATTCATATTTAGTGTTTAATTTATCTAGTATATTTCTAAGGTTCTTAAAATAGTCGCTTACATTATTATTCTTCATGTTTATTGCCTGGTGATAGAGATGGTGGTACCCTTCTTTAATGCCGAAATTCTTGACTAGTTCTTCCTTAATTCGGGTCCATGTTGCTTCTGGTCCTAGAGCTCTCACTACCTGTAGAGCTGGTCCTTGAATTTTATTCTTCACATACCTTTCGAAAACAAACTGCTGTAAGATGGAATTCTCCTGGAACAGCGGCAAAATTATTTCCACTTCCCTGATGAAAGATGATAGGTCATAATCTTTTGTACCGTGAAACTCCTTGATACGGGATGCTTCTTTTACAAGATCCGACCCGGATAGTACGGCAGGTTGGATGTTATGATTATTATCTTCTGTGGACATTTTTTATTGTCAGATTTTTTCTTTAACAGTTTTTATAATTCGTAGTTTACTATAACACTTTTTAGTGGTATATTGTTTTTAAACACAATTTTAGATTGTAATTTATTTTTATTTTATTTTGCGATTTAATTTTCACTATAGCTCTTTAGTGCTATATTGCCTTTAGACTTTGGGAAAAATTTCGCACAGTTTTTGGTAGTCTTTAGACTTTATTTTTCACTTTTTCACAAGGATATATTTTATAATTAACGGTTTTAATGTTGTCCTTCAGGATATTCACTATTTTCCGTTATTAGGTTCCTTTACATCGACTGCGCCAATTATGAGTCCGAGGGTTTTTTATTATAAAAAAAATATTTTTATTTTAATTTTATTTTTATTCTATTAATTGTTAACTTAAATGCAACACAAAATGAACTGACTTTTTTCTTAAGTTTACTTACAATATAAATAATTTAATTTTTCTTATTTAGCTGACGTTTGGAGAAAATGTCCATTTAGCAATTTTGTATAAAATAAAATTATTTGCGAAATAAAAAGGTCGGCAGTTTATTGAACTTGATAAAAAGTAAGTGTGTTGAAATACTGAAATTGTTACTGTTGCTGATTAATGAAAAGTAAGTGTGTTGAACTATTGAAATTATTATTATTGCTGGTTAAAGAAAATTAAGTTTATTGAACTAAAGAAATTATTATTGTTGCCAATTAATGGGTAGGGAATATGTTGGACTATTAGAATGGGTGGTTGACTTAACTCGCGTGGGTGGTCGTTTGGAGCAGTCAACATTATCGTTCAAGGCAAACCATCCTGCGAGTTTAAATCATAATCACCCTATGACAAAGTTATTGATGCACAAGCTACACGAAGAGAATCATCATTGTGGCCCAAAGTCATTGTTGGCAACATCAGTGATCAGTAGATGGTGAAGATTGTATCCAAGCAATAGAAAGCAGAGAGCAACAAGAAATAGCGCGAACAAAACTTGTATCACTGATTGACAACCACATACACAGAAACAAACACAACAAGAGAGATAAACATATACTGGACACAGTGGGACAGGCAGAACGGGTTTTAAAGCAAAATAAAGATTTATTAATATTAAATTCGGATAAGGGAAATAATACGGTAGCTATTATGAAAAATGAGTATGAGACAAAAATGAATAACATTATTGGAGATTTATGTACATATAGGCGACTTAGGAAAGACCCTACCTCTAGTCTTCAAAATAAAAACAATCTATTAATAGAACAAATTTTCAATATGAAATTGATTAGTTTAACGGAAAAAAATTGGTTAACTACCAAAACTGCTACACCACCAAATATTTATGGTGTACCTAAAATACATAAAATTAATATGCCTCTTCGTCTGATTTGCTCGTCAAAAACTGAGTAAATTCTTAGTTGAAATGCTAAAACAATTGACAAAAAACTCGGTCTATAATGTTAAAGATGCCAAAGATATAAAAAACAAAATTACAAATGTCACAATAAATGACAATGAGGTTATTATTTCGTTTGATGTGATTTCTCTCATTCCTAGCATTCCCCTTAATTTGGCACTTAAAATAATTGAGAATAAATGGAATACGTTAGAGCAATATACGAGGATACCTAAAAATAGTCTTATGGAGTTAGTATCGTTTTGCATAAAAGAAGGCAGATATTTTAAATACCAGGACAAATTATATGAACAAAAGAAAGGAATGCCAATGGGCTCACCCATCTCACCGATAATAGCGGACATCATAATGGAAGAATTATTAAACGTGTCTCTAGGAAAAATTGAAAAGAAACCAAAAATAATTACCAAATATGTTGATGATCTCTTCGCGATAGTTGAAAGAGATAGTATAGAAAATATTTTAAAAACATTAAATTCTTTCAATAGTCAAATAAAATTTACAATGGAAGTATAAAATGAAGTTAAACTACTCTATCTAGACTCCATTATAATTAGACACAATTTTTTTTTTTTTTTTTTAATGCATGATTTTTATTTATTGTATCTTCATATATGAACTAACAATAAATATTCAAATCTTAAATCTAAAAATATAATTAGGCCCGACCAGTGTCAGACATAAGCTTAGTAATAGTTATATATAATACATAAGTAGTGATAGTAAAAAGGAAAAAAAAAAGAAAAAAAAAATAAAAGTATTTTCAAGAAGTCCCATCTGGAGTGCTATGAATAAGAGCCCATGTGTCCCTCTTTTTTAGGCGGATGTGTCCAGTAAAGTTCAAAATATTACGGGCAAGCGGATTAGGATGTGACTCGAGTTTTGTTAAATATTTGCCAGCGTATTTTGCAATTTCTTCAGTCACTAGTGGCATATTTAAATCACGATGTATATTTGAATTTTTTATATACCATGGAGCCAATGTTATTAAGCGTAAAATTTTGTTTTGCCTTCGTTGGATTCTCTCGACATTAGAAGCTGAAGCAGTGCCCCATAACTGTATTCCGTAGCACCATATTGGTTTCAAAATCGTCTTGTATATTAAAAGTTTACAATCTAGACTGAGTGTAAAATTTCTACCAATCAGCCAATGTAGCTGAGTTAATTTCAGTTTCATTTGTGTTAGCTTTGAGTCAATATGGGGCTTCCATGTAAGCCGTCGATCAAGGTGTATACCAAGGTATTTTACGTGTGAATGTTGAAGAACAACTTGATTGTTGATTCGAATAGGGGAACAAGTATCTCTTCGCAGGGTAAATGTTACCTGGACACACTTTTGCTCGTTTACTTTGATTCTCCATAAATTTAACCATAGTTCCAGTTGTGTAATATGTTCTTGTAGATATCGGGAAGCCTCGTGAGGGTTTTCGTGCATACTAAGGCAGGCTGTATCATCGGCAAACGTAGATGTATGGATATTGCTGCTCAAAGGCATATCAGAAGTGTAAATCAAATACAAAACTGGCCCCAGTATGCTCCCCTGTGGCACACCGGATGATATAGATTCGGGCACACTCATGAAGTCTCCTTCCACAACCGTAAACTTCCGGGTAGTAATATAACTTTCTAATAGCTTCAGAAAATTTATTGGTAAATATGATTTCAATTTTAAAATAAGACCTTCATGCCACACTTTATCAAATGCCTGAGAAACGTCGATAAACAGCGCAGAACAATACTTCTTTTCTTCAAATGTTCTTCTTATAAATTGAACCAATCTATGAGTTTGTTCGATGGTGCTATGCTGACTTCTAAAACCAAATTGATGGTCCGGTATGCACCCATTACTAACTAGAATTGGGGACAATTTTGTCATGAGCAGTTTTTCGAAAAGTTTTGACATTGTTGATAGCAGCCTTATTGGCCTGTATGACTCAGCCTTGGTAAGGTCTTTGCCCGGCTTTGGAATCATTTTAACTTTGGCAAGCTTCCAGCTATTTGGAAAATACTCCAGTCGTAAAATGGCGTTAAAAATAAATAATAGGATTCTAATTGCAATACGAGGCAACTTTATTAGCATCTGGTTACTAATTCCATCAATACCCGGAGCTTTCTTCGGGTTAAGTTCAGCAATTACTTTTTGTACATCACACGTTCTAAATTTTATGGGTCGAGGGGGTAGCGCCACTACATTCGGCAAATCAATAACACCAGTACACGAGTTAGGGGTAAATACTGATTTTAAATGCTCAGCAAATAGTTTACCTTTTTCAGTATCGCTTCTTGCCCAACCCCCTGTAGATGTACGCAGAGGTGGTTTAAACGCAACAGGTGTTTTAAGCTTTCTAGCAGCGTGCCACAAGGAGTAATTAGATGCTGGTGTGGCATCAAGACCTTCCAGATAGTTTTTAAAAGATGCAGTTTTTTCAAATGCAAGCAAGTCTTGGAGTCGTTTAGTGCACTCTTTAAATCTGATTTTATGTTGGGGCGATCTGTGCTGTTGCCATGCCCTTCTAGCTCTTCTTTTTTCACTTACAAGACGTTCAATATCCGTAGAATAAATTCTATTAAATCCAGTCTGCGGGTAGGAGGTAGTCGCATGTTCAGCAGCCTGTTTTATATTTTTGATAAGATTGCCAATGTTAAATTCAATATCTTCGGATGTTCTTAGCATAATGTTTTCCGTACAATGAGTACTGAGATATTTTCTGAACCCCAGCCAATTAACACGGTTGATCGTCTTCACATACGGGTGAGGTAAGTCACTACTTAGTGGGCTACAAATTGTAACGATCGTGGGAGAGTGATCGGAGGAAATATCTTGAGACGCTTCAACATGAACTAATTCCCTAGAAATATTTTTCATGACTCCAAAATGTATAACATCCGGAATTTTTTGTATGTCCGTAGGCCAGTAAGTGGGCTCCCCACTCGAAATGACGTCCAAGCCCATTTTTGAAATTGTGTTGAACAATGCCCGACCTCTAGGTGTAATAAGACGCGAACCCCAGAACGTATGTTTTGCATTGTAGTCGCCAGCTGCTACGACGCAAGGGCCAAGGGATTTGTAGAAATCCTCGTATTGGTCCTCAGTAATTGCGAACCTAGGAGGGGAGTAAATTGATGATATGACAAAATTAGTGCAAAAATTTTCGATACAAATATTCGTTGCTTGTAAATGTTCTTCGCAAATGTTGTCAATAATATAATGCTTGAGTCTTGACTTTATTAAAATTGCTGATCCACCGCATGCTCTTCCTCTCGGGTCCTTTGAATCATATAAGGTGTAGCCATAAATTTTAAAAAGGCTTCTCGAAGTCAAATGAGTCTCAGAGACCAACATTATATCAATATTTTTTTCCGTGAGGAAGTGCTCAAGTTCATTTTTATGTTGGCGAATGCCGTTTGCGTTCCAGAAACATATTGTTAACGTGTTCATGGCTTATTAAGTATTGCTTGAAGCAGAGTATTCTGCATTCGCAGCATTTCTTGCATCATGCTAGTCATACTTGTTGTAAAATTGTTTATAGTTTGCACCAGATTTTCAATAGTAGCTTCAAGGCGATTAAAATTAAAGCCTGAGTTTGTATTTATTGAAGTATTTGGCCGTGAAACATTTTGTGTGGGAATAGAGCTTGTTTTTGCAGCATCGGCATACGATACACGTGAATTAACTGGTTGGCTCACTTGGGCAAGAGTGGCGGAGTAAGTGTTTGCTGTTTGTGCTGGAGCTACTTTAGGTTTTTGCCCCATAGTCTTTTTAACGAAAGAATATACACGACAACCTCTGTAGTTAGCAGTGTGATTTTCTCCACAATTACTGCATTTTTTGTTACTTTGATCTTTCGGTTTATTGCAACTAGCAGTACCGTGCAATTCACCGCAAATAACACAAACTGTAGGTAATTTGCAGTATTTTTTTGTGTGGCCATATTCTTGACAATTATGGCACTGTACGGGTCCAGAACGCTTGTGTGGTTCTTCAACTGTTATTTTTCGGTATAGAAGATATTTTAAATTATAAATTGGGTGCGTCTCATTTTTTCTCAATTTTATATCATTCGGCTCAAGTTCAACGCGAAATAGAGGCTGGGGGATCTTCTCCCTATTTATTATATTTGAAACATTTTTTACCTTGAATCCCTGGAGGACGAGTGCGTCTTTTATTTCTTCGGGAACAACATAAGAATCTATGCCCTTCAATACGATCTGCAGGCCTTTAGCACTCTTGAGCTGGTATGTGTAGAAACTTGTTTTATTTTTTTCAAATTCAGAAACCATTTTACGGAAATCTGTTTCGTCATAAATTTGAATTTTCGTTTCATCGATATTGCCACGTTTTATTGGAACAATGTGAAATTTTTTCTCACCAATGACCGAAATTAATTTCTTAAAAGAGCGTTAGAATTTTTTTCTCTCAAATATATTGGTGGCGGCTTGGAGGTTTTTTTCTCAGATATATCAGGTGTGTCGTTGTCATCTTGCAATATTTGAAAACGATTAGTGGAGGATGCGCTGTTATCCCTAGATACCTTTGAAGCAGATGCAATTTTATTAGAATTTGGGCTTCGCCCGCGCTTTCCCACAATTATATATCGGTCCATTCCGACTTGGACCTTGGGTTTTGGGCTACTCTTATTTATATTGACAATTTGGGTAAGTGATGAACACGAGCCTGAATCGGATGATATCGCTGATTTAAATGACGAAGTAGTAGGCAACTGTAATGTTAACAAATCACTAGTTGACATTGGACAAATCGAAGTTGATCGCTGACGAAAAATTGGCTTAGCCGTTAAAAAAAGTCTGTCATCAGGTTTTTTATTTATTTTGTTTATATTAAGAGCATCAGAACTCACAGTAAGTCTATCATCAGATTTTTTATTGTTATCATTAAGATAATCAGAGCTCACAGTAAGATAGGCATTTCTGCCGTTATCACTCACTTCACAATTATTTGTTTTTGAGGTACTCATATAGAGTATTCCTCAAGGGTACTTTGTTAGTGTATTCCTCAAGGGCACTTTGAGTTATTTTGTTTAGGGTTGTTTTTGTTTTATTTTTGTTTTAGTTATTACTGTCTATGTAAAAAAATATTAGCAAAGCAAAAAAAGCTTATTTATCAAAGTTAATGTACAACGAATATTATGTACTACAAATATTTTTTTTGTATGATTTTTTTTATTTAGTATGTATGTAAAAAAAATTCCGCTAATACGTCTGTTCACTATGAAGGTACAACGAGAACTCAATTAGACAAAATAATAAATTAAAATTTGATTGGTATCAAAAACCAATGTGTTCTGGTAGAATGATAAACTTCTATTCGAAACATCCACGGAAAATTATTATAAATACTGCCATTAATTTTATTAGTAGAGTTTTCTCTATTAGTGACCAGTCGTTTCACAAAAAAACGAAAACAAAATAATCTACTTTCTTCTGTGATTGGTGATAGATTCAGAAGAATTTTGAGTTGGTTTTCTACCAAAATTCGCTGGTTTTCGTACCGATCCTTCAAAGCATCCCATGCCAGGGAAAAGTTTTCGGAGCACAACTTATATTTTCTTATAATTGCACCGGCTCGCCCTTGAACTTTTAATCTTAGGTGATATAGCTTTTGCACTGGTGGAATTTGGGGATTATTAATATATACGGCGGTGAACATGTCACGGAAGGACGGCCATTCTTCATATCCGCCATAAAATACATCTGTGTCACAGGGGGGTATGCTTACGTGAGCAAAGGGGGTTTCGGTTGGAGGATCAATTATCTGAATGGGAGCGTTAATGATAAAGGACCTTTGCAAATCTATTATTTTTGCTTTGTATTTATGGAAATCTCGTGTACATGCCAAGTATTTCCCTTGGACAGCCGTTATAAGGTCTTTGTCAGGCTTTTCTCCTTTATCGAGGCAAAAGGTTTTATACGATTTTTGGACGTTTGCCCATCGTTCGTTCAAATCTTGTAGATTAACTTCAAGAACTGAGTCAGTGAGTTCGTCAATTGGGACCCCATCGAAAAGAGCGCAAAACTGAATGAAATCATCTGAGTCAAATGTAAATTCTTCAGCCATAGTTAGAAAAACTGATAAATTGCAGAACGTTTTTTTTTCAATAATGTTTCTTTAGTTTTTGGTATGAGATAAAAAGTGCTCGCGGGGTATTTTCGCAATTTGAGTACCTATTACTGAGAAGTTTATACTTAAAGATGGATATTTTATTATGAGAGCAATAAATATGATCGGATGAATAAGTGATGCGTGAGGATTTCACCAACGATTAATAAATAAAATTATTAAGGATAGTTTCGTTTGATGAAAAATTATAGTATAAAATCAAATTTGCGATATTATTAAAAAAATATAGAAATTATAAGTGTATTTGTAAATTTATTCAATAGAAAGTGGGTTAATTAATTTAGGTAGCAATTTAAATTTTTGAAAATGTGGGGACAATTTAAATTTGTATGATATTATATTTTCGTTAGTGTTTGCAAATTTAATTTAGGGCTTGAGTTCCTTAAAATTTATTTCCTTTTTTTTTATGTATATTCGCAGGGATTTACGAATTTATATTGGGAATTTAATTTGTGTTATTAAACGTTCGCTGGGATTTGCGAAGTTTAATTTAGGGGTTTATCACTTTAAAATTGACTTTTCTTTTGTATGTATGTATATTCGCGGGGATTTGCGAATTTAATTTGGGAACTTAATTAGTGTTATTAAACGTTCGCTGGGATTTGCGAAGTTTAACTTAGGGGTTTTATCACTTTAAAATTTAATTTTCTTTTATATGTATGTATATTCGCGGGAATTTGCGAATTTAATTTGGGAATTTAATTTGTGTTTGTGTGAATGTGATGAAAGGGAAATGATTAAAAAAATTTTAATCTTTCTTTTATTATTAACGTACCTTGTAAAAATTGCGCAACGTACAATATTCATGGATTTTCTGCTTCTATTCCTTTGTAAGTGTATGTTGAATCTTTTATTTATACAAATTGTTTTTCGGAGACTTCACTGTTTGTGTATGCAATCGGTAGAGTTTTATTACTTTTTTTTTAAATTTTGTTTTGCTTTTATTTATGAAAATGAATAAATTAAATTTTAAGAGACTCTAGCATTTATTAAAGAGAGACACTCTGTAAATTTTTTCTCAAAGAGAATTAATTGAAGTTTAAAATTTTTAATTATTAACTTGACGGCACCCGGTCAAAAATACTTGTGTGGCAACACTCTATTCTTTAATAGCTGTTGTTGTTATTTACATTTATTTTCTTTTACATACTCTTACAACTACAATTTGAAGCTGAAAAAAAGTCAGCCAATGTAGCAATGGTAAAGTAAGAAAATAAAAAAACATGTTGATTATTGAGTTCTTGTTTCAACTTTGTTATTTGTTGTTAGGCTTCTCATTTGTTTAAATGAAAGTTTATAACATAATAACTCTAGTTGTTCTAAGAAATTTGGGTAAAGGTTCCCTGATGATCTGCATTAGCAACAGTGAAATGCGCATAGGATCCAGCTAAACCCCTCAATAATCAATTTCAATGTATTTTTAATAAAAAATATTTTACTTAATACGTAAAATAATAATTTGGGATTATTAGTGCGTTTAAAAAATTTTAAACTTAAATTTTAACAATTCCCATAAAAACACTAATTGAGAATTAATTGACTTTAAGAGACTGTAGCACTTATTAAAGAGAGACACGCTTTAAATTCTTTCTCAAAGAGAATTGATTGAATTTAAGTCATTAAAGACATTTGTTTTTTTCTTTTTTAATATTCTTCACCAAAGTGGTTGTTTTTTACACTAACAAGATTCAATAAACTTGCGGTATTTAATTTTCGTGTATGTTGTTTTTATAAATTTGACAAAAATGTTGCTTTTAAGAAATTTTGTGTTGTTGGTTTTTATATAGAGTTTTGCATTTATCTACATACATACATATGTATGTATATATGTACCCTGTTGCTAATTTTTGGAGTAGTTACCTTTTGGAACAGTCCTATACTAGTTATAAAGAGACAGAACTAAGAAGCTTGATGAAACACTTCTCTACAAGCGACGCGCTGTCTCTTTCTCCCCCTTTTTTTGTCATGTAAACAACATGGAAAAAAAAAGAATTTTTGCCTGTGCAATATTTCCATTGTAAAATGGAATGCAGCAAGTGTGTGTGTGTATGTATTTGGTAAAATTTTTTGTAAAGGAATTTGAATGTCTTTTGCGTCATTACAAATCGATCAGTGTTTTAACTCTCAACAATATTTTATTTTGGCGGCGGATAAGTTTCATTTAAATTTAAATACGCAGTAAGTGTTTTTCAGTGAGTTTTTATGTTTTGAATGAATTGTTTTATAGAATACTGGTATAAAACTATTTTATAAAATAATAGTACAAAACTATCCATAACAGGCATTGATATAAACTAGTATAATAGCAACTAGTCCTTCAACTAGTATGCAACTCTACACAAATCAACTAGTTGTGTTCCTATGACAACCCAATGTAAAAGTCGATAGTTCGTTGCATGAAAAAAAACAGATGTACAACCAGTCTGAATTCAAAAGCAACTAGTATGTTTCTGACCACATACTACTCCTTTTATCTGCAGGGTATGTATATGGTTGAACGCTTTGTGCATATACATAAGAATTATGTGTAGATATGTATGTATATATGGCACTATGTATGTATATTACTTAATACATACATCTGTATATACTCACTATATATGGTACATGTTTTATATTAATTTTTTAGTTAAATTGACTCTAAATATTGAATTCTTTTATGTTTTGTGTGAAATATGTACATAGCTTTTTATGAGAACTCGGTATTATTTTTATATTTTGTACGTACACTTAGTCGCAAAACTCTACATACGACTTTATATATTTAAAAAATTTTACTTCTTAAAGGAAAATCATTAATTTTGTCAACTTTTTTTTATTTTAAAGTAGAAGTAATTTTAATTAAATAAAAATACAACATTTGATTTCACTAAACAATATTAAACAAGCAAAAAAAAAAATAAAATTGAATATTTTATCCGATTGCAAAAGTGTACATACGATGTATTGTTGAGTAATTTTAATTTTCCAACCCCATCAGTACTTATGCACTCCAACACCATTACGGAGTCCCAACCATGTTTGACAGCACTGCATACGTTTTATTATCCAAGTCAATATTACATTTTATCCATTATTTTGGTCGTCCATCGTTTCGAAATAGGTTGAATTTACGCTCATCCGTAAAAATAACTCTTTCCCAAAACTTAGATTTGTTAAGATGGACGTGTTTGTACTCCAGATCATATGTATATCGTTTAGTTTTGTTTATGTGACTTATGTATGGTATTTTTCTGGCTATACACGTCTATAATCCAACTTTCTTTAAGTAATGGCGAAATATATTAGCATCTACAAGAATTTCATAATTATTTTCAAGGCCCTCTTTCAGTTTTGTGCTACTTTCGTTAGTATTTTTCGCAATTTCTCTCACAATTTTGCGCCTTAGTCTTTCATCAAGCCTTGCTATTCGTCCCAATCGTGGAAAACTTTGATTCTTTTGTAATTTCAATAATAGCTATGATTGTAAATTTACAAAAATTTAAGGTTCGTCCGGTTTTTCTCATTTAATTCCCTTCATTTGAAAGATTGATGACGAATTTTCGAACGTTGGTTGATATTTCCTTATTTTTCCCCATTTTTTCCAACTACTGCTAATAATTAAAGCAAAATTTAAGCAAAATCTAACACATATTGTGAAAACAATACTAAATGAACACAAAATTATAAAATAAAACGTGCTACTATATCTGTAGTTAATAAAATACAAACGCGTATGTACACTTTTGCGACTTTGGCTAAGCGTCATTTTTCAGCAATTTTTACTTTACCAAAAAAGTAACAGTGATTTTTTATGTTTTTTAACTCGAAGTTATAAAGTGGGTCCAATATAATACTCATGATACAATATTTTCAAAAATTAAACATTAAATTAAAATTAGGAATAAAAGATACGAAATAGCTAAAATCGTATGTAGAGTTTTGCGACTAAGTGTACATATGTAAGTATGCATGTATGTATTCACAAAACCGTATTCTTACTGTTAATTATTAAACAGCTAATTTTTTCACTTTCACGTTTCTATATATTTTTTTATCAATATTACTTTTTTATTTTTCTTTTTTATAACCAAATTTATTAAATTTAACCATTTTTTATTTTCTTTATTCAAATCACTTCAATTATTATTAATGTGCTTGTTCAGCTTACCAGAGAATACTAATACCTAGTTTATTCAGCTCACTATTTCGCAGTAACATATTTATGTATGTATGTACGTATGTGAAGGGAATAATTCTTCATGCGTTTTTTATGTTTTGTAATTCTTTTTAAACGAGAGAGTGAGTGTGTTTTATGGACTGTATGGTTTTTTTTATTTCATTTATTTTTTATTTTTCTCACAGGTTGACCTCTGTAATTCTTTTTATAGGCTCAAAAAAGGACCATGTTTATTTGTGCATTATTAAATGATAAATAAATGCAGACTTATGGAGGTTGGTCTGTTGAGTGGTTTTATTTGGTGGAAGCAAATTAGGCTTACCTTTTTAAACTTCTGTACTGGGATGGGGATGGGAGAACTTCAGGAAAGGGGATTACCTGATTTATTAGAAATAAAAGGTACACCAAATATTTTCTTCAAACCAACTTACATGAATAAGTATTTTATTCAACTTTGAGAAATAAACCTGTCACTTCAATGGTTAAAAAGCAAGTGCCTTTACAAAAAAACTTTAAAGACACAAATACCGCCTAAATTAACAAAAATTAGTACAAAAGGGTAATTTTCAAGTTACAACCAAAAAATACTTCGTTAAAAGATACTTATTCACAATAATTCAAATGCAGGGTTAAAAATTTTGATAATTCACAAAATGGAATAATTAGGCTTTAAGGCATAAGTACAAATTATTTATAAAAATTCATTAAATAAAATATGTAAGAAATTTTAAATATAAAAAAGCTTTTTAAACAGATAACACAAACTGAAGGTAAGTTGCAGTAAGTTTTTGTGTGGCCATATTCTTGACAATTATGGCACTGTACGGCTCCAGAACGCTTGTGTGGTTCTTCAACTGTTATTTTTCGGTATAAAAGATATTTTAAGTTATAAATTGGATGAGTCTGCTTTTTTTAATTTTATATCATTTGGCTCAAGTTCGACGCGATATAGCGGTTGAGGAATCTTCTCCCTATTTATTATGTTAGATACATTTTTAACCTTAAATCCCTGGAGGACGAGTGCATTTTTTAATTCCTCGTGAACAACATGAGAATCTATGCTCTTCAATACGATCTGCAGGCCTTTAACACTCCTAAGCTGATATGTGTAGAAACTGTTTTTACTTTTTTCAAATTCAGTAATAATTTTCCGAAAATCTTTTTCTTTATAAATTTGAATTTTCGTTTCATCAATATTACCACGTTTTATTGGAACAATGTGAAATTTAGTCTCACCAATGAAAGAGATTAGTTTTTATATAAGAGCGTTTGAACTTTTTTCTCTCAAATTAATGGCGGCTTAGATGCTTTGTTCGTGGATACATCGGGTTTGTTTTTGTCATCTTGCAATATTTGAAAACGGGTTTGACGATTAATAAATGATGCGCTGTTATCCCTAGTTATCTTTGGAGCAGATGCAAGTTTAGTAGAATTTTGGCTTCGGTCGCGCTTTATCAGAGTTATATATCTGTCCATTTCGACTTGGACCTTGGGTTTTGGGCTACTATTATCTATAATGAAAACAGGGTCAAGTGATGTCCACGAGCCCGAAGCGGATGATATCGCTAAGTTAAATGTAGAAGTACTAAACAACGGTAATTTCAACGATTCACTAGTTGGCATTGGACAAAGCGAAGTTGATCACTGACAAAACTGTGGTTTTGCCGTTAGAAAAAGTCTATCATCAGATTTTTTATTTTTGTTAAAAGCTTTAGAACTCACAGTAAATCTATCATCAGATTTTTTATTTTTATTGCTATCATTGAGAGCATCAGAACTCAAAGTAAAATAGGCATTTCTGCCGTTATAACTCACTTCACAATTATTTGTATTTGAGGTACTCATACAATGTATTCCTCAAGGGTACTTTGTTTGTGTTTTTTGTTTACGGTTTTTTTGTTTTTGTTATTTCTATATGTAAAAATATTAGCAAAGCAAAAAATAAAGCTTATTTATCAAAGTTAATATGTATTACGAATATTTTTTTGTATGATTTTTGTTATTGTTTAGTTACATAGTTTAGTAAGAAAAATTCCGCTTATACGTCTGTTCACTATGAAGGTACAACGATAAGTGAAACCCAGCTTAAAAAAATGATGTATGGTTCATATATTTTTAATATATGTATATATATAAATATATATGAATACTAGCTGACGCGGCAAACCTTGTTTTGCCATATAAATAATTTTTAAGTAATTTTTAGTGTAGACAAAGAATAGCTTACTTATTGTAAGTGTGTAAGAATGTGGTATATGCGTGAAATAGGCATGGAGCGCTGTGTAACAAAAGGCAAACATTATTTTTAAGTTATTATAATTTATTCATTAAAATTATATATCATTAATTAATTAATCAATTACGACAGTAACACTAACAAACAATATCAATCAATCTCTTAATGCTATAGCGTGAACAATATTTTTTGTTTGTCCATCTTTAGCTAACACAAACAAACTGGATAGTTTACCCACTCGAGAGCATGCCACGTATAATTGTCCGTGTGAAAAACATGGTGTTCTCAAATCTAAGCCACAAATAGACATCGTTTGACCTTGTGATTTGTTGATTGTCATTGCAAATGCCAATCTAATCGGAAACTGAATACGTTTGAATTGAATTGGTACATCTGTAGGTATAATAGGAATCCGTGGTATTAATATATTTTCACCTCGGAACTTGCCATTTAAAATGCTGGCTTCGATCACGTTTTTCATTAATTTTTGAATGACTAATCGCGTACCGTTGCACAGCCGGGGCGGGTTCAAATTACGAAGCAAGATAATCGCAGATCCAACCTTTAATTGTAAATTATGCGGTGGCATGCCTGGCAAATCCAGTGAGTTCAAAAACTCTGTGGGAAAATTTACTGCTTCGCTGTCGTCGCAAACTGTATCAATAGATTTATATGATACCAAGTTCCTTGGCAACAATATTTGTATCTTCAGATTTAAATTGTCAACGTCTACATTTTTTGCCGCTAAAATTGCTCTTTCTGCAAGCCACTCATGATTTATGTACTGTGTGTGTACATCGGGAAATATTTGTTCAATGAGAGTATCTTGCGAATCAGCGATTGTGCAGAAATCGGTCGGTAATTTTACGTATCCAGTTTCATGTATAGCAACTTTTCCATCACCGATATCTAAAAGTTGTTTTGAAAATGTTTCAGCGGATGGATCTTGAAGCATTTGAACGCGCATATTTACTTTCAGCTGTACTTTTTCAACATTACGCCACAATGGAGATGATTTTAAGCAAGCGTTGATCTCATCAGCGTATGTTGAACGTGGAATGACTGGAAGTGTTTGCCTGAAATCACCTGAAAGGACCATCAGAGTTCCGCCAAATAGTTTGTCGTTGTTTTTAATATCTTTCAATGTCCTGTTCAACGCCTCAAGCGAATGTTTGTGTGCCATAGTACATTCATCCCAGATGATAATTTTACACTTTTTCAGCATGGTGGCCATGGACGATTGTTTCTTAATGTTGCATACTGCGTCAGGGTTATTCTGATTATTTAATGGCAGCTTAAATACTGAATGAGCTGTTCTGCTTCCATCCAATAAAGTTGCTGCAATGCCCGATGATGCAACGGCCAATGCGATGCCATTATTTGATCGTATTTTAGCAAGAATTAGCGAAATAACGAATGTTTTGCCAGTTCCACCCGGTGCATCCAAAAAGAAGAACCCACCTTGTCCAGCTGAAACTGCGAGCATAATGCGATCATAAATGGTTCTTTGTTCCTCATTCATTAGTGGGACATTGCGGGCAACAATCGCTGCCATTTCTACAGTGCTGTACTGCAGTTCACGATTCATTTCAGTATTCATTAAATCAGATGCAATTCGATTTGGCGAATTCAAACCGAAATGACTGAGTGGTAAGTTGGCAATGACAATGCAAAGATCCTCAATAGCAATTAATGCTTCATTGTACATTGCGTCGCTGAATGTTATGGTTATATCGTGGCACCGTGTACGATGTTGATGCAATATATCATCAGTCATTGAATTTTTGTGATTATCCCACAATAACATGTAGTCAACACTATAGCGAATAGTAGACGAATTTGTATTGCTGTACAGTTCACTGCAGCTTCAGCAAGCATATATTCCCACTGGTTGTCGTCTTCCAGCAACCCGAGTGCAAGGCATTCATCTTTATACGTTGGATAGTGTTACCCATTCACTTAACGTATATCTTGAAATGATAATGGGCCAGTAACATTAACCAACAACAGTCAAAGATAAAAGCACTCAGTGTGTCTTGGATTGACTGTAAATAATCGCCCCAAGGCGTTTGATTTAAATAAACTGAGACATGCAGCAACTGGTGAGCCTTGCTTGCGGGGCCTCCATGTTTTTGTTTGAGTCCATGTAAAATAGCGTGATACTTGTGAATAGAGTAATGTTCGTGCAAAGGCACCAAAATCATCCGCACGATTACACAATGCAAAAAATTCAGTGAGTGTAGTTTTAGGTGGATTTATGGCACGATCAATCGCTGTCTCGTTCGTGAAAAATACACGCTGACAGTTTTCAAGATGGACGGCTAACTGAACAACTGCTGGATCCCGTTCATGAATTGGAAAACCAAAGATACGCCAAGCAGCTTCATTGGAGCTGATGTACCGACCAATTTGGTAGAGCGTTATTTCATCATTTTTATTCAATAAAGGAGCATTCACATTAGTATTTTCCACTCTAAACACAGCCTTTATGGACAAACTTGCAAATGTATTTGATGCTCTTCACAGAACTGCAGAACTCAACATTAATATGAGCATTGTATGTCTTGCTAAGCAGAGGCGAATATGGCACCACCCAACGATTGTCAATATCAATGTCTGTGTTGCTGATATTTTTAATAAATGATTGTCCGCCATTGTCGGGATTTCTTCGACGATATATTGGGTATCCGTCGACATTTGTGACCGTATCATTAGTACAATCTTTAGGAAAATTTTTAGTACATTTTCCATCTGCCATGCAAGGCGATGAACTATTAAAAGTACCACATGGACCATGGATCATGTTTGTTGTAACAATATCAAACAGCAGTTGGTCAGTGGACGGATCTGGAATTTCCGCAGAAATGATACTATCGATTTCTTCAGGACGGATTTTGTCGATTAACCAAACCAAAATGTGTGCATGAGGTAATCCTCGCTTTTGCCACTCAACCGAATACAGCCAGCAATGTGTGGGACCGAATACATGTAATGTAATGAAACTTATTAAAGACTTCAACTTTTGTCTGAACACACGTGCTGTAATGTCATGGCGATGTATTGCATTTTGGCCAGGCAATAGCAAAGATGCAATCTCTGGCCATTTTGGATTCCATGTGAACGTGATAAATAAAGATGGTCGTCCATATTCGCGCACGAAAGTCAAAACAGGAGACCGGCTTCGTTCTCATCCCTACTCCGTGCTGTTTACTGGGTCAGAAGTGACACCTGTAGACAACTGGCGGGGATAACTAATTAAATGACGATTGATCATTTATTGACCGGGGATGAAAAATGATTAAATTACTAAAATGGCTATTAAAAAATAGGGGTTGGTGATAAAAGGGTAAAAATTTAGGGTTGTATGTATTTTTTAATTCGACATAATAAAAAAAGTAAAGAAATAAAAAAATGTCTAAAAATTAAAGAAAAATTTATTTTGAAGAATTTCTAAAATAATATTTCTTCTGATTCTTATTTATTTTTTTAACGCATTTCACTATCGTTTTTCTTTAAGTGTAGCTCCTAATTATCATATTCAACACAAAAGGCAAAATAAAAATAACGTATGAGTATTATTATATCATTGTTGAATTTCAGAAATTAAGTATACGTACTCGAAATTAAAAAAATGTTTAAAAATTTAAGAAAAATGTTAAGGGTGGACAACCCTTGTCACTAAGGAGTATGAAAAATAAATGTTAGCCGATTCTCAGACCTACTCAATATGTTCACAAAATTTCATGAGAATCGGTCAAGCCGTTTCGGAGGAGTACAAAGTCGAACATTGTGACACGAGAATTTTATATATAAGATGTATGAATTCATGTATGGACATATATGTATAGGATTATACATGGCAAAAGTATTATATATGAATTGATATATGGACTAATATACATATGAAATGTATTATTATGTATGAGGTCATATATGGAAATTTAATTATGAAGCTCTTCATATATACAGAAATAAGATATAATATATGGAGCCATATAAAAATATATACATACATGATATCTCACATAAGATTGTAATCAATAAAGTTTGCATTTTATTAACTTGAACTTTTTCTCTGGCGATATTCCATGTTTGATGCAAATGTTCTTCCGTTAGTGCAAATGCAAAATATCGTAGCTTTTCTTTGGATTATGTGTATATATTGTTGTTGGATTTTAAAGAAAAGCTACGGTATTTTGCATGTGCACTAACGCAAGAACATTTGCATCAAACATCGAATACCGCCTCTGTTTTTATCACTGGTGAATTGCTAATCTATTAGAAAAAAGCGTTTAAAAATAATCCCAATTCTTGCACGATTATTTACATTGCGGCCCTATTAAATAAATGAAATAATCAAAAGGATATTTCAGTCATTAATTTAATAGAAAATACTCTAGATATTGTTAAGAAACAAAGTTCATATTACTGCAAAAAAATTTATTGAAAACTTCAGCAGTGCGCTTTTTTGAATCAATATGAACTTGCAGTGCGCTTTTTTGAATCAATATGAACTTTGCATGCTATATAGGAAATATGTGCACATACATGTATGAATATATATTATTATATATGTACATATACCCTCATTTTTTGGATCTGAACCATATATGTTATGTCCTATATGCTCCAGGTATAGCTAGGTATATACAATTTTTCCAAAAGTATTCAGATTGTCACTGAAATATATGTGTGGAAAAAGCCCAAGTTCCTATCCAAAATAAATAAATAAATTTGTAATCGTCAGGGTGTCTTATCATTTCTAAGCAACCTGATTACTTTGCAATATTTCTATCCTTGTAATATAGAAGATAGTAAAGGAAATATTTTAACTTCTTTATATAAGAAAAAATCAAGTAAGTAGGTTGCACTTTTATATCTCTATATCTCAGGAAACTTTCATTGTGAAACTTCAAATTTTCGCATATGAGGTAACTTATGTTTTAATCATTTTACATTTAAAGAAGTCAAAGTAATTGGTATGTTCGTTCAGGGGGGGGGGATAAAACAGGTCAAACCATTTAGTTCGAATGTACACGCTGTATGCAGAGCCCAGAACTTAGCCTACACCCAGAGAAAAAACAACGTAAAATCAATAAAAACCATATTGAGTTAATAAGAATCATTAACGAAAGTCTAGTCATGTTGAAATTTCTTATTTCAATATGGAAAAATATTAATTTACAATATTAATTTGTTAATTTTATTTATTTTTAAGTACCTGAATATACATTTTCTATTATATTGAAAAGTATTGAATTCATGTGACCCGTTCTTATTTTTAAGTTTCAGCTTTTCCCTGAGTGTAGACGATTATATTTTTCTCTAAATTCCTAATTCAATAAATACCTGATTTTGTTGTTGATTTTGCTCTGCCATTGCCTTTTCTTTTGCTTGTCGTTTGCATTTATATCGATGGTTTTGAAACCATATTTTTACCTGAAAAGATAAAGTTAAAACAAAAACTTTATTTTTTTAATCAAGTGTTCAAGGGGAAAGAAGTGCCACTCATATTATTTCTCATGAAAACTTAAAATGTTGAAGATATATTTCATATGTTTTTCCCAACATGAGTACTACTTCTGCACGATTTTTTCAGGAAAAACTCATTCCGTTTTCTTAATATCCCAGCTAAAAAAATTATGTATGGTTCATATATTTTTAATATATGAATGTATATAAATATATATGAATATGTATGAATTCATGAATGGACATATATAGGATTATACATGGCAAAAGTATTATATATGAATTGATATATGTACTAATATATGAAATGTATTATAATGTATGAGGTCATATATGGAAATTTAATTATGAAGCTCTTCATATATATAGAAATAAGATGTGATATATGGGGCCATATAAAAATATATGCGTACATGATATCTCACATAAGATTGTAATCAAAAAAGCTTGCATTTTATTTACTCGAACTTTTTCTCTGGCGGTATTCCATGTTTGATGCAAATGTTTGCGTTAATTGTGTGTGTATTTTGTTGTTGGATTTCAAAGAAAAGCTACGATATTTTTCATTTGCACTAACGCAAGAACATTTGCATCAAACATCGAATACGGCCTCTGTTTTTTATCACTGGTGAATTGCAAATCTATTAGAAAATACGGAGGGTTTGCAAAGTTTATATTCGTACAGCCTCATCGTTTAAAAAATAAACCCAATTCTTGTACGATTTTTTACATTGCGGCCCTATTAAATAAATGAAATGAATCAATTAATTTTATAGAAAATACTCTAGATATTTTTAAGAAAAAAAGTTCATATAAGTGCGAAAAATTTTATTGAAAACTAGTGTTGGTATAAAAACGGATAATTCTTTTTAATGATTAATTGTATTAGTATCTAAATTCTTATTAAATTAAATTGTATGTACGAAGATGGGTTTTTTAGTTCGATTTTAATCATTTATCCAAACAAACGTTTTATCAAATACAACTTCGATGTTTAAAATCTTAAAAAAAGTAATTTTAATAAATATGAATATGAATTTACACATATGTATGTACATGTATGAAAATGTATGAATATATATTGTCATATATGGCCATATACCCTCATTTTTCGGATCCGAACCATATATGGGATATCATATATGCTCCATACATATTTTTTTAGCTGGGATGTGATATTTTAACGAAATTCGCTTTCGCATTCGCATTCGCTTTCGCAAAAACTAAAATGTATTATTCTGGTAAACTGGTATTCGTTACGTCCCTAATATATTATTACGCGGTACTATCGCATGCGTTTTTAATGAGTTCAAAAATTATAGCATTATTTACAACTTGCGATGGTATTCAGAATGCATTCGAAGAAACAAATGCACAAGAAAGCTTGAAACAGTAGCAAAATGTCCCTGTGAATTAGTGTTGAAAATGTTTTTGCACTTATCGCTCATTTGCTTCAATAGTGGCACAACTCGAAAAAACTAGTTTTGCAGAAAACGCGTTTTAAGTTTTCAATTTGCATACAACTCAATGGAGATATGAAAAAAAATCTTCTCTCAGGAGGTGATGGTACAAGCTATTTGTATGAAATTTTTACACAAGAGAAAATACGAAATGCCGAATCTTTCTGCATTATTAACTCAAAAAACCCATTTTTTGAGTTATGCCACTATTGAAGTAAATGAGCGATATGTAAGTATGTATGTACAAATTAAAATATATTATTTTCATATAGCAGAATTATGTATAAGGAAAAATCGGCATGAAGTTAGCAAAAATTAAAAAATTTAACTAATTATGTAGGTGTTATACTATGTTCACACGGACAGCAATTATCGGGGTTCGCTCTCCCATTCAGGGTTCGCGGTCGAATCTTGATTGAATCTACATGGCTCGCCATAAAAATTTTTTAGAGCGAACCATGAAAAAATTGCTATCATCGCTAGTTTTGATAACAAATAGGGTTTCTAATTTCCCGGGAATTTCAAAAACATATGAATTCAATTAAATGACGTCAATAAAAAATATAATTTTATGAAAAAATATACACCACACAAAAAAGTAATATGAATAATTTTGTAATATCAATTAAAATATTTGTAATATCAATTAAAAAATTAATTTAATTTTCACCTATAAGCAATTTGTTAATATTAATTAAGTCTTTCCACTTAAATTAATTAATGCAATTAAAAATGTAATTGAATCAATTAAATTCTTAATTGGAAACATTAATTGGTGAATCCTTTTTTTCTGTGAACATTCAAATTAAAAACAAAACAACTTTATTCGTTAATTTCATGAACACAAATATTTAAAAAGCACAACAAAAAAATCATATACTTTGAGTTACATACATATATCATGGATGGAAATTCCATCTACATCTGCCAATCTAGATACTATTTTCTATAAAGACTTCTTAAGTTGAAAATATTTCGTAACGCTTCAAGTTATTGGATTCACCTCGGAAGCCTTTATTACATTTGTGTCCATGCTTATACATATTATCATCGTTACAGAGTTGTATTTTTAAGTAATAAAACAACGAACAGCAATGTAAAAAAAGCCAATTCCAAAAACCGATGTATGAAATTCCCGAAAATTCCCGTTGAAAATTTCCCGGGACTTGCAAAAAAATAATTCCCGGGTATTCCCGGGATTTTTTTCCCGCGTAGAAACCCTAATAAGTAGTGATAATCAAAAGGAAGAAAAAAAAAAGTATTTTTAAGCAGTCCCATCTGGAGTGTTGAGTAAAAGAGCACTTGTATCCCTCTTTTTTAGGATGTGACTCGAGGTTTGTTAATTATTTGCCTGCATATTTTGCAATTTCTTCAATCACTAGTGGCATGTTTAAATTACGATGTATATTTGAGTTTTTTATATACCATGGAGCCGATGTTATTAATCGCAAAATTTTATTTTGCCTTCGTTGGATTCTCTCGACATTGGAAGCTGAAGCAGTGCCCCATAGTTGGATTCCGTAGCACCCTATAGGTTTCAAAAGTGACTTGTGTATCAAAAGTTTGCAATCTAGACTGAGGGTTGAATTTCTACCAATCAGCCAATGTACCTGAGTTAATTTTAGTTTCATTTGGGTTAATTTGGAGTCAATGTGGTGTTTCCAAGTAAGCCGTCGATCAAGGTGTATACCAAGATATTTCACATGAGTATGTTGAGGGACAACTTGATTGTTAATCCGAATGGGTGAACAAGTATCTCTTCGTAATGTATATGTTACTTGAACACACTTTTGTTCGTTTACCTTAATTCTCCATAAGTTTAACCATAGTTCCAGCTCGGTAATGTGGTCTTGAAGATATCGGGATGCCTCGTAAGGATTTTCATGCATACTACGGCAAATGTGGAAGTGTGGATATTGCTGCTCAGAGGCATATCACAAGTATAAATCAAATACAAAACTGGCCCCAGTATACTCCCCTGTGGCACACCGGATGAGATAGTTTCAGGCATGCTCATAATGTCTCTTTCCACAACAGTGAACTTCCGGGCAGTAATGTAACTTTCCAAAAGACTTACAACGTTTATTGGCAGGTATGTTTTTAATTTTAAAATTAGGCCTTCATGCCAAATTTTATCAAATGCCTGAGAAACGTCGATAAACAGCGCAGAACAATACTTCTTTTCTTCAAATGTTCTTCTTATAAATTGGACCAATCTATGAGTTTGTACAATGGTGCTATGCTGACTTCTAAAACCAAATTTATGGTCCGGTATGCACCCACTATTAACTAGAATTGGGGACAATTTTGTCATGAGCAGTTTTTCGAAAAGCTTTGACATTGTTGATAGGAGACTTATTGGCCTATATGACCCAGCCTTGGTAAGATCTTTGCCCGTCTTTGGAATCATTTTAACTTTGGCAAGTTTTCAGCTGTGTGGATAATACTCCAGTCGTAAAATGGCATTAAAAATAAATAACAGTATTCTAATTGCAATACGAGGCAACTTCATCAGCATCTGGTTACTAATTCCATCAAAACCCGGAGCTTTCTTCGTGTTGAGTTCAGCAATTAGTTTTTGTACATCACGCGTCTTAAACTTTATTTGTTGAGGGGGTAGAGCGACTACATTTGGCAAATCAATTACACCAGTACATGTGTTTGGGGTAAATACGTATTTTAAATGGTCAGCAAATATTTTACCTTTTTCAGTATCGCTTCTTGCCCAACCTCCGGTAGATGTGCGTAGAGGTGGCTTATACTTAACGGGTGTTTTAAGCTTTCTGGCAGCGCGCCACAAAGAGTAATTAGACGCCGGTGTAACGTCAAGACCCTCCAGATATTTTTAAGAGATGCAATTTTTTCAGATGCAAGCAACTCTTGGAGTCGTTTAGTGCACTCTTTAAATCTGATTTTATTTTGTGGTGATCTGTGTTGTTGCCATTCCCTTCTAGCCCTTCTTTTTTCACGTACGAGACGTTTAATGTCTGTAGAATAAATTTTATTAAACCCAATCTGCGGATGGGAGATAGTGGCATGTTCAGCAGCCTGTTTAATATTCTCACTGAGATTGGCAATGTTCGATTCAATATCATCGGGTGTTCTAAGCGTAATGTTTTCCGTACAATGACTGCTGAGATATTTTTTGAACCCCAGCCAATTAACACGATTGATCATCTTCACATATGGGTCATAATGGGCTACAAATTGTAATGATCGTCGGGGAGTGATCGGACGAGAGATCAACAGAAGCTTGAACTTGAATTAAATCCCTAGAGATATTTTTTATGACGCCAAAATCTATAACATCCGGAATTTTTTGTATGTCAGTAGGCCAATAAGTGGGCTCCCCACTCGAAATGACATCCAAGCCCATTTTTGAAATAGTGTTGAACAATGCTCGACGTCTGGGTGTAACAAGGCGCGAACCCCAGAACGTATGTTTCGCATTGTAGTCTCCAGCTGCTACAAAACAAGGTCCAAGAGATTTGTAGAAATCCTCATATTGATTCTCAGTGATTGAAAATCTGGGAGGGGAGTAAATTGATGATATAACGAAATTTGAACAAAAACTTTCAATGCCAATATTTGTTGCTTGTAGGTATTCTTCACAAATGTTATCAAGAACATAGTGCTTGAGTCTTGACTTTATTAGAATTGCTGATCCACCGCAAGCCCTTCCTCTAAGGTCCTTTGTATCATATATAGTGTAGCCATAAATTTTAAAAAGACTTCTCGAAGTCAAATGAGTCTCATTATATCAATATTTTTCTCCGTGAGGAAGTGCTCAAGTTCATTTTTATGTTGGCGAATGCCGTTTGCGTTCCAGAAACATATTGTTAACGTGTTCATGGCTTATTAAGTATTGCTTAAAGCAGAGTATTCTGCATTCGCAACATTTCTTGCATCATGCTAGTCATATTTGTTGTAAAATTGTTTATAGTTTGCACAAGATTTTCAATAGTGGCTTCAAGGCGATTAAAATTAAAGTTTAAGTTTGTATTTGTTGAATTATTTTGCGGTGAAACATTTTGTGTCGGAATAGAACTAGCCTTAGCAGCATCTGCATACGATACACGGAAAGTAACTGGTTGGCTCATTTGCTGAAAAGTGGCAGAGTAAGCGTTTGCTGATTGAGCTGGAGCTAATTTAGGTTTTTCCACCATAGCCTTCTTTACAAAAGAATACACAGGACAACCTCTGTAGTTAGCGATGTGATTACGTCCACAATTACTGCATTTTTTATCACTTTGATCTTTTGGTTTGTTGCAGCTAGCGGTGCCGTGTAATTCGCCGCACACAACACAAACAGAGGGTAAATTGCAGTATGTTTTTGTATGGCAATATTCTTGGCAATTATGGCACTGTACAGGACCTGAACGTTTATGTGGCTCTTCAACCGTGATTTTTCGGTACAAGAGGTATTTTAAATTATAAATTGGATGCGTCTCATTTTTTTTCAATTTTATATCATTAGGCTCAAGTTCAACACGAAATAGGGGTTGGGGAATCTTTTCTCTATTTATTATATTGTACACATTTTTTACCTTGAACCCCTGGAGGACGAGTGCATCTTTTATTTCTTCGGGGACAACATAAGAATCTATGCCCTTCAATACGATCTGCATGCCTTTAGCGCTCTTAAGCTCACCAATAAGCTGGTATGTGTAGAAGCTTGTTTTACTTTTTTCAAATTCAGCAACCATTTTGCGGAAATCTTTTTCGTCATAAATTTGGATTTTAGTTTCATCGATGTTGCCACGTTTTATTGGAACAATGTGAAATTTATTCTCTGTATATATCTAAACTAATTTTGTTAAAAAAACTATTAATACCTACATATGTTCTAAAAGCCTAATAAATATGAATGGCAATTTAATTAATTTCATAATTGCCACAGTGTTACTAAAAGTATGTAAAAAGTCAAATGAAAACAAGAATATGACAACAAATCTCAAATGAGCAAAGAAAAAACCAAACAAAACAAAAAAAAGATCCAAGTGGGTTCGGTCGTTCATTTCGTTCAATTGTACCACAGTTTTGTGATTGTACTTTTTATCAGTACTGCTGAGCCAAAACAGCTCAGTAAAGTGACCGGCTCACTTCGTTCATTTCACTGATTCATTCAATTGTACTCGTTCCTTCATGAACGACACAGCTCTAGTGCAAATTAAATTTCATTAGCAGTAAAAATTTACTGTATTTTTTAGTAATCAGTATATTTACTGCAGTACATATATACTAATCCAGATAGTGCTATTGTAAGCATTCTTTGAAAACTATTTGAAGAAATTTTTAATCCGAATGGAAGTCTTTCAAATTGAAAATGGCCTTGTGGTGTAGAAAAAGCAGTTAGTGGTCTGGATTCTTTATTCAACTCAATTTGATGAAAGGAACTGGTCATATCGAGTGTAGAAAACCATTTTGCTCTACCTAATTTGTCCAAAATGTCTTCTAATCTAGTTAGAGGAAATTTGTCATTGATAATTTTATCATTAAGTTTTCTAAAATCCACAACAAGTCTCCATTTCTTTTTATCTTCTATATTTTTCTTTGGTACTAAAAGGAGTGGAGCATTATATGGGCTAATTGATGGTTCTATTATTTTGTCATCAACCATTTTCTGTACTTGTTCATTTATTATTTCCGTATGTGAGTGTGGTAGTCTATAGTTTTTTATATAAACTGGTGTGTTGTCCGAGGTCGTGATTGTTTGTTTATAAAAATTGTTGACGGTTAATTTTTCGTCTTCTAAATGAAAAACATTTTGATATTGTTTAAATATTCCTATTAATTGTGCTTTTACAAATTTGTCATTATGGTCTAATTTAAGTTCATTCACTATTCTTTCAAAACGTTCGTTATTGTTCATATTATTGTAACTTAATATCTCATAATTTTTAAGTGGGTCAGTCTGAAGTTGAATGCCTTTTATTGTTACGTAGTCGTTTGTTGTGTTTAAAATTTTTATGTGAGTCATGCCGCTTTTGGGTGCTATTGAATTACTTAAAAATATTCCCTCTTGTAATTGTTTATTAAATATGACGCAATCTTCTTTTAGTTCTAATTTTATGGCTTGAATAATTTCTGTTCTGGGTGGCATTGTTATTTGTAATGCAGAAATTGGTTTTGATTGCATGGGCAGAATTGTGGTAGACTCGTTTATGAATAAAGAAATTGTAAATGTCTCGTAATCGATTTTACAAAGATATTTTTGTAGAAAATCTCTACCAATTACGCCATCTGTTTCTATAGGAAAATCTGAATTTACTAGTTGGAAAGAATGTGTACATTTTTCATTTGCTAAGGAGAGTTCAAGTTCTATTATGCCTAAAGGGTATATTTCTTCCTTTGTGATTCCTGTAAGTTTGCATTTTTGTTCTGGGTTATATTGTTCACCTTCAAAGTCTTTACACATACGACAAAGTGATATGTCAGCGCCTGTGTCGATAAGGAATGTCAATATTCTATTCTTGTATTTTGTGTTTATAAGATTTGTTCTGTTTGCACATATCCTATGTATTTTTAATTCTGGCTCTCCGGAATAGTTATGTATTCCGGGCCTACTTCGTTTCCCGAACTTTGTATGGTGTGTACATACTTGTTGTTGTTTCTGTTGGTGTAATCTTGGTTATTGTTAAAGTTTCTTCTGTAATTGTTGTTATTCCTATTGTTACTTAGATTATTTCTATTATTGAAATTATTTCTATTATTGTTGAAATTATTGTTTCTAGAGAAATTGTTGTTTCTTGGCGAGTTATTGTTACTATTGCCATAATTGTTATTTCTTGTGTAACTATTTCTGTTTAAGTTTTGTTTGTGAGTTCTCGTTGTACCTTCATAGTGAACAGAAGTATTAGCGGAATTTCTTTTTACATACTAAACCAAAAAAAAAACCATACAAAAAAAAAATATTTGTAGTACATAATATTTGTTGTACATTAACTTTGATAAACAAGCTATTTTTGCTTTGCTAATATTTTTTTTTTACATAGACAGTAATAACTAAAACAAAAAAAAACAAAAACAACCGTAAACAAAATAACTTAAAGTGCCCTTGAGGAATACACTTACAAAGTGCCCTTGAGGAATACTCTATATGAGTACCTCGAAAACAAATAATTGCGAAGTGAGTGATAACGGCAGAAATGCCTATCTTACTGTGAGCTCTGATGATCTTAATGATAACAATAAAAATAACAAATTTGATGATAGACTTACTGTGAGTTCTGATGATCTTAATTTAAAAAAAATAAATAAAAAACTTGATGACAGACTTTTTTTAACGGCTAAGCCAATTTTTCGTCAGCGATCAACTTCGCTTTGTCCAATGTCAACTGATTCGTTAACATTACAGTTGCCTACTACTTCGTCATTTAAATCAGCGATATCATCCAATTCATCACTTACCCAATTAGTCACTGAACATAAAAAAAGCCCAAAACCCAAGGTCCAAATTGGAATGGACCGATATATTATTGTGGGAAAGCGCGGGCGAAGCCCTAATTCTACTAAAATTGCATCTGCTTCAAAGGTATCTAGGGATAACAGCGCATCATCTACTAATCGTTTTCAAATATTGCAAGATGACAACGACACACCTGATATATCCGCAAACAAAACCTCCAAGCCGCCACCAATATATTTGAGAGAAAAAACTTCAAACGCTCCAATTAAGAAATTAATTTCGGTAATTGGTGAGAATAAATTTCACATTGTTCCAATAAAACATGGCAATATCGATGAAACGAAAATTCAAATCTATGACGAAACTGATTTCCGCAAAATGGTTGCTGAATTTGAAAAAAGTAAAACAAGCTTCTACACATACCAGCTTAAGAGCGCTAAAGGCATGCAGATCGTATTGAAGGGCATAGATTCTTATGTTGCCCCCGAAGAAATAAAAGATGCACTCGTCCTTCGGGGGTTCAAGGTAAAAAATGTGTCCAATATAATAAATAGAGAAAAGATTCCCCAACCCCTATTTCGTGTTGAACTTGAGCCTAATGATATAAAATTGAAAAAAAATGAGACGCATCCAATTTATAATTTAAAATACCTCTTGTACCGAAAAATCACAGTTGAAGAGCCACATAAGCGTTCAGGTCCTGTACAGTGCCATAATTGCCAAGAATATGGCCATTTAAAAACATACTGCAATTTACCCTCTGTTTGTGTTGTGTGCGGCGAATTACACGGCACCGCTAGCTGCAACAAACCAAAAGATCAAAGTGATAAAAAATGCAGTAATTGTGGAGGTAATCGCACCGCTAACGACAGAGGTTGTCGTGTGTACTCTTTGGTAAAGAAGACTATGGTGCAAAAACCTAAATTAGCTCCAGCTCCATCAGCAAACGTTTACTCTGCCACTTTTCAGCAAATGAGCCAACCAGTTACTTCCCGTGTATCGTATGCAGATGCTGCTAAGGCTAGTTCTATTCCGACACAAAATGTTTCACCGCAAAATAATTCTACAAATACACACTCAAACTTTAATTATAATCGCCTTGAAGCCACTATTGAAAATCTTGTGCAAACTATAAACAATTTTACAACAAATATGACTAGCATGATGCAAGAAATGTTGCGAATGCAGAATACTCTGCTTCAAGCAATACTTAATAAGCCATGAACACGTTAACAATATGTTTCTGGAAAGCAAACGGCATTCGCCAACATAAAAATGAACTTGAGCACTTCCTCACGGAGAAAAATATTGATATAATGAGACTCATTTGACTTCGAGAAGTCTTTTTAAAATTTATGGCTACACTATATATGATACAAAGGACCCTAGAGGAAGGGCTTGCGGTGGATCAGCAATTCTAATAAAGTCAAGACTCAAGCACTATGTTCTTGATAACATTTGTGAAGAATACCTACAAGCAACAAATATTGGCATTGAAAGTTTTTGTTCAAATTTCGTTATATCATCAATTTACTCTCCTCCTAGATTCGCAATTACTGAGCATCAATACGAGGATTTTTACAAATCTCTGGGTCCTTGTTTCGTAGCAGCTGGCGACTATAATGCTAAGCACACGTTCTGGGGTTCGCGTCTTATGACACCCAGAGGTCGAGCGTTGTTCAATACAATTTCCAAAATGGGCTTGGATGTCATTTCAAGTGGGGAGCCCACTTATTGGCCTACTGACATACATAAAATTCCGGATGTAATAGACTTTGGCGTTATGAAAAATATCTCTAGGGATTTAATTCAAATTGAAGCTTCTCTAGATCTCTCGTCCGATCACTCTCCCACGATCGTTACAATTTGTAGCCCATTAAGAAGTGATTTACCTCACCCATATGCCAATTTGATAAATCGTGTAAATTGGCTGCGATTCAAGAAATATCTTAGTAGTCATTGCACGGAAAACATTACACTAAGAACACCTGATGATGTTGAATCTAACATTGCCAATCTTAACGAAAATATTAAGCAGGCTGCTAAACATGCCACTACCTCCTATCCGCAGACTGGGTTTAATAGACTATATTCTACAGATATTGAACGTCTCGTATGTGAAAAAAGAAGAGCTAGAAGGGAATGGCAACAGCACAGATCAGCCCAGAATAAAATTAGATTTAAAGAGTGCACTAAACGACTCCAAGAGCTGCTTGCACATGAAAAAACTGCATCTCTTAAAAACTATCTGGAAAATCTTGATGTCACACCAGCATCTGATTACTCTTTATGGCATGCTGCTAGAAAGCTTAAAACACCCGTTGAGTTTAAACCACCTCTGCGCACATCTACCGGAGGTTGGGCAAGAAGCGATACTGAAAAAGGTAACATATTTGCTGCCCATTTAAAATACGTATTTACCCCAAACACATGTACTGGTGTAATTGATTTGCCAAATGTAGTCGCTCTACCCCCTCAACAAATAAAGTTTAAGACGCGTGATGTGCAAAAACTAATTTCTGAACTCAACCCAAAGAAAGCTCCGGGTTTTGATGGAATTAGTAACCAGATGCTAATAAAGTTGCCTCGTATTGCAATTAGAATACTGTTATTTATTTTTAACGCCATTTTATGACTGCAGTATTATCCAAATAGCTGGAAGCTTGCCAAAGTTAAAATGATTCCAAAGCCGGGCAAAGACCTTACCAAGACTGAGTCATACAGGCCAATAAGTCTCCTATCAACAATGTCAAAGCTTTTCGAAAAACTGCTCATGACATAATTGTCCCCAATTCTAGTTAATAGTGGGTGCATCCCGGACCATCAATTTGGTTTTAGAAGTCAGCATAGCACCATTGAACAAACTCATAGATTGGTCCAATTTATAAGAAGAACATTTGAAGAAAAGAAGTATTGTTCTGCGCTGTTTATCGACGTTTCTCAGGCATTTGATAAAGTGTGGCATGAAGGCCTTATTTTAAAATTAAAAACATACCTGCCAATAAACGTTGTAAGTCTTTTGAAAAGTTACATTACAGCCCGGAAGTTCACTGTTGTGGAAGGAGACTTTATGAGCATGCCTCATCCGGTGTGCCACAGGGGAGTATACTGGGGCCAGTTTTGTATTTGATTTATACTTGTGATATGCCTCTGAGCAGCAATATCCACACTTCCACATTTGCTGATGATACAGCCTGCCTTAGTATGCATGAAAATCCCTACGAGGCATCCCGATATCTTCAAGAACACATTACCCAGCTGGAACTATGGTTAAACTTATGGAGAATTAAGGTAAACGAACAAAAGTGTGTTCAAGTAACATATACATTACGAAGAGATACGTGTTTACCCATTCGGATTAACAATCAAGTTGTCCCTCAACATACTCATGTGAAATATCTTGGTATACACCTTGATCGACGGCTTACTTGGAAACACCACATTGACTCTAAGTTAACCCAAATGAAACTAAAATTAACTCAGGTACATTGGCTGATTGGTAGAAATTCAACCCTCAGTCTAGATTGCAAACTTTTGATACCGATATGGTGCTACGGAATTCAACTATGGGGCACTGCTTCAGCTTCCAATGTCGAGAGAATCCAACGAAGGCAAAATAAAATTTTGCGATTAATAACATTGGCTCCATGGTATATAAAAAACTCAAATATACATCGTGACTTAAATATGCCACTAGTGACTGAAGAAATTGCAAAAAACGCAAGCAAATATCTAACAAAACTCGAATCACATCCTAATCCGATTGCTCGTAATATTTTGAACTTTACTGGACACATTCGCCTAAAAAAGAGGGATATAAGGGCTCTTATTCACAGCACTCCAGATGGGACTTCCTGAAAATTCTTTTATATTTTATATTTTTTCCTTTTGATTATCAATACTTATGTATTATATATAACTACTACTAAGCTTATGTCCGACACTGGTCGGGCCTAATTATATTTTTATATTTAAGATTTGAATACTTATTGTTAGTTCATATATGAAGATACAATAAATAAAATATCATGTAATAAAAAAAAAAGATATATACAGTTTATTTTCATTGTCATTATTGTGTACAAGTATATGGCTCTTTTGGCGATATGAATCTTTTTTCATTTCTTTACTTTCAATTCAAAACAAAATGCATTGTGCATGTTTCCCTTTTTATGTACCGAATCAGCTGCTTGTTTGTTTTCACTTCGTTCTATTTCTTGAAAAGAGCGGATGAACGAACCCGTTCTTTTTTAGAAAATGAACGGTCATTTGAATGAACGATTTGGCACAGCTCTAATTTGCACTACCAGTAAAATCGTAGGGCCGTATTCATAGTTTTTTTGTTCTTGTGGTTGTGTACGCATTGCAATTAAAATAAATTCAGTAAAGCGTGATTTTAACTCACACACGAAGGGTTCTGTACATTCCGTTTTGAGCATTTATTTTAATGTGGCTTTTTTGAAGTTTTTTTTCATTTTAAACCTTTTTTTTTTTGTTTTGTCGCTTTTCTCGTGTAGGAGTTTTTTCTGTTTTTTTTTCATTTTGGCGATTTTTTTCTGTTTTTGGGATTTTTTTCATTTTGGCGATTTTTTTTACTATTTTTTGGGTTTTTTTCATTATGGCGATTTTTTTAATTTTGGCAATTTTTTTGTTTTTGCGGTTTTTTTAACTTTGGCGATTTCTTTTTAACTTTGGCGATTTTTCCTTATGACGTTTTTTTTTCATTTTGGCAATTTTTCCGGTTTCTTGCGATTTATTTTAGTCCTCGAAATTTTTTTAAATAAGTGCTTTTTTCGTTTCGGCGATTTTTTTCGGTTTAGCGATTTTATAATTTTTTGATATTTTAGTTTTACTGTTTTTGAAAATTTCTTACAGTTTCCAATATACAGCAAGTTATCAAAATTACATAATCAAAATTACATTAACTGATGGAACACCCTTTAATTTAATTTTTTAAATTTTAGTGTTAATTGTTGTAGTCTGTATTAAAATACACTAACTTTAAAAATTTCAAGTGTATATACAAACATACAATTGTTTGTATATTACATGGGATTTTAACATTTTTCGTTTCTCGTTTTGGAACACCTTTTATTATTTAACTCTCATGTATTTGTTGTTGCAGCGGCCAAATGTCTTCACACTGTATCCAAATTTCCGTAGCTCTTACGGTTCTCGAGAAAATACCTTGACAGACGGACGGACAGCGCATTGAAAACAATAGGATTCCTTTTCACCTTTGGTGTACCGAACCCTAATAAGGCAATTATCAAGTTAAATAAAACAAATAAAACAAGCAAATTGCGATCTATTTACATGGTCCCCTTTGTCTAGTTTCAAAACTACATATTAAGTAGATAAAATAAAAAATTTACTGGTTAAAAATTATTTTGAGTTCTCGTTGTACCTTCATAGTGAACAGACGTCTTAGCGGAGTTTTTTTTTCATACATACTAAACAAACAAAACCATAAAAAAGAAGAATTTTGTCTTTCATATATACGAAGAAAAAGATTTCCGCAAAATTATTATCTACTGATTTCGAAAAAAATAAAACAAATGTTTATACTTATCAGCTTAAAAGTGCTAAAGGTATGCAGATCTTATTGAAGGGCATGGATTCTTATGTTAATCCTGATGAAATAAAAGATAGACTCATCATACAAGGATTTAAGGTAAAAAGTGTTACTAATATAATCAATAGAGAGAAGATCCTCCAGCCTCTATTTCGTGTTGAACTGAAGCCAAATCACAACATTTGTGAGGAACATCTACAAGCAACGAATATTTGTGTTGAAATTTTTGCACAAATTTTGTGATATCATCAATTTACTCCCTTCCCAGATTCGCAATTCCTGAGGATCAATACGAGGATTCCCATAAATCTCTTGGCCCTTGTTTCGTAGCAGCTGGCGACTATAATGCTAAGCATACGTTCTGGGGGTTCACGTCATATTACACCCAGAGGTCGAGCGTTGTTCAACACAATTTCAAAAATGGGCTTGGACGTCATTTCGAGTGGGGAGCGTACTTACTGGCCTACTGACATAAATAAAATTCCGGATGTTATAGATTTTGGCGTCATGAAAAACATTTCTAGGGAACTAATTAACGTTGAAGCTTCTTTAGATCTCTCGTCCGATCACTCTCCCACGATCGTTACAATATGTAGCCCACAGAGAAGTGATTTACCTCACTCGTATGTGAATATGATCAGTCGTGTAAATTGGCTGCGATTCAAAAAATTTCTTAGCAGTCATTGCACGGACAACATTACGCTAAGAACACCTAAGGATATTGAAGCTAACATCGCTAACCTTAATGGAATGATTACACAGACTGCTGAGCATGCTACTACCTCTCATCCGCAGACTTGATTTAATAAAATTTATTCTACCGATATTGAACGTGTCGTGTGTGAAAAAAGAAGAACTAGAAGGGAATGTCAACAGCACAGATCAATACAACTTAAAATCAGATTTAAAGAGTGCAATAAACGACTCCAAGAGTTACTTGCAATTGAAAAAACTGCATCTCTTAAAAATTATCTGGAAGGTCTTGATGTCACACCAGCATCTAATTACTCTTTGTGGCACGCTGCTAGAAAGCTGAAAACCCCCGTTGAGTTTAAACCACCTCTGCGCATTTCTACCGGAGGTTGGGCAAGAAGCGATACTGAAAAAGGTAACATATATGCTAATCATTTAAAATACGTATTTAACCCAAACACATGTACTGGTGTTGCTGATTTGCCGAGTGTAGTTGCTCTACCCCCGCGATCCATAAAGTTTAAGATGCGCGATGTACAAAAACTAATTGGTGAACTTAATCCGAAGAAAGCTCCAGGTATTGATGGAATTAGTAACAAGATGCTGAAGCAATAAGAATCCTGCTATTTATTTTTAATGCCATTTTACGAATGCAGTATTTTCCGCATAATTAAAAACTTGCCAAGATTACCAAGGCTGAGTCATATAGTCTCAAAACTTTTCGAAAAGCTGATCATGACTTCATTGTCCACAATTTAAGCTGATAATTTGTGCATCCCGGACCATCAATTTGGCCTTAGAAGTCAGCATAGCACGATTGAGCAAACGCATATTTTGGGTCAAGTTATAAGGAGGACTTTTGAAGAAAACAAGTATTGTTCTGCTCTTTTTATTGATGTTTCTCAGGCATTTGACAAAGTATGGCACGAAGGCCTATTTTTAAAATTGAAGACATATTTGCCAATAAATATAGAAAAACTTTTGTAAAAATATATTGTTGATAGGAAGTTTACTGTTGTGGAAGGAGGCTTCATGAGTGTGCCCGAATCTATATCTTCTGGTGTGCCACAGGGTAGTATTCTGGGGCCAGTCTTGTATTTAATATATACTTGTGATATGCCTGTGAGCAATAACATCCACCCTTCTACATTTGCCGATGATACAGCCTGTATGAGAGTATGCACAAAAACCCTGATGAGGCATCCCGCAATCTCCAAGCACACATTACCCAGCTTGAAAGATGGTTGAACTTATGGAGAATTAAAGTTAATGAACAAAACAGTGTTTATATAACGTTTACCCTAAGAAAAGATACCTCTTCCCCTATTCGAATCAACGATCAAAATATTCCTCAACATTCTCAAGTTAAATACCTTGGCATACACCTTGATCGAAGGCTTACATGGAAATATCAAATTGACTCTAAGTTACAAAGTGCCAACTAAAGACCATCGATTTAAAACATAACTGTGCTGAGAGCATAAGAAACAAGATGGCAAAAACCTTCGTTTATACTTAAATTATATATCCATATAAAAATTAAGCATATATAAAATAAATCTTGAGTAAAGAACTTCTTCTTCTTCAATATTCTCCTTGTAGGAGTTAAAAGGAATAAATATAAATTTCTTCTTAAAACATAAAATATGTTTAACTGAAAAAAGTATTATTTCTGGTTATTTTTTTACCCAAAAATTTTTTTTCAATCTCCAACCCTGGAACTATAATTTCAAATTTTATGGGTTTAATACTAATTTATTTCCTTCTAAGATATAGAATATATTTAATAACCAAAGAAATAACTAGTTTTCTTTAATTGAATGTATATAACACAAAAAGTGTGCGTTTACCAACCCTGGAATCACCTTTTAGAATTTTTTAGTTCCTTATACCAATCTTGTTCTTTAAAAAGTATATAAAATATGTTAAGTGAACAAAGATAATAAGCAATAACGGAATAAATTAGTTTTATTTAGTTACATTAATATTCAAAATAAATAAAATCTTCCAGCTCTAGATTTTTTTATTTTTCTAATTGTCTATACCAAACTTTTCTTTTCAAAACATAAAATAACTATATTAAATTTATAAAGAAAAAAAAAATTAATTAGGCCTAGCTAATTTGATATCTCACAAAAAGTGTAAGTTTCCGAACCCTGGAATCATCTTTTTAAATTTTTCGGATTTCTAACACCAATTTTTTTCTTTTAAGAATGTAAGATATGTTTAATTTATAGATAAAACAGTAAAATTAGTTTTAGTAGGTAATTTTTATATAACAAAAAAGTTTAGTTTTTCCAACCCTGGAATATTTTTTTGATTTTTTATTTATTTTTCGTATTTTAGACATCAATTTAATTGGTGCTAAAATATAATATAAGTCTTTTTAACAAAAAAACATTAAAATTAGTTTTAATTACTTTTCTATGGCAAAATCAAGTATAAGCTTTCCAGCTCTAAAACCATCTGCTCGTTTCTGCTTATTTTCAATACCAATCTATTTTGGACCATTTCTAATACACCAGTCAAAGACCGAAGCCTCTAGCTTTTCTGGAAGCCTTGGAAAACTGATATCACGTACACCAGGCGGACGGACGGACATCGCTTATTTGCCTTTCCTATCCATAAGGATTCAGAATTTATATATTTTATGTGTCGCATATTAATATTATGGAAATTATACACGGAATGACAAACCTATATATGTATACCCTTTTACCATTTTTGGTAAAGGGTATAATAATAAGAAATACAGAAATTTTACGATCTTAATTAAATTGTTCAACTTTAAAGTTGTGTTTCAGTGAAAAAAAGAGATGAACCAATAGATTAATACTCCATGAAAAAATGTGTTGCAGGAAATTATGGTTAACAATCGTGAACTTTATTTAATAATCCCGTCATATAGATAACTATTTATAACTTTTAATATTTAATTCGAAGGAAAACTTCGAAACATCAACAACAATAAAGTAAACAAATCCAAGGGAAAAGTAAAAATAAATCCCTGTGAAAAATATTTACCCCAATCGCACCGAAAACACAATTTTTAAAATTTCAGAAAAATTTCCAAGAATTTTAAAGAATTTCAAATTTTAATTACCCAAATTTCAAATTATAATTGGTCCAGGATTAACAATATACAACTACTAGCTCAAGTTTGAAAACATATATTTATACTCAAGTTATCTTTATCAAGCTAAATATAAATATCTGAAGAAGTTAATTTCATAATTAAAAGAATGGGATATTATCAGTGTTACCAAAATATATATTCAAAATTACACCTCGTAGGAGCCAAAATTACCCGATTTCAAAAGAATTACACCCAATATTAAAATCAATATTTGACACATTTCAAAAATCTTGTTTAAGGTCTACTTATGATTTGGTATCAGCCCCAGTGAAGTGCAACATATCGAGAGCGTGTATTCAAAATGCGTCAACTCAAATTTTCTCAAAATGAGCTTCCGATGACAAAAAACTCTCCTATAGAATATTCATCTGTAATATAAATTTCGAATCAAAAAAATTATTTTTTCTTGTTTTGTATAAATTTTCTTTATTCTGCTATCTAAAAGTATAATTTTTTTTGGTGAAAATAAATGCTAACTTTCATGTAAAAATAAGTAGTTCATTATCATATCTTATTCCCAGTAAAAAAAGACACTCCAAAAAAGTCATGAAAATGTAGAGTTTGCGATATGGAAGTAGTGCAAATTTCGATCCGATCTAATGATTTTTACATAGGGTTGTCATTGCAAGAAGTTCTCTTTTTTGCTGCCTGGTCGCCGAATTGGAAGTGATTTTAAGAAAAATTTACTTTTTTGTGTTCTATGATAATATTTTCATCTAGGAAAAATGGCTAATAGTTACCTATTTTAACAATTAGTTTCTTTTTATAGGAATTTAAACGCGAAACAGTAATTTAATGTAAATTTAAGCAAATAACTTTAAGATTTTAGAATTCTGCTGAGTAATTTCTAAAACTTGAGAGGAATAACAAGGTTTTGTATGACTTAAATAAACTTCTACTTGGTTTTCTGCTAACTATCGGCAAATTAAAAATATCGATTTTTTGGAAGCAATGAAAATGTACTTCCTTTAGAATGACTTCCAATTTTTTTTACTGGGTTGCTTATTATTATTATTGTTTTTTTGTATACCAGCATCAACGGTATCAGACTATAATTGATGATATTTTATTTTGTTTATTTATTATATTATATAAGTATGTATTCGTGTGTGTTCTGTCTTTTACATCGTTTTCACATGTTTTCTTCTGAGTTCGGATGTTGAAACACATATTTTTTTACTGTTAACAAGTGAAATTCGTATTTTTTTCACAAGACTGTTAACACGAAAAAATCTAAAAGTTTGAAATCGTCAATTTCCAAATAGTATTCTTCTAAATTCGGATGCTAGAACACATACTATTAATTTGTATTTTCTAAATTTTAACTTAAGCAGGCAGTACCATGTGTTTTAACATCCGAACTCACAAGAAAACGTGTGAAAACGATGTGAAAGCCAGAACACAGATTTATTATATAAAACAAACGAATTTCAAATTACACCTGACAGCAATTACCCAAGCGCTACACTGGCACATAAAACTTACACCTGATTCGGGTAAGTACCCGCGATTCGGCAACACTGGATATTATACATTTATAGATAACTAGCTTAAACCGGTGTGCTTCGCTAACCCTCCCCTCCCCTCCACACTAAAAAAAATAAATATATATATATGGCATTGGTGGTGCAATATAAATATTGGATTTTGCCACGCCTCTCCGCCCGCAAACCGAAAATCAAAAATCAGACTTCTTAGTGTCACCCGCCTGAATATTCTAAGGATTACCTGAAAATTTTATCAAAATCCTCCAAACCATTTTGGAGTCCATGCGTTACATAAATACATACATACACATCGTGTTTTATATATATACTAGCTGACCCCGGTCCGCGTTGCTGGCCCTAAGCAAACATTAGTGTTGTACACGGCATTGGTGGTACAATATGAAAATTGGATTTTGCCCACGAATAAACTACATATTGCGCCATCTGCCGGACGAATTTCAAACTACACAGAAACAGTACTCACGCCCTATAGAGCATGTATATGAAGTTTGGTCAAAATCGGTTCAGTAGTTCTTGAGTTACGGTGCAAAAACACAAAAAAATTAAAAATTGCGCCATCTGTCGGACGAATCACAATTTCTGAAAGGGGCGTAGCATTTACCGGGGTAAAATATATATAAAAACACGCGCCGGTCTTTTACAAATATTTTGTGGGGTGGAAGGCGAAAATCTGTTGGGGCATTGAAGAGTTCACCCCTAACAAATAAACGTGTTTTTGATTTTTATATATATTAAGACTAGCTTAACCCTGTGTGCTTCGCTACACCTCCCCTCCCCACCCCGCAAAAAAATAAATATATATATATGGCATTGGTGGTGCAATATAAAAATTGGATTTTGCAAATCCCCTCCGCCCAAAGACCGAAAATCAAAAATCAGACTTCACAGTGTCACCCACCTGAATATTTTGAAGATTCCCTGAAAATTTCATCAAAATCGGTCCATCCCTTTTGGAGCCCATACGTTACATACATACATATTAACATAAAAAACATTTAAGTATCAATATAAAAAAAAGCTGGAAAGCAGCGACCTAATTATAGTTTATTAACTTATGGTTAATAAACTTTTATTCATTTATTTAGCTGATACATTTTGAAACGATTAGAAATTGATAGATAGAAATTGAAATTATTGCATACGGCAACAACTGACAAAAAAAAACATAATTAAAGATGTAAGCATATTTGATTGTAAAATTTTAGCTGTAATTGAATTTGTAAAATAATAATAAGTTCAGGGGCCCGTTTCTCAAAATTACAAATTACAAATCTACAAAAAAATACACACAAAACGACAATAGAATTTGTAAAAGTGTCGTTGTTTTGTGTGTATTTTATTTGTAGATTTGGAATTTGTAGTTTTGAGAAACGGGCCCCAGTTCTAGTTTGAAGATGAAAAAATAAAGTCATAAGGTGAAATAAAAAAGTTTAATTTTTTTAAACAAATAAACAATAAAAATAATAATTTACATACATACATACACACATCCTGTTTTATATATATAGATAGATGAAACCATTTTTGCTCCTAATGAAGCTTAAAGCATTTCCATTATGATATTTGCTGATGCTGCATGTGAAAAGTTGAAGTATATACTCGTACATACATATTTACGTGTATATTTTTGTATGGGACGACAGAAGAATGATGACTCATTCTACTTGTGTCAAACTTACATTATAATTCCTAATACATACATACATACAGACAAAGTTAAAAATGCAAAGACATAAACATGAAGCAAAATTACAACAACGTAAATTCAAAATTCAAAAGAGACTTTTTGACCCCTTTTGATTTTTTTAACTGCTTCCGAGCTCTTAAACCAACAAACTCTGTCATAATATCGCAATTGTTTTCATCTTTCATCATTTCCAAAACCTTCTTATTGAGTAGCGACTAGGGATGGCAATCGGGATCGATTTTTGGAAATCCCGGGATTCGGGATTTGTAGATCCCGATCCCGAAAATCCCGGGAATTTCGGGATCTAAAATTTTTTGGTAAAATAAATAATTTTTTTTAATAAATATTACTTTAATAACAAATTTTATGCATTTTAAAGGGTTTAATGTTGATAATATGTCATTAAACAGTTGTCTTTAAAGTTAGCAATATTTTAATACTAGTATGAAAAAAAAATCGAAAGAATTTTTGTCATCTATTTTTAAGTTGATGTTAGAGAATTTATACTGAAAATAATAACTAAATATGAAAACTTGTTTTTGTTTTCAATAAAAATGTTTTTCTTTAATCTAAATCAAAATGAATGTACATATCTGTGGACTTTCAGCACTATCGCTTAAGTTGATTTACGAAAATTTTAGATTCACTTTCATACAAATAAGTTGTAAAAATATTATTGTTTGGTTAAATATATCTATTAACGTTTTTTAATTGCGATTGACCAATAAGTAGCCATTACGGTTGTTACATATACCAAGCATTGCCTATTTTTTTAATCGATTTCGTCACTACTATGACAAGGCTGAACATGTCGAAAAATTAAAAGAAATGTATACACAATTCTAATCAAATTCTATAAATTACGTCTAATGATCACATTATTGTAGGCACATACATTAACCGCCGTATTCATAAAAAATTTAGGTTTATTTGACAAATTTCCCTTAGAAATACGTCAAATAACCGCTTAATAAGCCTAAAATATTTATTATGAATATGCCACTAAAAGTTTGCCTGAGCACTTGAACAGTATTTTTGTTCTACTGAAAAATTTTAAATTCATACATAAATTGTTTTCTGCAATTTCAACAGATACATATGTAGAACTACGTTCGCTAAGAGGAGTATGGTTTATTAGTGTGCTGTCCTTCTACTCTGCAACTCGAATAAAACTATAATTGAGTCGAACTCATTCAGTCGGTCGTTTTTGACACAAACCTTTGATCAAACCAAAGAATATAAATTAAATTTTATCAAACCCATGTAATTTAAATAGGTCATAGGCTTGTGTCAAAACGACCTAAACGGTCTAACGAAAATAATTTTGAACTGCAATGTAAAAAAACATACATTCACAATCGAGCAATTTTTAAGACAAAATAGTTCGCATTATTCTGTAAATATTTCTCGCTTTTACGTCAACCCGACTTTCTATTTTCTACTTCAATTGTAAGGAGCTGTCAATAGTACTCAATTGGTACCGAAAAGTGCATAAGCGTTTAGGAGTCGATATACAGAGTTATACACTGCAATTGTGAATAAATTTCCGCAAGAAATCTGTCTAAATTGTTAAAACTGCACGTATAAAATTGTATGGGACTTTCAAATATTACAAAAAATACCATAAAATCAACGAAAATTTTAATCTATAAAGTTTTTTATATAAAAATTGCTAAGAAATCCCGCAAAAGAAATCCCGCAAAAGAAATCCCGGGATTGAATTTTATAAATCCCGGGATTCGGGATTTGCCAAATCCCAAAAATTTCGGGATTTTCGGGATTGGGATTTCCCGTTTGGCATCCCTAGTAGCGACAAACGAAATTGATTATCTTTAGGATATTACACAGAAAAAAATATCATCGAAATGCAACCAAGAAAACAAATTGTTAATAATTAATTTAAAAATTAACAATCATCATTGTTGATATAACAAATTTAAATTTTTTTTAGTCAATTAAAATACTCAACAAAATTATTTGTTAAATTAATTAAAGCGGAATACGCACATGCAGAAGAAACAAGAAATCTTGTTTTGTGTGTATTCATTCAACTCCAACCAAAGGCATTTAGTGGTTTTTGCAGACAAGCACAAAATCGTTTCGAGGAAAACATTGTTAATATAACAATTATGATAATCAAAACTTGCATTGAAATTCAACAATTCGCATTGTTAATATAACAATAACTTTAATTGAAATAACTTTGAAATCTAACAAAAATAAATGTTAAAAAATTAAATAGATTTCAACAAACTACTTGTTGATATATTTAATTGAAAATATTTTTCAGATTTTCCTTTATCTTAAAATTTCGTATTTACAAAAGTCGTTGTAGGTTCAAAATCAATTAATTATTTAATTGATATAACAAAAAAAATAATTGTATTTACAAATAATTTTTTTCTGTGTACGACGTATCAAAATTCAATTTAATATCATTACGAATGTCATCGTAAAAATCATCAGTTTTAATTGAATAAATAAATGAGTCAGTATCCATATAGTTAAGAGAAATGTTCTCTCCAAAGTAAGGCTTCATGAAGGCATAATGGAAGTCATACATTCTTGGTTGGTTAACTTCAGTCCTGTAAAACCAACATATATGGGTTAATAATATAGTGGTACAAATTTTTTCTAACTCTACCGCATACATGGCATCAGAAAATTTTGTCAACTGCTGAAAATTTGGTCTCGCGATTGATGCTTTGAAACCCAAATGATTCCTATTTGTTGTTTCCCAAGATGTAGTAATTCTAATGACCCTACTCCACAGTGGCGTGAATTAAAAAAAGTGGTAAAAAGTCCGCAACTTTTGAACTAGTCAACCTGTTTGAGATTATGAAATTTGTAACAGAAAATCTTAAAAATGAATTAATACAAAAAAATGTAACTCTAAACTAAGTATGAATTATTAAATACAAAAGAATGTAACTCTAAGTTTAAGTACTATTATATACAACCACAAAAAAGTCTACAAAGTTTTTATATATACAGTCCACTTTGAATTTTAGTGAACACACAATAAAATTTTGATATAATTGCTATAATTAGAGTTTCATTGATTAACTGAGGTTTTTCTAGTAATCTGCAACATAATTTTTGGACCTTCTAGCCGAATCAACAAATATAAAAAGCTAGCACTATTAATTCTGCGGTCGAACGGAGTAGACGCGTGTACATTTTGTGATTCTATATCGTCGCAACTGCGAATGAGTCAGGAGTACATTATCAGAGTTTTTATGCTTACATACACGATGTATTGATGTTTCTCAGGCATTTGACAAAGTATGGCACAAAGGCCTAGTTTTAAAATTGAAGACATACCTACCAATAAATATACAAAAGCTTTTGGAAAGGTATATTCTTGATAGAAAGTTTACTGTTGTGGAAGGAGACTTCATGAGTGTACCCGAATCTATATCTTCTGGTGTGCCACAGGGTAGTATTCTGGGGCCAGTCTTGTATCTAATATATACTTGTGATATGCCTGTGAGCAATAACATCCACACTTCTACATTTGCCGATGATACAGCCTGTTTGAGTATTCACAAAAATCCTGATGAGGCATCCCGCAATCTCCAAGCACACATTACCCAGCTTGAAATATGGTTGAACTTATGGAGAATTAAAGTCAATGAACAAAAGTGTGTTCATATAACGTTTACCCTAAGAAAAGATACCTGTTCCCCCATTCGAATCAACAATCAAAATATTCCTCAACATTCTCAAGTCAAATACCTTGGCATACACCTTGATCGAAGGCTTACATGGAAATATCATATTGACTCTAAGTTAACCCAAATGAAACTTAAATTGACTCAAATATATTGGCTAATTGGCAGAAATTCAACACTCAGCCTAGACTGCAAACTTTTGATATACAAGTCGCTTTTGAAGCCAATATGGTGCTATGGAATTCAGCTGTGGGGCACTGCTTCAGCTTCAAATGTCGAGAGAATCCAACGAAGGCAAAACAAAATTTTACGTTTGATAACATCTGCTCTATGGTACGTTAAAAATTCAAATATTCATCGTGATTTAAATATGCCACTAGTGAGTGAAGAAATTGCAAAATACGCAGGCAAATATTTAACTAAACTCGAGTCACATCCTAATCCGCTTGCCCGTAATATTTTGAGCTTTACTGGACACATCCGCTTAAAAAAGAGGGACACAAGGGCTCTTATACCCAACACTCCAGATGGGATGCTTAAAAATACTTCTTTTTGATTATCACTACTTATGTATTATTTATAACTATCACTAAGCTTATGTCCGATATTGGTCGGGCCTAATAATTATATTTAGATTTAAGATTAGATTACTTATTGTTAGTTCATTTTTGAAGATACAATAAATAAATATGTATATGAAAAAAAAAAACATACACGATTTGGAGCATAGAGCTGACGAAAGACAAATGACAGAGGTAGTGACATCAAAACAATTGGATGTAAGTAGAAAGCAGTTTTAAAGAATCCTTTGGAACCCCAATTTTGCAGTCAGCAGATCAGCTGACTGGACAGTTGATTGGAGACATTTTATTCATTCACATAGAATCCACATCGGACTGCGGATCTTATTTTGGGACATTTTCGTGTGTGTTCTGGTTTTCACATCCTTTTCACATGTTTTCTTGTGAGTTCGAATGTTAAAACACATGCTACGCCTGTTTAAGTTGAAATTTAGAAAATAAAAATTAATAGTGTGTGTTCTAGCATCCGAATTAAGACGAGCACAATTTAAAAATTTACGATTTCAAACTTTTAGATTTTTTCGTTTTCGATTTTGAGCAAAAAACTTGTATTCTTTTCACACGTTAACAGTCTTGTGAAAAGAGTACGAGTTTTTTGCCCAAAAGTGAAAACGAAAAAATTTAAAAGTTTGAAAAACGATCTGGAAGCCAGAACATACACGTTTGTTTTTTATCGTTATTGAAAAACATAGCATTCTTTGTATTGCCTATTTTGGGGCATTTTTATTGGAACGGAGGTCATATCTGATTTATGGTTTTTGTGACAAAATTGTTGTACTTTTCTTGTAGTTTATTCACGAACCATTAATGAATTGAATATTAATGTATTTTAAGAACGTTTTATATTTTTTCGTTTTAAATACCATTTTGAATTGTTTTTGTACTATTTGGTCTTTCTAACTACTGTAAATATACATAATTATATTTTTTTTATTAAAAAACAAAAAATCAAAAGGAAGAAAAGGAGAAAGCCCAGAAAACTGTAATTTGAAAGAATTTTTCCGAATATGGACCATTTAAAAACAAAGCGGCGAGTAATCAAGGGCAGTATCACTCGAATTCATGGTTTTTGTTTGAATTCGAATGATAGTATAGAGGATATAGAAGTTAGAGTTTATAAATTGGAAGACTTAGTTTCTCAGTATGACAGTATTCAAAATGAAATTGATTTATTGACCACTGATATTGCACAGCAGGGGCTGAAATTCAGGCCGGGATGAGGTAGAGTCAAAATATTTTGCTGCAAAGGCAGCATATTTATCTCGCCAACATGAACACGCTGCAGAACAGACTGTCATTGAGAATGAATCTCCTAGTGATGTTGCTCAAGCTATTCAGGCAATGGCCGATTCTCAGAGTTCTATATGCTTATTACACAGTACAACAGCCAATCTGGTGGGTGAGAAATTCCAAGTCAGGGTGATGAGAGATGGAGACTCATTTGACTTCGAGAAGCCTTTTTAAAATTTATGGCTACACCTTATATGATTCAAAGGACCCGAGAGGAAGAGCATGCGGTGGATCAGCAATTTTAATTAAGTCAAGACTCAAGCATTATTTTATTGACAACATTTGTGAAGAACATTTACAAGCAACGAATATTTGTGTTGAAAATTTTTCCAATAATTTTGTCATATCATCAATTTACTTTCCTCCTAGATTCGCAATTACTGAGAATCAATACGAGGATTTTTACAAATCTCTGGGCCCTTGTTTCGTAGCTGCTGGCGACTATAATGCTAAACACACGTTCTGGGGTTCGCGTCTTATTACACCCAGAGGTCGAGCGTTGTTCAATACAATTTCCAAAATGGGCTTGGATGTCATTTCGAGTGGGGAGCCCACTTATTGGCCTACTGACATACGTAAAATTCCGGATGTAATAGATTTTGGCGTTATGAAAAATATCTCTAGGGATTTAATTCAAATTGAAACTTCTGTAGATCTCTCGTCCGATCACTCTCCCACGATCGTTACAATTTGTAGCCCATTAGGAAGTGATTTACCTCACCCATATGCGAATTTGATAAATCGTGTTAATTGGCTGCGATTTAAAAAATATCTTAGTAGTCATTGCACGGAAAATATTACGCTAAGAACACATGATGATATTGAATCTAAAATTGCCATCCTTAATGAAAATATTAAACAGGCTGCTGAACATGCCACTACCGCCCATCCGCAGATTAGGTTAAATAAAATTTATTCTACGGATATTGAGCGTCTCGTAAGTGAAAAAAGAAGAGCAAGAAGAGAATGGCAACAGCACAGATCACCCCAACTTAAAATCAGATTTAAAGAGTGTACTAAACGACTCCAAGAGTTGCTTGCATTTGAAAAAACTGCATCTCTTAAAAATTATTTGGAAGGTCTTGATGTCACACCAGCATCTAATTACTCTTTGTGGCGCGCTGCTAGAAAGCTTAAAACACCAGTTGAGTTTAAACCACCTCTGCGCACATCTACAGGAGGTTGGGCAAGAAGCGATACTGAAAAAGGTAAAATATTTGGTGAGCATTTAAAATCCGTATTCACCCCAAACACGTGTTCTGGTGCTGTTGATTTGCCAAATGTAGTTGCGCTACCCCCTCGACCAATAAAATTTAAGACGCGTGATGTACAAAAAATAATTGCAGAACTCAACCCGAAAAAGGCCCCGGGTATTGATGGAATTAGTAACCAGATGTTGATAAAGTTGCCTCGTATAGCTATTAGAATCCTGTTATTAATTTTTAACGCTATTTTACGACTGGAGTATTATCCAAACAGCTGGAAGCTTGCCAAGGTTAAAATGATTCCAAAGCCGGGTAAAGATCTTACCAAAGCTGAGTCATATAGGCCAATAAGTTTACTGTCAACAATATCAAAGCTCTTTGAAAAGTTACTCATGATAAAATTGACCCCAATTCTAACTGATAATGAGTGCATACCGGATCATCAATTTGGATTTAGAAGTCAGCATAGCACCATTGAACAAACTCATAGATTGGTTCAATTTATGAGAAAAACTTTTGAAGAAAAAAAGTATTGCTCTGCGCTGTTCATTGACGTTTCTCAGGCATTTGATAAAGTGTGGCATGAAGGCCTAATTTTAAAATTAAAGACTTACCTACCAATAAACATTCTAAATCTGCTGGAAAGTTACATTATTGCCCGGAAGTTCACTGTTGTGGAAGGAGACTTTATGAGTACGCCTGAAATAATCTCATCCGGTGTGCCACAGGGGAGTATACTGGGGCCAGTTTTATATTTGATTTATACTTGTGATATGCCCTTGAGCAGCAATATCCATACATCTACGTTTGCCGATGATACAGCCTGCCTTAGTATGCACGAAAACCCACACGAGGCTTCCCGATATCTTCAGCAACATATTACTCAGCTAGAACTATGGTTAAACATGTGGAGAATAAAGGTAAACGAACAGAAGTGTGTTCAGGTAACATTTACCTTAAGAAAAGACAGTTGTTTCCCCGTTACAATCAATAATCAAATTGTTCCTCAAAACTTACATGTGAAATACCTTGGTATACATCTTGATCGAAGGCTCACATGGAAATACCACATTGACTCCAAGCTAACGCAAATGAAACTTAAACTAACTCAGATACATTGGCTGGTTGGTAGAAACTCAACCCTCACCCTAGATTGCAAACTTTTAATATACAAGTCGCTCTTAAAACCTATATGGTGCTACGGAATTCAGCTATGGGGTACTGCTTCAGCTTCTAATGTCGAGAGAATCCAACGAAGGCAAAACAAAATTTTACGGTTAATAACATCGGCTCCATGGTATATAAAAAATTCAAATATACATCGTGACTTAAATATGCCACTAGTGACTGAAGAAATTGCAAAAAACGCTGGAAAATATTTAACAAAACTCGAGTCACATCCTAATCCGCTTGCCCGTAATATTTTGAACTTTACTGGACACATCCGCCTAAAAAAGAGGGATACAAGGGCTCTTATTCACAGCACTCCATATGGGACTTCCTGAAAATTCTTTTAATTTTATATATTTTTTCCTTTTGATTATCAATACTTATGTATTATATATAACTACTACTAAGCTTATGTCCGACACTGGTCGGGCCTAATTATATTTTTAGATTTAAGATTTGAATACTTATTGTTAGTTCATATATGAAGATACAATAAATAAAAATCATGTATTAAAAAAAAAAAAAAAAAAAAAAAAAAAGGGTGATGATACTAGGTCAGTATAGTAAAACCCTCAAAGGGTTTGGCGTTCGTATGTGTCAGTTTTTTTATGACCTTTTAAATTTTTTCCTTATCTTGATGTTTTTTCGCTTAGTTGTAACATTTTGGCAAAAACGTAGTTTAACGTAACTCGAGAACCACTTGTCCGATTTTGCTAAAACAAAATCAAACAAATTTAGAATTACAATTTCTTTAATCCGTTTATATAACGTTTTTCTTTATAATCAACAGTTTTGCCGGTAAAAATAAATTTGTGGAGGCAAAAAAATAATTTTTTGCCTAAAAATTAAATTTTTTTTAAATTCATAAAAGATCCAAAACGGAAAAAAGGATCAAGTGTTATTAATTTAGTGTAAAGTCACATAACCTATAAACAAAATCCGACATAGACCATAGAAATCGATTAACGCGTTCTACTTTTATTTACAATTAAGTGAAGGTATCCCATTTTGACAAGAATATTGATATTTGTTTTTATTCATAACAGTGTCATTTATCGTTTTTTTATAAATTTTCCCCAATAACTCCAGACTTCTGGCCATAAACTACTAAAAAAATTAAGTAAACATTTTTATAATTTTTTATTTTTATTTTATTTATTTATTTTTATTTATTTTAATAAATATTGCCTAGACTTTTTCGATGGTGGTTGTTCGGGACTAGTGGCATCGCATTCATCGCTATCATCAGTTTCTGAACCACACATAATGTCAATGTGTGACTCCACTGTTGGCCCTTCTGCATCTCCTGGAAATTCTTTACCATCAAGATCATCCTTGTCTTGCCACACAAGCTTACTCCACCAGCAAATTTCCGCAATTATTGCACTCGGCGACTTTTTGCCTCTACATCTGTAAGTTTTTGTTTTATTAAAATGAGTTTGAAAAAATAAAAAATCAGTATTACCTCATTTCAAATGGCATAGCAACTTGATGATAGCGTTCACCTTGTTCATCAGATTCGGTAGCCAATTGTTTGCTGAAGTAGTCCAGATAATGATGTAAATAATGGATTTTCAAGGACATGTGGACACCAATTTCCGAGAATGCTCTTAACATCCTTGCGACAGAAACATCGTAGTTGTTAGAACGATGCTTTCCCAACAAGCCTTCTATTACTTCTTTGATTGCCTGCCATGCATTCAATTCAGCGTCAATCAAAATATTGTTGAATGCGTCACTTTTAATCAGCTTTCGTATATCTGGACCATTTAGTACGCCTGATTGGAAAAAATTAATTTGTTAAAATGGAAAATCATGGGAAATGAATGTCATATTATAACTTAGCTTCTTTAATTTTACTTTCGCTGAGTATCGGGTAAATTAGTTTCAAACACAAGAAAACTTCATCTCTTTTGGCGACAGTTTTGATAAAATTCTTAACAATTCCAAGTTTAATATGCAGTGGAGGCAGCAATATCTTCTCCTTCGGCACTAGAGGCTCACGAATAATATTGGCCGTTTGTAACCTGCTGTGCTCTCTGAGTTTCCATTGGCAGTCATATTGGTCACCGGAAAATGGTGTGTCCCAATCGCACAAAAAGCACATATATTTTATATAGCCGCTTTGAAGACCGCAAAGCATTGCTACAACTTTTAAATCGCAGCATATGCGCCACATATGTTTGGCGTAGTTAACCATTTTTAAAATATTTTCCAGTGCATCATATGTTTCTTTCGTTTCTGTACTATAAACGATTGGAACTGAAGGTTTTTTATTGGTCTTATGCAGTAAAACCGCCTTCAAGCTGAGTTTTGAACTGTCAATAAATGATCTCCAGTCATCTGCTTCATATTTTATTTCCATTGCGTCCATCAATTTTCCTACAATATGCAGAAGTTTTTTCATCATTCACAAAGAATAAACTTTGCAGTGTTGCCTGACGACTTCGATAAGCTGTAACTTTCACACCGGGTGCCAACAAATTGTTTGATTTCAAAATGGAAGCCAGCTCTTTCGATTTATGCTGTGTTAATTCCAACTTGGCAACAATTGAATCAAGCTTATTTTGATTTATTAAAATTGGCACATTGGATACTGATGGCTCATATGGGGGATCATCACGTGCATGATATGTCGGAGCAGTCGTAGAAGAGAAAATATCTGGGCTAGAAGCTTTTGGCAAAGGAATGTGGTCCGAATGAGGCAATGGTGTTGCGGCACTTGCAACACCAACGTAATTATACGATTTTCTTATCCTTTTTGCGGCTCCTTTATTCGCACATGCATAGCAATTCAATGGATTGTGACCTTCGCCAGGATTAGTCCAAGTCATTGGGATACCGAATGGCATACTTTCACGTCTTCTATTTTTCCAATCCATTAGACGGTTGTAGCAGCTTTTACACACTATATTTGGTACCCAATTTTCGTTCACTATAACATTTTGGTTGAAGTACATCTCGTATGTTTGAACAAAATCAGTACTGAAATTTCCACTTTTTTTATGTGTTGAGACATATTGACCACAGCAGTAGCAGAAGCTATTTATATCTGGCTTGCACAGTTCCATATTCTGTTCTCTTTTGTTTACTTTTAAAAAACTGGAGAAAAATCACTTTTACTGTTCGCTTTCGTCGGCACTTGTTGAATGACAAAAATCACAGAACCAGTGTGAGAAAGAGAAAATGTATAATGACAATGCATGTTTTATGTGAACATTACAGAACCAGTGTTGCCACATCAATATTTCTCTTTTAGTACAGTAGAAAAATATGAGAGAGTTCGGCTTGTGAGTGTCAATGTTTTCTCCAAATAATGTTGTGCATATCTGGAGCAAATTTTTGAAATTCATACATTTACCTAATTGTGAATAAATGAGAAACGCGTGCATCGATTTTCATGACCTATACCCTTTTTTGCTTATGAGTTATGTGACTTTACGCGAAAGTTATTAGTTTTGGCACTTTTTTCCATTTTGGATTTTTTATGAATTTAAAAAAAAAATATTTAAATTTTTAGGCAAAAAATACTTCTTTCCCTTCATACATTAATTTTTAACTTCGAAAGTGTTGCATATATAGGAAAACGATATAGAAACAGATTAGAGAAATTGTAATTCTTAATTTTTCTAAATTTGTTTCATCAAAATCGGACAAGTGGTTCTCGAGTTACGTTAAACTACGTTTTTGCCAAAATGTTACAACTAAGCGAAAAAACATCAAGATAAGGAAAAAATTTGAAAGGTCATACAAAAAACTGACACATACGAACGCCAAACCCTTTGAGGGTTTTACTATACTGACCTAGTACCATCACCCTGGCTTGGAATTTCTCACCCCCCAGACAATAATCCCAAAAATGTTCCATAGTGTTATTAGAAAGACTCACAACAGATCAAAGATTCCAATCATCACCTGTCAATGTGTCAACTTTATCCAATCCGCAACAAGAACCAAGATTACCGCAAATACAAATTCCAGAGTTTGATGGTACTTACACAGAATGGATCAGATTTCACGACTTATTTGAGGCATTGATTCACACTAGATCTGCGGTATCAGCGGTTGAAAAGCTAGAATACCTCCACACCAAACTTAAAGGAGACGCTTTATCTTTAATTAAGCATTTAAAGCCAACGAATGACAATTATTTGATTGCTTGGAAAATTTTTAATGATAAGTATGATAAGTCAGAAAATGGTAAAGAGCATACTTAGAACTACTTTTTGATCCACCAAGTATGAGAGCAGCTTCAGCCGATGAAAGTAAACGACTATACAACAACACAAATGAAGGAGCCTGTCCAGCATTGGAATACTATAATAATTTTTCATTTGGAAAGAAAACTTGATGCCGAAACGCAAGTCTTATGGTGCCGGGAAAAGATAACGGCTGTATATTTTAGTGTAGAACTATTTCTAAAATTTTTGGAGGGCAGAATGTATGAGTTAGAAAGCTGTCAAAGGAGCATCGCCAAGTTATCACTGAAAACTGCTACACCCAACAGATCACGCAATCAATCCTTAGTCTACTCATCGTCAAGTCAGCATTGCGTTTTTTGTAATGCAGCACATTTTTTATACCAGTGTGACAAATTAAAAGATTTGACAGTGGATGAACGTTTTAAACTGGTTCGACAGCACAACTTATGTTTTAATTGTCTTCGCACTAATCACCTGGCTTTAAATTGTAAGTCATCGTTGTGCAGAGTTTGCGGGTCAAAGCATAATTCGTTATTGCACTTTACATCTAAAGAATCTGATGAGCAGCAACAAAGCTTCGCGCAAACATCTAATCTAGCAAAATCAGTGACAGCAATAAATTCACATTTTTCTGTGAATTCGTTAAATCAAACATCTGAGTTTATAACCATATTACCAACAACAATAGTTATGGTACGCGACCAGTATAGTCAATAAAATAAAATCCTTACTAATATTATAAATGTGAAAGTGAGTTTGTTTGTTTGTTTGTTTGTTACGCTTTCATGTCCAAACCGCTGAACCGATTTTAAAAATTCTTTCACCGATCGAATGCTGCATAGCCTGCGTCAAACATAGGCTACATTTTTATACGGTTCGGAACCGGTTTTTTTATATTCGCCGGTTTTTTATTATTCGGTATTTTTTTTCGTTTTTGAAAATATATTTCTGTGCTGGTAAGAGTCATTTTCGAATCGGGTTTGATTGTTTAAAGGGTTTTGAAACTAGATTTTATGGTGTTTTAGATTTTTTAACCGACTTCAACACGTCAATTTGACGTGTATGTTGCTTTTTTTATGTTTGTTACCGCATGCCTCCGTCATTTGTGGACCGATTTTCAAAATTTTTGTTTTGTTGGAAAGGTAATGCATGCACTTGTGTCCCACATATTTTTTGTACACTGAAAAAATTTTTTGGAAGAAATTGATTTTTGAATAACTTCGTTATTTATCAACCGATTTCCAAAATTTGTCTGTCAATAGGGTGAGCCGACAGATTACACTCCAAAAAATTTTTGGAGAAATTACACTAAAAAAATTTTTTGGGTAAATTGATATTTTAATAATTTCGCAATTTATTAACCAATTTCCGAAATTCTTTTTGTATTTTTATAGGATACGCCGACTACACTAAAAATTTTTTTGGAAAAATTGATTTTGAATAACTCCGTTATTTACTTACCGATTTCAAGTATTTGAAATGTGATATTCGAAGCATAAAGACATGTTTTTTTTGGCATCCTACAATATCAGAAGTGGAATTAACCACAAGAAATATAGGAAAAAATTTTTTTTCCTTCTGAAAATTAAATAAAAAGAATTGTGTTTGTTTAAAAAAAAAACAATAAATAAAAGAAATTTTTGAAAGTAAAATTTGAAAAGTAAATTTGAAAATTGAACTGAAAACAAATTGTCGTTACCATAGAAACAAGTAAAACTGAAAAAACAAACTGAAAAATATAAAATAAAATTTATTTTATTAATTTTCTTTCTTGCAACTCACTTTTTTTAGTTTTTCATACATTTTATTATCAGTATGCCTCGCAAAAGATTATCTAATTTATCGCAACACACCGCAAGAGCAAGGGCTGCAAAAATAAATCGTTTGGAAGAATATTCCGTTGAAGGAATCTTAAGAAGGGAACAGCAAACAAGCAGGCAATCTGCTTTTAATGGTAGGGAATCAGCTTCTCAGAGACAAGAAAGGTTACAGAGGCAAGCTGAACGCCAAACTACTTTAAGAGCTTATGAAAATCCTATTCAAACACAAGTTCGCTTAGATGAGCAAGCTACACGGCAAGCTACTCTACGAGCTTCTGAAACCCCTGTCCAGATGCAACTTCGTTTAAATGCGCAAGCAGTTAGCCAAGCTATATATAGAGCTTCCGAAACACCGCTTCAAACGCAAGTTCGTTTAGAAGAGCAAGCGGAACGTCAAGCTAATACCAGGGTTTCCGAAACGCTGCTTCAAACTCAAGTTCGTTTAGAAGTTCAAGTTGAACGCCAATCTAATTTAAGAGCTTCGGAAACTCCTCTTCAAACGCAACTTCGTTTAGATAAGCAAGCTGAACGCCAAGCAACTTTAAGAGCATCTGAAACGCTTCTTCAAACACAGCGTCGTTTAGAAAGACAAGCAGAGCAGCAGTTAGCCGCAAGAGCAAGAGAAAACCAAGAACAATCGCAGATGAGAAGAATCGCTCATGCACAAATGCAAACAGAGTGCCGTTGAAATTTCGTTTGTAACAATTGGTCAGTATTTAATAGATTTGGGTTTTTATATGATCCTTTAGTTGAATTCTGTAGCCACCCTTTAACCGTTATTGATTCAATGAATAAAAAGTGTCGGTTTTGCGATGCTTTAAAATGGAAAGATGAAACGCCTGGAATGTGCTGTTCCAATGGAAAAGTTTCCCTTCCGTTACTTGGCGAACCACATGAACCTTCAAAATCTTTATATATATGCGCTACAGCTGAATCCAAACAATTTTTAAATAAAATCAGGAAATATAACTCCTGTTTCCAAATGACGTCTTTTGGAGTAGACAAAATGATAAGAATGGCCGGATTTTCTCCAACTTTTACCGTACAAGGCCAGATATATCACCAAATTGGTTCACTTTTTCCATCAGAAAATGATCCACATAAATTTTTGCAAGTTTATTTTATGGGTAATGAAGAAACTGAGATAAACCGTCGATGTCAGTATATTGAACAAGTCGAAAGAAATACGGTATTGATAATTCAAAGAGTGTTACATTCTCACAATGTTTTGATAAATACCTTCAAAGGTGCAATAGAAAACTGGCCATCGGACAACTACAAAGTTGTCATTCATGCTGGTCGGACTCTACGTGGCGAGCATGAGAGGCGTTATAATGCACCGGTGACTAATGAAGTCGCTGTTTTGGTTGCTGGTGATCTATGCTGTCCACGAGACATTGTGTTACGTGCAAATGATAATACACTGACACGCGTAGCCGATACTCATAAATTTTATGATAGTTTGCAATACCCATTAATTTTTAGTAAAGGTGAGCCAGGATACCATTTTCATATTCCTTTAATTAATCCAAATTCAAGACAGCCACTTCCCAATAAAAAAGTTTCATGTATGGATTTTTATGCCTATCATATGATGCTTCGAGAGAATGACTTTAATCTCCTTTTACGATCAAGACAGCTCTTTCATCAATTCTTAGTAGATATGTACATTAAAGTAGAGGAGCGAACGTCTCCGCTACATTTCATTAAACCAAACCAAATTGCGTGCTGAAAACTATATTCACCTCCAAGATGCCATTAGCACTGATGGTGATGTTAGACCTAATGACTTGGGAAAGATGGTGATTCTTCCCTCCGTTTTTGTGAACAGCCCCCGTTATCTCCATGAATACACTCAAGATGCCTTTGTTTATGTACGAACTTACGGCAGGCCTGATCTCTTCATAACTTTTACTTGCAATCCTTCATGGCAAGATATAACTGAAGAGCTAATGACTGGGCAAAAACCAACTGATCGCCATGATATAGTTGCCCGCGTATTTCGTTTAAAAGTGAAAAAACTTATAAATGTCATAACAAAAGGAAAATTATTTGGTGACGTTCAATGTTATATGTATTCCATTGAATGGCAAAAAAGTGGTCTACCACACGTGCATATTTTTATCTGGTTGAAAGAAAAACTGAGATCCAACCAAATAGATGATATTATTAGTGCTGAAATTCCGGACCCACAGGTGGATGGGAATTTGTATGACATTGTTATAAAAAACATGGTTCATGGCCCCTGTGGAGATCTAAATCCAGCATCGCCATGCATGAAAAACGGGAAATGTACGAAGAAGTTTCCCAGACAAATGATAAAGGAAACAGTCCACAGTGATAAAGGCTACCCTTTATACAAACGAAGAGCGCCAAAAGATGGTGGTAGAAGGGTAACAATTCAGGCTCGCGGTGGTATTCTCAAGGTTTTTGACAATAGCTGGGTTATGCCTTATTCACCAATTCTATGCAAATTATTTAATGCACACATTAATGTTGAAGCATGCAACTCAGTTCGTGCGATAAAATATATTTGCAAATACATAAACAAAGGCAGCGACCAAGCAATTTTCAATCTTCGCAATGAAGGTGTGGAACTTCCTCTTAATGAAATACAAACCTATCAATCAGGACGATATGTTAGTAGCAATGAAGCAGCGTGGCGGCTTCTTGGATTTCCTTTACATGAAAGATATCCAACCGTAACACACCTTGCCGTACACTTGGAAAATGGGCAGCGAGTTTTTTTTAATGAAAGCAATTTTCAAGAAAGGATTTCATCTCCTCCAAAAACCACACTTACTGCTTTTTTTCAGCTTTGTGTGAGAGATCCTTTTGCAAAAACACTACTGTATTCTCAAGTTCCCCGTTATTATACTTGTAATGCTTCGAGAAAAGATTGGCAACGTCGTATCCAAGGTACACCTGTAGAAAATCAGCCAGGAATTAAATCATCGGATGCTCTTGGTCGTGTGTACACTGTTCATGTAACGAATTTTGAATGCTTTTGCCTGCGAATATTATTGCATCACGTTCGAGGTCCAACAAGCTTTAGAGACCTTAAAATTGTCAATGACCAGGAATGCCGAACTTACAGAGAAGCATGTGAAGCTCGACGACTGTTAGATAATGACAATCATTGGGACGAAACTATGGAGGAAGCTATAGAGTGCCAATCACCTAATAAAATAAGGGAACTTTATGCAATACTGATATCATCTTGCGGTCTTTCTAATCCTCAAGCACTTTGGGATAAGTACAAAGATTATATGGCGGAAGATATTTTGCTACGACTGCAGCAAGTACAAGAAAACATGACCTTCAATGAACACGTCTATAATGAAGCGCTTACAATAATTGAAAATAAGGTTTTTACGATGGTTGGAAAAAAGCTGCATGAATTTGGAATGATAGCTCCGCAACGAGCTTACGGAAATAGCTTCGACAATGATATTGCTCGAGAATCGGACTACGATTTTGAAGCACTGCATCATCAAGTAACCGAACTGATCCCTAAATTAACTCCAGAACAAAGTGACGTTTTCCATAAACTGTTACAAAAAATAGAATCAGGCAGTGGTGCACTGTTTTTTCTCGACGCTCCTCGAGGAACTGGAAAAACGTTTTTACTTAACTTAATATTAATGTCAGTGAGAAAAGACCACAAGATAGCAGTTGCTGTTGCTTCTTCTGGCATAGCTGCGACTCTTCTGACTGGCGGCCGTACTGCACATTCCGTTTTAAAATTACCGCTAAATCTAGCATATCAGGACTCACCCGTCTGCAATTTCAGCAAAAATAGCTCTCGAGGCAGAATGCTCCGACAATGTAGTCTTTTAGTGTGGGATGAAAGTACGACGTCTCACAAAAAAGCTGTAGAAGCGTTAAATAGAACTCTTCAGGACTTAAGAGAAAGCACAGATATTATGGGCGGAATGGTAGTTTTGTTGGCAGGTGATTTTCGACAAACTCTCCCTGTTATTCATAAGGGTACACCGGCAGATGAAATCAGAGCCTGTATTAAATCATCAAGCTTATGGGCAAAGGTAGAAAAACTGAGTTTGAAAACGAACATGAGAGTTCATCTTCATAATGACATTGATTCAGGACATTACGCAGAGACATTATTGAAAATCGGCGATGGGTGTTTGGATGCAGATGCTGAAGGTAATATTTTACTTTCCGAAGAAATTTGTAATTTGGCACAAAATGATGCAGAGCTTATTGCTAATGTTTATCCGCACTTGCAACGAAATTTAAATTCTGATCAGTGGCTATGCGCAAGAGCTATATTGGCGCCCAAAAATGACGTTGTCAATAGAATAAATAGTGAAGTTTTAGAAGAAGTTCAAGGGGAAATGAAGGAATATCTATCAACAGACACAATCATGGATACAGAACAAAGTACTTCGTTTCCAACAGAGTTTTTAAACTCGATAGAAATATCAGGTGTACCCCCACATAAACTTCAATTAAAAATTAATGTTCCTGTAATGCTTATGCGAAATCTAGATGCTCCTCGACTATGTAATGGAACAAGACTTCGCATCACACAGTTAAAGCAGAACATAATTGGTGCCACTATATTGACAGGCGTGGCAAAAGGGGAAAGTGTTTTAATACCTCGAATTCCAATTATCCCAACCGATCTTCGTTTCAGTTCAAACGGGTTCAATTTCCAGTCAAACTCAGTTTTGCTGTTACCGTTAATAAAGCGCAAGGTCAAACATTGCAGGTAGCAGGGGTGCATTTGGAAAATCAATGCTTTTCCCATGGTCAACTTTATGTAGCCTGTTCCCGTGTGTCTACTGCTAGAAATCTGCACATATTTGCACCAAACGGAAGAACATGTAATGTAGTATACAGAAGCATCCTGCAGTAATATTCGATTTGATGTCTCTTAAAGGAAACCGTTATTAAACTTACAAACTTCTAATTTTGTATAATATTAGTATTTTAAGATGTAAATTTTGTTTTTGATTTTTAAAATGAACTACAATTCAAATTTTTTAGCTATGGTCAATTTAAGAGTTCTTCAATTTTCTTGGTTCCAGCCAATAAATATAATTTTTTGTTTTTTATTTACTTTCCAATAATGATGGTAAATTGTGTTTCATTTAATCAGATTAACGCGAGCGAAGCCGCGGGTAAAAAGATAGTAATAAATAAAAATAAATAAAATAATGATATCAGTTAGGATGTGTGTAAGTATGGCCCTATGCAGGTAGGATGCATGTAAGTATGGCCCTGTAGTCCCTTGTTTGGTTTTTACAGCTGTCAGGGAGACCAGCGCTCAAAAGAGGTGCCAAAAGATTTTTGAGAAGTTAATTAAAAAGCTAGGCAAGTTATTGCCGGTTTGCGTTTAGAAATTAAAGTCTGATTTATTAAATGTTTAACTCTACTTATATACTATTTTACATTTTACTATTTTTGTGTTTCTTTATGTCTACTTTTGCTGACCATCTATAATAACATAATTTTGTAATGAAAAATAAGTGTGTCATTTAAATTTAATAAAGTAAGCGTTTTGTTAATTATTACAATGAACTGTGTTGCAATGCAATTATATTATGATACAGTGTATTACAGTAAGTGAGGTACACTACACCCTCACCCTTAAGAGAAAAATTATGTAAATAATTTTTTGGTTTTTATCATTGTCATTGTAAGTTATAAATCTGTTTTAAGTTACAATGTAAATAGTGTCATTATGTAATTATAAACTTTTTAAAAATAAATCATGATATATAATTTTTTTTTTAACAATGTTAAAATTTTCTTAAATTTCAATATATTCTTATTATGTTAATGATTTTTTTTTTATTTTTAGCTTTAAACAGGTTTATATCGGTTTTTTTATTATGAACTTATTTTATTGTTAAATTAAATTCTTTTATATTCTATTTATGTGGAGTTTTTTTTTCTATCTTCTACCTTAACTAATGCTAAGTCTTGATATAGGAGTAATATTTAATTTATTGTAATATTAATTGTTTAATATTAATTTTCTTTTGCTTTTATAGTTAGTTCATTATGTTATGTGTAAATTGTAACGTGAGTCGTGGTTCTTGTACGTAGTCATGATAATTATTAAATTTGTTCTAATTGTCGAAAACATTGGATGGTAATTTTGCATATAATAATTCATATAGCGAATGGCCTGTTTTTACATGTGACTTTCGTCCATTAGTTTGTATTGAAATATGTCATCAGTTATCTTTGTTGGGGCATTGTTTATTAGTATTTTTAGTTGAGGACGTTTATTATTTATATTTATTTTGGCATATGCTTCTTTTATTTATTTTTAATTTTTTTTGTTGTTGTATATATTTTAAATATTTCATCCTTATTTCATTGCGCTAATTCTTTTATATTTTCTTTATTAATTTTAGATATCAGTTTCCTCAGAATCGAATCTAGTTTCGCTGAGTTATAGCTGAATCTTGCTAGCTTATTAATTTCATTATTCATATTTTGGGTATGTAACTTCTTCATAGTCGAATCTGGTTTCGATGAATTATCATTACATCCTATATTCATATTTTTGGTACGCAATTTCTTCATGTTCGAATCTGGTTTCGATGAATTATCATTACGTCCTATGTGCACAATATTATCTTCAATAATTATATCTTTTTCTTCCATATTTTCGCTTTTATTAAATTGCAATTTTTTCATATTTTTGACGTCATTAATGGATATGCATTCCCATATTTGAAGTTGATCAGACTTCTGAGAATTACATTTTTCTATATTTCTTTCTGCTGTGAGCTCATTCTTTTCATTTATATTATTGTTAGTTGCCTCATTGTTTTCTTTTATATTTGCCTCATTAGTTTTATTTTTCATTGCCCTTGTAGTTACTAATAATTTTCTTTCTTTTTCATTGTTTTCTTACGGTATCATCTGTTTTAGTATATCCGAATCTATTTTTTATATACATTTGAAAAGTCTAAATCTATTTAGTGGAAATTCTAAGTTTACAATTCTGTTGTTCAGATTCCTAAAATCTATTACTTCTCTCAATTTCGTTAGTCTTCCATGTTCTTCTTGGGTATCAAATAGGAGTGGAGCGTTGTACGGGCTAATTAATGGTTATATTATGTCGTCCATGTTTATTAATTATGTCTCTAAGTGTATGTCGTAGTCTGTAGTTTTATTTATGTACACTGTAGTTTTGTCTGACGTCATGATTTTTGAATGTAAAATTATTTTTCATTATTCTTTTCCTATAATACATGAGTGAAATGCACTTTGTTTGTCAATTCTATTTTTGCATAGTCGTCATTAATATTTATTTGCAAGTCATTTAGTATTTCTTCAAAACGTTTGGGGTTATTAACATTATTGTAATTTAATATTTCATAGTTTTTAAGTGGGTCAGTTTGGAGTTTAATACCTTTTAAAACTATTTTATCATTTGTTGTATTTAATATTTTCAAATGAGTAATTGTTTATGTTTTTGTAATTTAATATCTCATAGTTTTTAACTATGTTAGTGTGAAAGTGAATGTGTTTAAAATTTAATATATTTAACATTTGAAGATAAACATATGAATATATTTTTTTTTGGCATTTTAATATTTTTAGTTAATGATACATAGTTACATTTTTATAAGAGTTAAAAATGTTTTTGTTTAAAAAATAATAATTTTTTCTAATGTTAAGAAAAGTTAAGTATATGTGCAATTGAATACAAATTGTTAAAAATAATTTTGTTTTCATCTACATAAGCGTTTTTAATTGGAGTGCTGTTTTTACTGAAGTACTTTTCCGTTTGGCCTTTAGAAAGTGTGATTTTGTTGGTAGCATCAAAAACTTATTTCGAATGCGAAATTTTGCATTTATTGAAGACATCTTGTTGCTTTGTGTTACAAAGATACAGCAAACATTTTGTAGGTATTTTGTATTTGTTTTTTGGTTTTGTAGGTATTTTGTATTTGTTGAAGTCATCTCTTAAATCTTTTTTGACATGTGTTTATAGTCACAAGTTATAGGTAAAATTTTTTTTATTTAATTATGTAAGTGTTTTAGGGCCGGGATACAATTTGCTTGTTCTTCTTTCTATTAGTTCGTTGTAAATTTTTGGTCCTAGGATTGTAGTTGCAGGATCTCAGGATCGTGGTTGCAGTTTTTAATTTATTGTAAAAAGGTTATTTTTGTCCGCAGGATCGCCATGTAATGATAGCAGTTAGGATGTGTGTAAGTATGGCCCTATGTAGGTAGGATGTATGTAAGTATGGCCCTATGCAGGTAGGATGCATGTAAGTATGGCCCTGTAGTCCCTTGTTTTGTTTTTACAGCTGTCAGGGAGACCAGCTTATCAGTAGGCGCTCAAAAGAGGTGCCAAAAGATTTTTGAGAAGTTATTTAAAAAACTAAGCAAGTTATTGCCGGTTTGCGTTTAGAAATTAAAGTCTGATTTATTGAATGTTTAACTCTACCTATATACTATTTTACATTTTACTATTTTTGGGTTTCTTTATGTCTACTTTTGCTGACCATCTATAATAACATAATTTTGTAATGAAAACAAAAGTGTGTCATTTAAATTTAATAAAGTAAGCTCAAGCTACACTAATTTCGGAGACATGCCTTCAACGACTTGGTCTAGCACGTATATACGATAAAACCCTTATGTTTGGCGTTGCTCCAAATTGTGGCACGTATACGAAAGGAAATTTCAACATGAAAATAGTTTCCACTATACTTAAAAGGACAATACAAACTCAAGCATATTGTTTGCCTACGCTGACAAAAAATCTACCTACTCATAACATTGAAAGTCAGAAGTTGAAACATTTTTCAAATCTCAAATTAGCAGACCCTCGATTCAATAAATGTGCCCAGATGCATATTATCATGGGCGCCGATATATTTAGCTGTTGTGTATTACCTGACAAGATTCAACATCCAAGTGGTTCACCTACAGCTATTAACACAATATTCGGATGGGTGATAATGGGCAGTGTCGAAATTCCAATAAAATAAACAATTGAAGGCTAGCCGCGAATAACGTTTTAAGTGACAAAATAATAATTTTTCAGGAGAGCCAAAAAACGTATTATAAAGCAAGATTGGTTTTTTCGTTTAAATTTTTTTAGCTTATCGAAAATAATGATAACTAGCATTAACTTTTCTTTTTGTATGTCTGCTACATTTATCAATTATTTTCGACAATTTCGTTTGCATGATTTTATTAGTTACTTACAAAGTTTTCACCGACTGATTGGATTGTAATTGTATTTTGAAGGCGATAAGATGCATAATTTTGGATGGTTTGATGTTTGATCAACGCAAGAGAGTTATGTTAATGTTAATCTGGGAAAAACTGGTTTTTTAAAAAATGTCTTTTACAACGTTATTCGCAGCTGTGCTTCAATTGTCGCCGCACATGCAATTATTGTTTTGGATCAAAATCTACAAAGATTTTGGGAGATTGAGGATGTATCATCCGCAGAAAAAATAATTACAGATGAAGAAAGGGCAGCTGAAATACACTATCAACAAAATTATAAGAAAATGGAAAATGGTAGATATATGGTCCGTTTACCATTTAATGGCGACAAAGTTCAATTGGGTGAGTCAAGAACAGCAGCGTTAAAAAGACTGAAGTCAATGGAAAATCGATTTACACACAAACCCAATTTAAAGAAAGAATATGCCAATTTCGTGCATGAATATTTAAAACTGGTGGCAATGGAACTGGAAATGCCGCCAACGAAATAAATGGTTATTTCATGCCACATTATGCCGTTTTAAAACCAAGCAGTACAACAACAAAGTTACGAGTTGTTTTTGACGCCTCATGTCAGACATCCAATGGAAGATCATTGAATAAAAATTTACTTGTTGGGCCAACTATACAAAACGATCTATTTACAATTTTGTTAAAATTTGCAATAGGAATGTCGGCAGATATCGAGAAAATGTATCGGCAGGTGATCATGCACCCCAATGATACGCAATTCCAACGTATTTTATGGAGAAATGCAACTAATGAAGCCCTCAACGAATACCATTTAAATACAGTCACATACGGCATCGCATCGGAACTTTTTTTGGCGATCCGAACATTGCATCAGATAGCATTGGACAATGCCTCAAGTTCTCCTACAGTCGCAGAAGCTATAAATGAACAGTTCTATGTGGATGATTTCATGTCCTGTGTCGAGAATATACAATTAGCAACACAACTAAAGGATGATATATGTTCTGTCTTACGAGATGCAGGGTTTAATTTTCGAAAATGGTCGTCTAATTCAAAGGTTTTTCTTCAGAATATTGATCAACCTGATAAAGATACATCTTCCGAAACAGTTATAGACGCAACAAACACTGTAAAGACTCTCGGGCTATTGTGGGATACCTCGACTGACACTTTTAAATACTCCTTAGATCTGAAACCAATAACTGATACTGTCACTAAAAGATCCGTCTTATCGGATGTGACGAAGATATTTGATCCTATTGGTTTGTTAGCGCCAGTCATTGTTCCTATGAAGATATTTTTGCAAAAATTGTGGTTGCACGGACTGGATTGGGATGATTAATTACCTGAACATTTGCTGAAGCAATGGCGTATGCTTCGTGATAACATAAATCGTATAAGTAATTTAAGAATCTCACGATAGATAAAGTTTGAAAATGGAAAAAAATATTGAATTGCACGGATTTTCAGATGCCTCAGAGCTAGCCTATGCAGCTGTTGTATTTTTAAAAGTAATTTATGCTGATCACAGCAAAGACTAGAGTAGCTCCTGTCAAGCAAGTATCTTTGCCACGGCTAGAACTTTGTGGTGCGCATTTGTTGGTTAAACTGATGATTGAGGTGCAAAAGGCGATGAATATTGGCAAATGTGAACTTTTCGGTTGGACAGATTCAACTGTAGTACTAGCATGGTTGTCTGATCACCCAGTGCGATGGAAGACATTCGTTGCAAATCGAACATCATTTATTATTCATAATATGCCTTCTCAGCAATGGAGTCACATATCTTCTCGAAACAACCCAGCAGATTTGGCAACTCGTGGGCTCTCAGCAGCAGACTTGATCAATAACAAGCTTTGGTGGCACGATCCAAAAGAGTTACTACTGCCACGTAAACAACATAATTATATTAGTCCACCTACTGATATAAATATGGAAGAGAAGAGAAAGATAGTTTGCCATATTTCAACAGAACGTCCACATGATATATTTGATTTGTACTCCAGCTATCACAAACTGCTTCGTATTACCGCATTAATTCTAGGATTTAGAAATAACTGCATGTCTCTCAAGGAAAATAGAAAAAATTCTTTTTTATTTACTCTGGAGCTACGTGATGCATTATATCAACTGGTGAAAGCTGCTCAACAAGAGACATATCCACAGGAAATACGTATCTTATCAGCAAATAAACAACTGACTAAGAACAACAAATTGGCGACATTGAGTCCTTTTTTAGACGAACATGGTGTAATGAGAGTTGGAGGAAGACTTGAAAATGCGACGATTTCTTATGAACAAACACATCCTATGATGCTGGAAAGGAATCATAAATGGACTGATTTGCTAGTGAGTTACTATCATTTGCAATATCTACACTCTGGACACCGACAAACGATGTACTTCATTGAATTAAAGTTTTGAATACCTTACGTTACAAGTATTGTGAAGCGATGCATATATAAATGTGTAACTTGCATGAGATTCCGCGCTATTCCATATTGTCAACAAATGGGTATATTGCCTCATTGGGTATATTGCCTCAAAACTTTATAAAACTTGGATAGCAATTTTCATTTCCTTAACAACTAAGGCAATCCACCTTGAATTGGTAACAGAACTATCGACGGCTGCTTTTATTGCATCACTGCGCAGATTTGTTTCTAGACGCGGAAAACCATTGCATATTTATTCAGACAACGGAACGAATTTCGTTGGATGTAATCAGCAATTACGAGATCTATATCAATATCTTAATGAAGATACAACACAAAATGAATTGCAGAGGGAAATATGTGATCAACAAATACAGCGGCACTTTTCTCCACCGTTTGCTCCGCATTTCGGTGGAATGTGGGAGGCGGGTGTAAAGTACCATTTAAAACCACCCAGCAAAAAATTTCAAAAAAGGTAATCGGGTTTGGAATTAAGCATTTTTGGTGGAAGCTGTTCCTTACTGGATTACCAACTTAATGATTTTAACAAGGCGTGAGACTAAAATAATCGATTCTTGAGAAGTACTTACTTTTTTTATTTGACAACCTGTTCGCGTAATGTATTTAATCTAAAAAAATGATTCTCCTCATTTAGAATTTTGTACATAATTTTTTTAAATTTTAGGTAATGTGATTTGTAAGCGAGTAATGAAATTTGGTAATCAGAAAAGTAAGTCATTATATGGCAAGTAGTTCTAATGGTAATGTCAAATTTTTTGCTGGGCAGTTTTAGCTGATTCCTCAGTCACATTTGAAGAAATGTATATCGTATTGTGCCAGATAGAAGCTTGCTTAAATTCTCGCCCCTTGTGTATCAAATTCCAAGGAGATTTCGATCCTCTGACACCCACTTATTTTTTGATACTCCGACCAATGACTTCAATACCTGATGAGGATTTAACTAAAGTAAAAATAGGTCACTGTGATCGATAGGAGCATTTGCAGAAAATTGTTCAATCTTTTTGGAGAAAATGGTCTACTCAATATCTGAGCGAAATGCAACAATGCCCTAAATAGTCGCATAAGCTAGTTAATTTAAAAATTGACGACTTAGTGATAATTAAGTGTGGTATATCAACTTTCATTATATTTACTTGCTGAATATATATTAAATGTTAATTGAATTATTTGTCATTTATGTATGTATTTTAAAAAATGAAAATAAAAACCTCCTTTATTTTGATTGAACCAACCAACAGCAAACAGGTTTTGAGTCGTTACATTGGCGACGAGGAAAATAAAAATTTAAAATAGTTTATGTTGTGATATATATTAATTGTAAAAAAATGCCTGCGGATATAGCCAGCAGTTCAACAACAGCACAAATCAAAGTGCCAACTTTTGACCATGAAGTTAATACCTGGAGTATATTTCAAAAAAAGTTGGAGCAGTACTTTATTGCGACATTGATTACTGATGGAAACCGGAAAAAAGCTATTTTATTAACTGCAATATCTGACAACGTTTACACGCTTTTGGAAAATCTGTTATCTCCAGATAAGTTAGAAAATGTTCCATTGGATCGATGTTTAGAAGCTATGCGAGGTCATTTTCAACCAGCTACGTATGCATTTTTAGTACGTTTTAAGTTTTATAGTGCTGCAAAAAATTCAAATGAATCTGTTAATGAATGGGCGGCACGGGTACGAGGATTAGCTGTAAAATGTGAATTTGGTGATTCTTTAAACATGGTATTGAGAGACAAATTTGTTATGGGATTGGAAAAAGGTCCAGCTCGTGAGAAAATATTTTTGGAAAAAATTTCCTCGAACCTTGAGAAAGTTGTGGAAATTGCAAATACAATGGAATATATACAACAGCATAAAGAAAACACCATGATGAAGTCGGAAGATAACTTAAATTATTTGCACAAAAATAAAAAGAAACATGGAGCGCAACGTGAGACGAATGGTAAGTCACAAGGACGACAGATTTTTCAGCAACAATCATGTGAAGTTTGTGGTTTTAAGAATCACAGCCAAAATAATTGCAAATACAAAAATTATAAATGCAATATATGCAAACGCAGAGGTCATTTAAAAAAACATGTGCAAACAAAAGGTAGAAAATGTAAATTTTGTTGATAGTTCAGAGATGAGTCTATTTGCATTAAATCAGGAGATAATCCTATTGAAGTCAAAGTTTATATTACGGGTAAAATTTTTAAAATGCAACTTGATACAGGCTCTGAAAATAATGTAATTTCATATGATTTTTTTAAACGTAATTTTAACAATCACAAAATTGCAAAGATGAGTACATTGTTGAAGGCGTACAATGGTGCAAACATTGTTGCAATTGGTACTTGTGATGTCAATATTCGTTTTAAAAATCAATACAAGATTATAACGTTTATGATTATAGAGAACGGTGGACCACCACTGCTTGGTCGAAAGTTTTTGAAAATATTTAATATAGAATTTTCAAGTATAAATTATCTCAAAAATTATGACAACGGGAATTATTTGCTAAAAAATATAAAAATTTATTTGACGGCTCGTTGGGTTTGTTCAAAAAAAGTCAAGCACATTTATTTGTAAAAGACAGTGCACATCCAAAATTTTTCGGATCACGAGATAAGGAGAAAAGTGGAAGCCGAATTAGATAATCTAGTGTCATTAGCAGTGTTAGAACCGGTTAAATATTCAGAATGGGGTACATCGATAGTATCCATAATAAAAAATAATGAGGGGATTCGTATTTGTGGGGACTTCAAAGTTACACTACACTACTACAGCCCCTGCAATTTTTCAGAAAATAGTGGATTCTTTGATTTCAGGTTTAGAAGGTATCGTAGTGTTTCTTGACGATATTTTAATCGCAGCACCTAACAGAAAAATCATATTACAAAGAGTAGAAACAGTTCTAAAATTACTAAATAATGCAAGGCTTAAATTATCTAAGGAAAAGTGTGAATTCTTTTGTGAAAGCATTAATTATTTAGGACATGTGATCGATAGAAAAGGGCTTCATATGAATTCAGAGAAAGTTAGAGATATACTGAGTATGAAGGCTCCATCAAACGTAAAAGAACTTCAAGTTTTTTTGGGAGTTATTAATTTTTATAGAAGATTTTTGCCTAATGTATCAACCATACTTAGTCCTCTTCATAAGTTGGTCAGAAAAATGTTCAAAATCAGTTGAAGAATTGAAAAAGCATTTGATTTCTAATAATTGTTTAGCTCATTTTAATCCTGACAACATAACAAAAATTACAGTAGATGCAAGTCTTGTAGGTGTTGGGGCTGTATTATCTCAAATTGACAGTCATGGAAACGAAAGGCCAATTGAATTTGCATCTAAATCTCTCTCTGGAGCAGAAAAAAGGTACTCACAATTAGATCGTGAAGCAGTTGCAATTTTGTTTGGTATTAAAAAGTTTCATCAATATGTTTATGGAAGACATTTCACTTTAGTAACTGATAATAAACCATTACAACACATATTCAGTCCGAAAAAAGGAATTCCTGAAATGGCATCAAATAGATTACAACGCATTGCATTATTTTTATCGGGATATCAGTTTGATATTTTTCATGTGAATACGAAAAATAACATTGCGGATTATTTTTCAAGGTTTCCAACGGGATGTAGTTCAGATAATGAAGAGTTTTATGATAATGTGTTTTTAAATTTTTTCAAAGAGGTTACAGAGTCAAATGGAATGCTAAATTTAGAAAAAATTAAAATAGAAACGAGAAATGATGAATTACTACAGAAAGTAGCTGAAATGTTGAAAGTGGGTTGGCCAGATAAAAATAAAGATGCTGATTTATTACCCTACTTTATTAGAGGAACTGAACTATCGGAAGAATCAGGTTGTCTGTTTTGGGGATTTAGGATAATTGTTCCAAAGAATTTACAGATAAATACAGTTAAATTTTTACATGACACTCACATGGGCATAAGTAAAATGAAAGCTATGGCTAGAGAATGTTGTTAGTGGCCCGAGCAAGGAAAGGATTTAGAAAGAGTAGTACAGAACTGTGAGTCATGATTGTTAACTAGATCAAGCCCACCACAGAATGAATTCCTGACATGGAAAAGATCCGAAGAAGTGTGGTCAAGAGTTCATATAGATTTTTTTGGACCTTTTATGAAGCGTTGGTGTCTGCTAATTGTGGATAGTACTAGCAAATGGTTAGAATGTGTTGACATGGAAACAAACACAACCAGTAGTGCTGCCATATCTGTATTAAGAGAAATGTTTTCTAGATTTGGGTTACCTAAAATAGTTGTTTCCGATAATGGAACACAATTTGTTTCAGCCCAATTTGAAAATTTCTTAAAAATTAATGGAATAGATCACATTACATCTCCAGTAGGCTATTCGGCTACAAACGGACAAGCAGAAAATTCAGTAAAAACTGTTAAAAATGCTTTATCACGGTGCTTATATAAGGTACCTGTGTCTGAATTGAACAATGTACTCAATAGATTTTTATTGGATTATCGTAATACGATACATTTAAGTACTGGAGTATCTCAGCGTATTTAATGTTTAATAGAAGAAAATTAAGATGTAGATTATATATATTAAATAAAAAATGCAATGTAATTTATAAAAACAATGACAAAATTGCAGATTTTGTTGGCAAACAACAAGACAAACAAAAGGGAAACTTTAAATGATCAAAGCAAAATTCGTTTAATGTAAATGATTTCGTAATGGTCAGGGACTATTCGCGCCCAAATAAAGTTGTTTGGACAAAAGCTGTAATTTCCAAAAAACTTGGAAAACAAATTTTTATTGTAAAAACACATGAAAATAAATTGTGGAAAAGACACGCAAACTAAATTATTGTAAGAAAAAAAAGAAGTCGTGAACCCAATACTAAGTGATTCACTAGAATCATTTACACCAATGAGTGAAGATTATCAAAACAAAAATAGAGATGATCATATAAACTTAAATTATGAAAATCCTGTTGTTTTGAGTCGTTACATTAAGGATGACAAACTACCTCCAGCACATTGGTCAATTGCTAAAGTTACCGATATCCACCCTGGCTCGGATGTACTCGTCAGAGTTTTCACAGTAAGAACTTCAAACGGATTATATAAACGTTCCATTTGCAAGTTCTGCCCTTTGTTTTTAGATGTTTGAAACCTGAGGCTTTCAAAGGGCGCCGATATGTTTGAGATTATAAAATTTGTAACGGAAAATCTTAAAAATGAATTAATACAAAAAAATGTAACTCTAAACTAAGTATGAATTATTAAATACAAAAGAATGTAACTCCAAGTTTAAGTACTATTATATACAACAATAAAAAAAGTCTACAAACTTCTTATATATACAGTCCACTTTGAATTTTAGAGAACACACAATAAAAGTTTGATAGAATTGCAATAATTGATTAACTGAGGTTGTTCTGGTAATTTGCAACACAACCAATTTCGATAAAACCAACTGTTTTGGAAAGTAGAAGTGTAAAAAATTTTAGAAAACATATTTTAAGGTACCCAGTTGTAAGACCGGGTAGCTCCAAAGAGCCTCAAAGTGGGAAAGTGCGGGTATCGAAATTCTTTCCGAACTTGTAACTTTTGTAAATAGGGACCGATTTCGGTGGGACAATCTACGTTAAGAAATAAAAATAAAACATGCTTAAAGTACCATTTTATCTCTTTCAGTTTCCAAGTTATTTGACTTGAAAAATTTATTTTTTAATTTTTGGCCCTGACTTTTTTTATTCGTTAGTACATAACTTCTTTATTACTTGGCAAACATCAGTTTGTTTTATTGTTTTTGAAAAAAAGTCTTCATTATAATTCATATTAAAAAAATTTTTTTTTGATATCTCAAAAATTGTAGCAAGGAATAATTCTGCAATTTGGATTTTTAAAAATTATAAGAAAATTTTGTATATTTTGTGAAAAAAGTATTCTGGACTATTTTAAAAAATAATTAAGTATTTGATAAAAACTTTGATTGTTTCTGAGAAGGGAGATATTAAGAAAGGCTGTGAAATAAATTTTGGAGATTGTTGTTGGTGCACCCTACTTGCAGCATTGGTCGAAAACTAGCAATTTAAAAAAAAATCCTAATTTCGGATGTGGCAAGAAAATTGCATGGTAGTTTTTGTAAATTTTTTGGTTTTTTATTATAAATAAACTTGTTATAAGTTTGACATCCTACACAAAATGTAGGCAGGAGAGGAGATTTTCTAAAAATACTAAAATTTTTCTAACACCATTTTCCCAAATAAGAAAAAAGTATTATAAAATTATAAATTGGGAATCATTTTAATTTTTATCAATAGCATACATTTAGCTTTGCAAACGGAAAACAAATTAGTCTCCTATCTTCAATACTTTTTAAAATATTCAAAATCCAATTTTGATTAAAAATTTGAATTTTCAAAATTTTTTATTTTTGTCTAAATTATTGATCTTATTTTCTTTACTCCAAATGTTTCTTAATTTTTTCTATGTTATTACAATAGTAGATATAATTGTCTATTCTATTCATAACAAAAGTCAAACTTTATATTGAAAAATAACTTTTTTTATGTTAGCTCTTTTTTCTATATGGAATTTGATATTTGTCATGATAAAAATATACCAGGTGTAGACGTAGGGTAATATGTTTTCCTTTGCCATTATATCAGTCTTAAATTGTTTACACAAATATAACACCTCAGGTAACAATTTACGTGTTTTATCTGATACTCAAACAAACCCACATTTTTTATGAACTCTTGAAGCTGTTATTAAATACTTTCTTTACTTAAATACAATAAAATATAATGCAGGGTATTTACGATACTTAATTCCGTACTTTGCGTAGTATGAGTTGTAGTACGGGTTTTCAGATACACGTTACTACAAATCATACTAATTCATTTAAAAGAAAATTTTTAAGGCAATACACACGCGGATTAATGAATAATGTGGTGTATTTATTAATAATAAGTGAACTACAGTTGAAAAGAATAAAAAAAATAATGCAAAAACAAAAGGAGCATGTTGTAGAGAATGGTTATAATAATTTTTTGTGTTCTTATTTTAATTAAAATATCCGCTACATAAAGCTAATTTTAAAATTGAGCCGCAGAATCACTGCGTTTTCTAAATCAGCTCCTCATAAAACTAATTTCGCTGCCCAACAGCATGATACACAATACTTATTATCGTACTTAGCGAAGCTCCGCCCACAGAAATCAAAAATTTTTGATTTTCATACTAGAAAGTATACTTCATAAGTACGACAGCATGTTACACGTTACTAATTTCATACTTGTACGATTTATCGATTTGCAGTATCGTGTATACTCGCCATAAGAATTTATATACACACTTATAGTATGTTCACACGGACAGCAATTATCGAGGTTCGCTCTCCCATTCACGGTTCGCGGTCGAATCTTGATTGAATCAACATGGTTCGCCATACAAATTTTTGAGAGCGAACCAACTTGGTTCATTTTGAACCTAGCTGCGAACCATGAAGAAATTGCTATCATCGCTAGTTTTGATAACAGATTATCGCTAATTCATCTGAACTAGCTATCAAAACAAAATGAGTACACACATACACATACATATTTTTAAACGAAAAAACACACAAAAAATGATTGCAACTATGAATTAACAATATTAGAACACATTTTATTAATTATTTTTGCTTAATTTGTTTATCTACTGTAAAAAAGCAAATGACGCGGAATATAAAACGCGTATCAACTATTCACGTATGTATGTATGTATGCATGTATCTACAGGGTGTTTTTTTAGAGGTATAGAACTTCGAATTGAAATAAAACACAAGAAAATCGTTTTAATGTCCATCAATTTGGCTTTATTGGAAGGATAATTTCATGCCATTAATGTTTAAATATGATTTCGGGCATGTGGCCGCCGCGGCTGGCTCGAATAAAGCCAATTCTACAGGTCCAATTTTCAACCACTTTTTCGAGCATATGGGACCGTATGTTGGCAATAACGCCACGAATGTTGGCTTCCAAGTCCCCTAACGTTTCTGGTTTGTTGGCGTAGACGAGCGACTTCACATATCTCCAAAGAAAATAATCCAATGGTGTCAAATCACACGATCTTGGTGGCCAATTGACAGGTCCATTCCGCGAAATTATGCGCTCATCGAATGTTTCCTTCAATAAATCGATTGCATGGTCTCGCGGCTTTAATTCTTGCACAAGCTGGATCTTGTAAGGTCGCAAGCCAAGATCTTTGCGCAAAATCTTCCATAAAGTTGATGGACAAAGCTCCAATTGCTGTGCACGGTGGCGAATCGATTCATTCGGGTCCTCTTCAACACTTTGCTTTACAGCGGCAATTGTTTCTTCGGTGCGCACTGTTCGCGTCTCTGCGGATGCGTATTATCACATAGAGTAAACGTAGTGCGAAAACGATCCATGGTTAACCGAATTAATTGCTCTGATGGACGATTATGTCGACCATAAAATGGACGGAGCTTGCGGTAAACTTCGCGAACTGAACCATTATTTTCGAAATAAATTTGCACGATTTGCAAGCGTTGTTCTTTTATCAACCTGTTCATGATGAAATGGCAAACCAAGCTAAATATTAATCACTTGACAGCTGACAAAATGGCCGACAGTTAAAAAAGTGATGCCAACTTAAAGTTCTATACCTCAATAAAAAACACCCAATATATATATCAAAACAGTGATGCCAACTTTTGGTACTCAAAGCGGGTAAAAATTGTTTGAAAAAAGCGCCAAATGGAAAAAATATACGTTTAGCGCAAAATAAAGTCAACTTTTTGAATAAGCGCGATAAGGGGCTAGTTTTAAAATGTTTCTGTTTTAAATCAAAACATCAACAATTTTTGTTAAGTAATTTATTAAAAATTAATATGCAACTATCATAAGATCAAGACATACTTAAGTACATCAGCTCGAGATATTACATTTTATATTACATTTTAATAAGGTGCATATAAATAGTGTACCTACATATATACATAATAGAAGTATATATGCAAATGTTTGTATCTATGTTTACACAAGTACATACATTTAAAACTGGTCGTTATTAAATAAAATTTCAATATCTTTCTCTTTCAAAACATACATTATCCTGTTTTTAGGCTATACTGAATATCTTTCAAAGCACAAAAAATTAGAACAAATAGATTATTCTATATTATTCTTCTTTTTTAAATTGGTAAACTAACAAAATAAAATGAGTTAAAAGTCGATATTGCTAGATTAAAGGAAGAAAAAGTTCACAAAAACTAAAATCTAGCCATATTAAACAAAAAATAAAAAGGGGCTAAAGGGCTGAAATATACAGGCCTGTCACAGAAACCAAATTCGATCGAAATAATTTCACTTACGTAATTAGGTTCTGCAGAAAAAAAAAACGAAGAATTTGCTCGATGAATAATGCACCGAATTGCAATTTTCTCTATGTGAAAGTACAAAAATCTGTTGGAAACAACTTTATTTCAGCAAAGAAAAAATTTGTTCAACCATTTAAAATACGTTTGTTTTATTTAATTTTTTATTACATATTTAAGATATTTTCTCTTTTCTTAAGGAAAAAATGCATCATCATAAAAACAAAATACACTACGTTTGGATATGAAAGTAGATCTGAAACAATTTTCCGGCAAAATCTTGACTGCTCTGGGCATCAAAAACTGCAATTATTGTAATTACAGACATTGCATGTAAAAAAAATTTTATATTTGCTTAGCTTCTCGTTGTACCTTCATAGTGAACAGACGTAATAGCGGAATTTTTCTTACATACAAACTAAACAAAAAAAAATCATTCAAAAAATATTCGTAGTACATATTAAATTTGATAAATAAGCTTTTTTTTGCTTTGCTAATATTTTTATATATAGAAATAACAAAATCAAAAAAGAACCGTAAACAAAAAAACATACAAAGTACCCTTGAGGAATACTCTATATGAGTACCCCAAAGGAAAAAAATAGTGAAGTGAGTTCTAATGGCAGAAATGCCTATTTTACTGTGAGTTTTGATGCTCATAATGATAACAATAAAAATAAAAAATCTGATAATAGACTTGCTGTGAGTTCTGAAGCTCTTAATAAAAATCAAAAATCTGATAATAGACTTTTCCTAACGGCAAAACCACAGTTTCGTCAGCGATCAACTTCGCTTTGTCCAATGCCAACTAGTGAATCGTTGATATTATTGCCTAGTACTTCACCATTTAACTCAGCGATATCACCCGCTTCGGGCTCGAGGTCATCACTTAACCAAGTTGTCACTGAAGATAAGATTAGCTCAAAACCCAAAGTCCAAGTCGGAATGGACAGATATATCACAATTTTAAAGCGCGGGCGAAGCCCAAATTCATCAAAAATTTCATCCGTTCCCAAGATATCCAGGGATAACGACGCCGCAGCAGTTAACCGTCAAAATCGTTTTTCAATATTGCAAGCAAATAACGACCAAGATGCTGTTTCATCAAAAAAAACTTACAAGCCACCACCAATATACCTGAGAGAAAAAAAATTCGAATGCCCTTATTAAAAAATTAGTCTCGGCAGTTGGTGAGAACGCATTTCACGTTATTCCAATAAAACGTGGTAAAATTTATGAAACGAAAATTCAAATATATGAAGAAAAAGATTTCCGCAAAATTATTACTGATTTCGAAAAAAATAAAACAAATTTTTATACGTATCAGCTTAAAAGTGCTAAAGGTATGCAGATCGTATTGAAGGGCATTGATGCTTATGTTAATCCCGACGAAATAAAAGACACTCAACTTACAAGGATTTAAGGTAAAAAGTGTTACTAATATAATCAATAGAGAGAAGATACCCCAGCCTCTATTTCGTGTTGAACTGGAGCCAAATGATATACAGTTGAAAAAGAACGAGATACATCCAATTTATAGCCTAAAATACCTTTTATATCGAAAAATTACAGTTGAAGAGCCACATAAGCGTTCAGGTCCCGTACAGTGCCACAATTGCCAAGAATATGGTCATACAAAAACTTACTGCAATTTACCTACAGTTTGTGTTATCTGCGGTGAATTGCATGGTACTGATAGCTGCACGAAGCCAAAAGATCAAGCAGAAAAAAAATGTAGTAATTGTGGTGGTAATCACACCGCTAACTACAGAGGATGCCCTGTATATTCTTTTGTTAAACAGGCTATGGGTCAAAAACCGAAACTAGCTCCACCTCAAGCAGCAAACGCTTACTCTGCCACTCTTCCTCAAACAAGCCAACCAGTTAGTTCACGTGTATCGTATGCCGATGCTGCTAAGACTAGTTCTATTCCCACACAAAAAGTTCCACCGCCAAATAACTCAACGAATGCAAACTCAAGCTTTAACTTTAGTCACCTTGAAGCTACTATTGAGAATCTGGTGCTAACTATTAATAATTTTACAACAAATATGACTAGCATGATGCAAGAAATGCTGCGAATGCAGAATACACTGCTTCAGGCATTAGTTAAGAAGCCATGAACACGTTAAAAATATGTTTCTGGAACGCAAACGGCATTCGCCAACATAAAAATGAACTTGAGCACTTCCTCACGGAAAAAAATATTGATATAATGTTGGTCTCCGAGACTCATTTGACTTCGAGAAGCCTTTTTAAAATTTCTGGCTACACCTTATATGATTCAAAGGACCCGAGAGGAAGAGCATGCGGTGGATCAGCAATTCTAATAAAGTCTAGACTTAAACATTATATTATTGACAACATTTGTGAGGAATATCTACAAGCAACGAATATTTGTGTTGAAAATTTTTGCACAAATTTTGTGATATCATCAATTTACTCCCCTCCCAGATTCGCAATTACTGAGAATCAATACGAGGATTTCTATAAATCTCTTGGCCCTTGTTTCGTAGCAGCTGGCGACTATAATGCCAAACATACGTTCTGGGGTTCTCGTCATATTACACCCAGAGGTCGATCATTGTTCAACACAATTTCAAAAATGGGCTTGGACGTCATTTCGAGTGGGGAGCCTACTTACTGGCCTACTGACATAAATAAAATTCCGGATGTTATAGATTTTGGCGTCATGAAAAACATTTCTAGAGAATTAATTAACGTTGAAGCTTCTTTGGATCTCTCGTCCGATCACTCTCCCACGATCGTTACAATCTGTAGCCCACAGAGAAGTGATTTACCTCACTCGTATGTGAAGATGATCAGTCGTGTAAATTGGCTGCGATTCAAAAAATATCTTAGTAGTCATTGCACGGAAAACATTACGCTAAGAACACCCGAGGATATTGAAGCTAACATCGCCAACATTAATGAAATGATTACACAGGCTGCTGAACATGCTACTACCTCCTATCCGCATACTGGATTTAATAAAATTTATTCTACCGATATTGAACGTGCCTTATGTGAAAAAAGAAGAGCTAGAAGGGAATGGCAACAGCACAGATCACCACAACTTAAAATCAGATTTAAAGAGTGCACTAAACGACTCCAAGAGTTACTTGCAATTGAAAAAACTGCATCTCTTGAAAATTATCTGGAAGGTCTTGATGTCACACCATCATCTAATTACTCTTTGTGGCGCGCTGCTAGAAAGCTGAAAACCCCCGTTGAGCTTAAACCACCTCTGCGCACATCTACCGGAGGTTGGGCAAGAAGCGATACTGAAAAAGGTAACATATTTGCTAATCATTTAAAATACGTATTTACCCCAAACACATGTACTGGTGTTGCTGATTTGCCAAGTGTAGTTGCTCTACCCCCGCGACCCATAAAGTTTAAGATGCGCGATGTACAAAAACTAATTGCTCAACTTAATCCGAAGAAAGCTCCAGGTATTGACGGAATTAGTAACAAAATGCTGACGAATTTGCCTCATATTGCAATAAGAATCCTGCTATTTATTTTTAATGCCATTTTGCGAATGCAGTATTTTCCACATAACTGGAAACTTGCCAAGATTAAAATGATTCCGAAGCCGGGCAAAGATCTTACCAAGGCTGAGTCATACAGGCCTATAAGCTTACTATCTACAGTCTCAAAACTTTTCGAAAAGCTGCTCATGACTAAATTGTCCAAAATTTTAGCTGATAATGGGTGCATCCCGGACCATCAATTTGGCTTTAGAAGTCAGCATAGCACTATTGAGCAAACGCATAGATTGGTTCAAGTTATAAGAAGGACTTTTGAAGAAAAGAAGTATTGCTCTGCCCTTTTTATTGATGTTTCTCAGGCATTTGACAAAGTATGGCACGAAGGCCTATTTTTAAAATTGAAGACATATTTGCCAATAAATATAGAACAACTTTTGGAAAGTTATATTGTTGATAGGAAGTTTACTATTGTGGAAGGAGACTTCATAAGTGTGCCCGAATCTATATCTTCTGGTGTGCCGCAGGGTAGTATTCTGGGGCCAGTCTTGTATTTAATATATACTTGTGATATGCCTGTGAGCAATAACATCCACACTTCTACATTTGCCGATGATACAGCCTGTATGAGTATGCACAAAAACCCTGATGAGGCATCCCGCAATCTCCAAGCTCCCATTACCCAGCTTGAAAGATGGTTGAACTTATGGAGAATTAAAGTAAATGATTAAAAGTGTGTTCATATAACGTTTACCCTAAGAAAAGATACCTGTTCCCCCATTCGAATCAATAATCAAAATATTCCTCAACATTCTCAAGTGAAATACCTTGGCATACACCTTGATCGAAGGCTTACATGGCAACATCATATTGACGCTAAACTAATTCAAATGAAACTTAAGTTAACTCAAATACATTGGTTGATTGGCAGAAATTCAACACTCAGTCTAGACTGCAAACTTTTGATATACAAGTCGCTTTTGAAGCCAATATGGTGCTACGGAATTCAGCTGTGGGGCACTGCTTCAGCTTCAAATGTGGATAGAATCCAACGACGGCAAAACAAAATTTTACGTTTGATAACAGCGGCTCCATGGTACATCAAAAATTCAAATATACATCGAGATTTAAATATGCCACTAGTGACTGAAGAAATCGCTAAATACGCAGGCAAATATTTAACAAAACTCGAGTCACATCCTAATCCGCTTGCTCGTAATATCTTGAACTTTACTGGACACGTCCGCTTAAAAAAGAGGGACACAAGGGCCCTAATACTCAGCACCCCAAATGATACTTCTTGAAAATAATTATTGTGCTTAATACGAAATTTATGTATTATTAATTACTATCACTAAGTTTATGTCCGATACTGGTCGGGCCTAATAATTATATTTAGATTTAAGATTTGAATACTTATTGTTAGTTCATATTTGAAGATACAATAAATAAATATACGTGTGTATAAAAAAAAAAAAAAAAAAAAAAAATTTGCTTAGCTTCAATAAAAAAATTTATCCATTGGTATTTTGTTGCTCTTCTAATACGAGCAACAATGTGTTTTTTGTTGCCCAATATTGCCACATTTAAATTGAAAACAATCGAATTGACGTTTTTTCGGAATGAACAAATCGATCGAAATCTGAAGAAGGTAAAACAAAATCGATCGAAATGAAAATTCGTAATCAAAACAATTTCGATCTATTTTTGTGACAGGCATTATAATTATAAAAATTGCTAGATTTGCATGTTTTATAGTTTGGGACCATGTTCTTTCGCGTTTTGAGTGACTTAAAACGGCTTAAATCCAGTACGAAAAGTTCTGGCATCACTACATGAAAAATATTTGTCAAAATGAACCACGAATGTGTCGTCTCAACACCAGGGTTCGCTATCGCGGTTCTGTGAGCGAACCAAGTGGTTCATGTTGCCGTCTGAACATAGCATAAAGGGCTGCAAAGATGTATCTGTTCGCATCAGTTTTGCGTGTGTATTGGTTCTGATATATTTAGCTATGTTAATTAGCGTTTCTGTTACTAGTTGTTATTGTTGGTTTCTTAAAACTGTTTTTGTGTGGTTGTATAATGAGCAAATGAGAATAACACGTTTGTTTGGATCTGTTTTTCTGAGACAAATCAAATACGTAAAATTGCTTTTAACATAAGTAACACATGGTGTGTTGAAAAAAATATGCTTAGTTGATGAATGAAAGACTGCTTTATACTTTGTTTTTTTTTTGTTTTAGATTACGTTTATTTACACTTAGCCGCAAAACTCTAAATACGATTTTAGGTATTTCATATATTTTTGAAAGTATTGTGTCTTGAGTATTATATTGGACCCACTTTATAACTTCGAGATGAAAAAAGCCTAAAAAATACTGTTTTTGTAAAGTAAAAAAATTCTGAAAAATGACGCATAGCCAACGTTGCAAAAGTTTACATTAGACCTGGCGCAGCTAATATGGGGTTTTTTATTTTTTGGAATTTTGAATGCGGGTAGCGATGAAAATATGCGGTTTGATGCCAAAATTGATGTAGTAAATTTTAAGGCTGATCGCATGGTGCCTACCCGTGCCATAATGGGGTCAAAGGTCAAAATTTTGAAAAATCACCAAATTTTTAAAAATCAAATAAATGTTTATTATAATTTTCAATTCAGCTTTAAGTTGTAAAAAATTATGGTGCTTCTGCTAAAACAATAAGACGAAAATATTTATAGAAATTAAAAAATACCAACAATATCTATACCAGCAACTATTATTGAAACAACGGTAAAACTATTTTTTCGTTGCTCACCTCAAAATTCTTATGCTTTTCTTGTGTACGTTTTTTCTTGATAGTTGCTCTCTTAAGTGAATTGCTGTTATTCCTCTAACAGCTATGATGAACATTTGACTTCTGCCCAAGCAGAATTTTTTTTATTTTTTTGTTGTTTTGCTATAAGGAGATTTTTTGCAACGTCTGGTCTAAAAGTACCGTTGTTCTAGCTCTGTTACTGCACACATTGCAATGCTTTTGATATAAATATATAAAGTTTTGTCATTGTAAATTTGAATATTGTTGTGAAAGGTTTCGTTTATGTAAAATAAATTACTTTGTTAATTTTCGTAATTAATGGCTCAAAAGAAAATTTCATCGTTGAAACGGCTTCGATCTGCTGATACAAATGTGTATTTGATCGGTAAATGTGAACCCAAAATAGTTGGTGTGAAATTGCCATCAAAACAACAAGTGCTTCAGTGTTTTTTGTATAATGTTCGTTGTGAAAATAAAACAGTTAAAGAAAGTGCAAGATTGGTGTTGGCTGAAATATTGCCTTTTTGGGAAAAAGCTAGAATACCAACTTCAGATCAAAGAACATGTGCTGCAAAAGTCATTAAACTTTATGAAGAGTGGAGAACAGTCCAAAAAGTGAGCAATTCTCCTTTTCCGAGTTATCGCAAAAAAGAAAATGACTTTAAGGAAAATTTAAATAATTTGTTTGACATTGCACACGTTGACGCACTCAAGCTGATGAGTATACAGGAAGATATAGACTTTCTAACGAAGCAGCGAGAAAATGGACGCGTTGGTAGCATGACTTGTGTCGATAGAAATGTTACAAATAAAGAAAAAAGAAAGGCACAAGGATTGGAAGATGAAAAACGTCGAAAAGAAAATAATGAAAAGAAAAAAGGCACTTCAGGTAATTATTATGTAGTATTTGGACAGGCAGTGGCTATTTTTACCACTTAATTTCATGAACAGACTTGGCTATGGAATATGTTGAATTTGAAAGTGATGAATCGGGAGAAGATAACCAGGCGATGGATGAACAGAGTGACAACATTCCAAGTTGCTCCAATAAGCCGATTCAAAGACGTGGAAAGAAGAATTTTATAGACGATAGAATGCTTGCTTGTATGGATGCTGGCAATATGTCAACTCCATTTGCTATACACTTCATCAGTGCAACTGCCAAAGCGTTGGGTCACAATATTGAGGATCTTGTTCTGAATTGCACAAGTTTGCTTGAACAACGTAAAAAATATCGTCGGCGTCATGGCAAACAAATTATTGAAAATTTCAAGGTGCATATTTTTTATTTTGGCCAAGTTTTAAGTTTTTTTGAGCTTAAGTTTTTTACTTAGATCCCTGAAACATTTGTTTTGCATTGGGACGGAAAGCTACTTCCCGCACTTGCTGGAAAGGACAAAGTTGACCGCTTGGCTATTGTACTCACGTCGGAGAACGTTGAAAAATTGATAGCTATCCCGATCATTAAAGATGGAACAGGTGCTGCAGTTACTCAATCAGTCTACGAATATTTTCTAAAAATTAAATGATATGTTTTGACACAACTGCTGCAAATACTGGTTCTCATAGTGGTGCTGGAACTTTATTAAAACGCAAACTGGAACGCAGCTTATTGTGGTTACCATGTCGCCACCATATTGCAGAAATTCTATTAAAAGCTGTATTTGAGATTAATGTAGGAAAATCAAGTGGCCCAGAGGTGGCGATTTTTGAACGATTTGCACGAGAATGGAGCACATTTTATTCAAAGGGATTCAGCACTTGTATGCAGGATGATCAAGTTTTGAAAGTCATACCTGTCCAAGAACGCGAAGCAAGCAAGAACTTTTGTCTTGAATATTTAGCTAAAGTTCACATTCGTCATGATTATAGAGAACTCCTACAACTTGCATTCATTTTTCTTGGTGGTAGCATTCCCAATTTCACTTTTCGTACACCTGGAGCTACGTCTCATGCAAGATTCATGTCCAAGGCTATCTATTGTCTAAAAATATACTTGTTTCATGGACACTTTAAAATTTCTGCGAATCAGTTGAATGGAATTCGTAATATCTGCATTTTCTTAGTAAGTCTCTATATTCCGTACTGGTTCAGAACCGGAAATGCAGTTGAAGCGCCAAATAGAGATATGCAGCTGATAAAGGGGATTATTACCTATTATAATAAAGAAGTATCTACAGTGCTATTGGAAAAAATTCGGAACCATCTGTGGTATTTATCAGAGGAGGCAATCGCACTTGCCTTTTTTGATCCTCATGTAGACTCAGAAACAAAGAAAAAGATGGTTTTGGCATTGCAAATAGAGTCCAAAGAAGACAATCATATCGGTGATGATGTAAATGTTTTCCCTTCTAAAAAAGTGTGCGTAAGCGTTGATGAACATATTTATAGTATTTCTTATTAAAAAAATTATCAAATGCAAAAAAAAAAAATATTTTGGTGATTTTTCAAAATTTTGACCTTTGACCCCATTATGGCACGGGTAGGCACCATGCGATCAGCCTGAAAATTTACAACATCAATTTTGGCATCAAACCGCATATTTTCATCGCTACCCGCATTCAAGTTTCCAAAAAAAAAATTTAACGCCAGGTCTAGTGTACATACATAGGTCCGCATTTGAATTGTATTAAATACAGATATCGTAGCACGTTTTATTTTATAATTTTGTGTTCATTTAGTCTTGTTTTAACAATATGTGTTAGATGTTGCTTAAATTTTGCCTTGATTATTAGCAGTAGTTGGAAAAAATGGGGAAAAATAAGGAAATATCAGCCAACGTTCGAAAATTAGTCATAAATCTTTCAAATGAAGAGAATTAAATGAGAAAAACCGGAAAAACCTTAAATTTTTATAAATTTACAATTCTAACTATCATTAAAACTACAAAAGAATCAAAGTTTTCCACTATTGGGACGAATAGCAAGGCTTGATGAAAGACTAAGGCGCAAAATTGTGAGAGTAATTGCGAAAAAGACAAACGGAAGTAGCACAAAACTGAAAGAGGACCTTAAAAATAATTATGAAATTCTTGTAGATGCTAATATAATTCGCCATTATAATAGTACATATTCATTCATTTCATACATATTCATACATGTTCATATGTGTAAATTCATATTGTATTTATTAAAATTACTTTTTTTAAGATTTTAAACATCGAAGTTGTATTTAATGAAACATTTGTTTGAATAAATAATTAAAAAAGAACTAAAAGATATTTTATTCATAATTTTAAGAGAAAAGGTGCATGGATTATTTAAAAAACACAAAACTCATATTTGTACAGAAAATTGAATTTAATAAGGATTTAGATTAAAAACTAATGCAATTAATCGTTAAAAAAAATTATCGATTTTATTTCAACACTAGTTTTCAATAAAATTTTTTGCAGTTATATGAACTTTGTTTCTTAAAACTATCTAGAGTATTCCGAAATTTTCTATAAAATTAATGACTGAAATATCATTTATTTAATACGGCCGCTATGTACAAAATCGTACAAGAAATGCGTTTATTTTTTAAACGCTGAGGCTGCACGAATGTAAACTTTGCAAACCGTTTGTATTTTCTAATAGATTTGCAACTCACCAGCACGGCTGCCAGAAGTTTTGCGAAGAAAATCATCATTTGTCGGAAAGAAAATCATATTTTGAAGAAAAAAATCATCACAAGTCCAATTTTATTTTCAAATAATAAAAGTAACAATTGACATATTTACAGTGGACAAACAAAACTATTCGACGTACACCAATTTTATTTTGTTTTCATCAATAAAAAGGTATTTACTAGCTTATTTTACAAAGAGAATTTAGAAAGCATTTTCAAATTGAACTCAATAAAAAAATGAGATCATTAAAGTAACCTATATAAAAATTACATTAAATGAAAAATTAGTTACTCTACGTCTACACTAGATATATTTTTATCATGACAATTTCAAATCCCTTATCGAAAAAAGAGCTAACATAATAAAATTATTTTTCAATATAAAATTTGACTTTTGTTATGATAAAAATATATCAGGTGTAGACGTAGAGTTAAGAAATTCAAACAAAATAAGTATTCGACATTGCCAATGTTGTTATCATATAAGGTGTGATGCATTTTGGGTTTTTTGGTTTAGGGCCAAATTAAATAGTAAGAAAGGTAAAGGGCCAAAATACCTTTGATAGGGCCAAAAAAATTTTTCAATGATTTATTTTGTTTAGAGCAAAAACAGAACTTAGAGACAAAAGTTAAAATTTTTTAAAGTATTTTTTGTTAAATTAAGGTAAATACATATTTTATATGTATGTATGTTGCTTAAAAAACTAAATTTTAGTTAAAAAACAATATTTATGTAATTCTAATTTTATTAAACACTAGTGTTCGCCCAGTGGTTGAAAATCAACCATTAACGCACAGAGGTGGAGAATAGAATGAAAATATTTAAAGTTTGATGCATTTAAAACACAATTTAAAAACTATATTCAAATATACATATGTATAGACTCCAAGGTAAACCACTCTCTTAAACCACTTTCTTAACTACTAAATACGAATTTAAAATTTCATTTATCGGCATAAATAAGAATAGATTTTAAGCAAACTATTTAAAAAAAGTTGTTCACTTTTTGAACTAAATGTAATTAGATATTTGCTCCTAGTGTTTTCACTTCATATTCATTATTATTGCCCAAAACAAAAATATTCGTTTATTTTTTCATTGAACGCTTTTTCTCTAAAGTTTTAGACTCCCCATTAAAACGTTTGTTACAAAAAAAGTTTCTATTCCCTATTCTTTGAGAAAGACCCCATATGTATGTACGAATATGCTAGCCTAATAATATAAACATTCCATCATATTCCAACATTCCATCATATTCCAACATTCCAGTATGTTCAGTAATTTAAAGCACAGAAAAATAATGAAAACAATGAACAAAAACAAAACGCACACAAAATAAACCAAAAATAAAAAACTTACTTTGTGCTGTAGGTGAATTTAACTTTAATCAAAGTTATTAATAATTAAAAAAATATATTATTTTTAAGCATCTAAAGAAAAATAATACAGTACCACTCGTTATTTAAATATCCAAATTTTATTAGTTTCAGCAATAATCGTTTAAGTACATAGAAAGATGGAAATAAGAATAGAATGAACAAATAAAATACGTTTTTCCTTCTGAGTGTTTATGGAGTTGCCAAGCCAAATTGTTGTAATTTTTTTTTTTAGCAAATTAAGAGAGAAAGAGAAATCATGGCTTTATGATTGACTAATATTCTTAACTGTTTTTAACTATCTTAGACACAAAAATGTAGAAGAAAAAATACATTCTGCACTGCTCCTATTGTCAATCTATCTAACAAAAAAAAATCAAGCGACTACGTTGAGTTTAAGTCAGTTAAAATGGTTCTTAACTTTTTTCACTTGCCTATTTATATATAGATAATCTCTAAATTCTAAGTCCAATAGTTCCTCCATTTACCCCTGTTTAAAAGCATTTTTTGTGTTAAGTTTTAAAATATCTCCATCATAACAATTATTAGAACTAGATTTCATTAATTTTTTTTATTGTATTAAATATGACACAGTATTTTTACATCACAGCGATTCTTCTATTATGGCCTGTTTCACAATATCGAAAGAAAACTCTCGACTAAAAATTTATATTGAAAACAAAGGCGAATTTTCAAATTTTATTGTTGATTTCAATATAAATTTTCAGTCCTGCTGAGGATTGGTGAATATAAGGAGTTCCTTGAATAATTCTGTATACATATATTTGTATACAAAGGTTTACATTAACGATTTTTAATGGTAGAAATCCTTTTGCAAAATTTACTTCTACTTAATCTTTGAGCATTTTAAATTCTGGAACTTGTGATATTGCCTATTTACTTGTTAGGTTTCCCTTTGAAAAAGTTTAATAGCAAGTGGTATAATACTATTGGTTTCCCCACTCAAACCATGATCTGGCGCAGATTTCGGAAACCAGTGTAAATAAAAATCTTCAAAAATAAAAGTAGTTTTTAAAACGAATAAAACTTAATTAAAAAGTGTACTCAAAGGTTTGAAGGAATTAGTTGAATTTTGAGCTGAAATGGCCAAATATCCTAGAGAGTACCACAGGACCATTAAACATCCAAAAGTGCCACAAATGGCCCAATTGTGCCACATTTAGCATCAATGATGTAAAGTTGTTTTAGACTCTAAAATTTAGATTCAAATTCCTTTTCCTTGGCGATGTATGTCTTCTTTTAAACGATTTGGTATACATTCGTGCAAGATTTGAATATATTCCTGGCCCATTTTTCGTCACTCCTCTAACATGATTTTTTTTTTTTGTAAAGTGACGTTTTCTTATTCTTTTTTTTCAAATTACCCCAGAAGAGGAGGGAGAGTTGTGCTCTCTGCCCCTTACCAACCTGTTTCCATGAAGACGAATATTTTAGCTGGAACAAAAATGTTTTCTTTATAGGTAGCTATTGATAAACATTCTAGAACAACAAAGAAAATTGTACGTACATATGTATGTATTGAAAGTAAAAGTCATAATTAGCAAAATTAAAAATCATCATTCGAGAACAAAAATTGTAAAATCATATTTTGGTCCAAAAATCATCAAAAATATGATAAAATCATCATTCTTACACTGAGGCTTTCAATGTTCTTAAATTGTAAAAAAATAAACAATTGTTTTATTATTTAACAAAGTATTTAATTTATTTAGTAGACTTCAAGTATTTATATAAAGCACGAGGTAACTAATTATATCAAGTAATCTATTTATATATTTTACGTTTAACTAACAAGTGAAAAAGTAGTAAATATTACATTTACTAAGGTTGTGGTAAATAGTAGTAGATTGATGTTGGTAGCTGTAAGGTGAACGATCACCTTCTCATCCTTCTTCTTCAAGAATTAATTGGCAACAGTTGAAACGATTGGGGTGGCTCCTGACTCTAGATAGCGACGAAGAACCAGTGATGTTGTTGGAGACGGAGTTGGTTTATTGGCTTCCATGGTGCACCTATGGAGAGTTGATGATGATGTTGGGCCCCTGAACGTAGCCTCTAAATTTTGTTTTTGAGATTGGTTGGAGTCTGTTGCTTCATTTGTGTAGTATTGCATATGTTCAGGAACAAGTTTAGGACGCGATGGTATTGTGGCATCAGTTGGACGGATATTTACTATGTTTCTGCGATAATTCTTGCCATTTTCATTTTCCACTATATAGGACCTTGGGTGTATTTGACTTTTCATAACTGCTGGTTCCCAGTAGTCTTGGTTTACTCTTGTAAGAACCATGTCACCATTATTAAACATTTGTGGGGAGTTTATTGCTCCACGATTCTCGTAAAGAGCCTATTTCTCTCTTTAATCTTTCAGCGAAAGAGCTGTTCTTTAGTGGTGGGTAGCAACCCTCGAACTACATGACCACAAATCCGTTGGGATGGTGCACCCAAATTGCCTCTAGGAGTATTCATATAGTTTAGCAGGCCAAGGTAATAGTCACTTTTGTCATAGGAAGACTTTTTTAAAATATTTTTTGCAATTTGATTGGCCCTTTCCGCTAGACCATTGCCACTGGGATGGTATGGTGAGCTGGTTCTATGATTAAATTGCCACTCTGATGAAAATGATTTGAACTCAGTGCTTGAGAACTGTGGACCGTTGTCTGTTTCAAGGGTGAGGGGTGGACCGAACGTGGAAAAAATTTCCTTCAGGAACGTAATTACATTTTTTGTTGTAGTTTCTGGTAACGTTTTAAATTTTAGGTATCCAGAATAGCTGTCGATAAAGACGATGTAGTTTTTATTGTTGAAGTAGAACAAGTCCGTAGCGCCAATGTCAAAACCGTAATTCGGGACTTCCTTGTCGCCGATGATGACTTTATTGTTTTTACGTTGGTGAACTTGACAGAATGCGCACTTTTTCACATAATCAAAAATGTCTTTGCTCATCTGTGGCCAAAATACTGACTCCCTTGCCATCCTAGTGCATTTCGCATAGCTGAAGTGTCCATAATGAATGTGTTTTAAATAATTCAATATCAAGCAATGAGGTACTAATACCTTAGAAGATTTAAAAATTATACCGTCATCACTTACCGAAAGATCTTCTCGAAAGTGCCAATATGGTTTGATTTCGTTGGGCAAATTTTCTTTTGATTTTGGCCAACCATACTTTATATACTTTATTAAAGACTGACAAGAACTATCATTTTTTGTACTTTCTTTTAAGTTTTCCAGTTCTTTGTCTGACATGGGTAATACCATTTTAACTTCCATCGTTTCTTCGTCTTCGTTATTTTTGTTATTTTGGCAATCGCGACTAAGAGGATCTGCCAAATACATTTTTGTCCCAGGTATGTATACGACCTATGGATTATAGGTAAGTAAACTTAGTCGTATTTTTTGTAAACGCAAGGGTGATGCGTGCAATGGTTTCTTGAAAATTGACTCAAGTGGTTCATGGTCAGACTCTACTATCAATTGCTTACCCCATACATATTGGTGAAATTTTTCGCATCCAAATTTAACTGCCAATGCTTCTTTTTCCAACTGCGAATAGCAAGATTGACAGTCTGTCAAGGCTTTAGATGCGTATGCTTGAAGGAGGACAGCTCCCATAGCGTATGAACTAGCATCCACTTGCAGTTTAACGTCTTTATTGACGTCATAAAGCTTAAGCACTGGGGGTCTACTAATGATCTTTTTAATTCTTCAAAAGATTTTTCTTGAAGCACATCCCACTGAAAAGGTTTTGATTTTTCTAATAGAGATCTTAACGGGCCTGTAATATGAGAAAAATTTCGTATGAACTTGCTAAGATAAGTTAATTTACCTAGAACTCCCTGCAGTTCTTTACGATTTTTGGTGGTTTAAGCCTTCTTACTGCGTCAATCTTGTCGGGGTCTGCGTGCATACCACCTGCGCTCAGAATGTGGCCCAAAAACTTTATTTGCTTGCGCTCAAACTGACATTTTTCTTTATTCAGCTTCATTCCACTTTTTCTATGACTTTAATTACTTTAGCTGTAGTGCGTCGAAATTCTTCTATGGAATTAGCATGTATTAGTATGTCATCGACTGCTACCTTGACGTTTGGTAAGTCTGAAAATAATTGTTGTATTACACTTTGAAAAACCTCCGGCGCTGATGATATACCAAACGGTAGTCTTTTACAAGAATATCTGCGCCAAGGTGTAGAAAAAGTCAATATTTGTTTGGTACAATCAGACACGGGAATTGGCCAGAATCCTCTTTTACAATCTAAGATTGTGAAAAATTTAGCACCTTTTAGCTGTGCTGAAATTTCTTCCAGTGTATTCATTGGGAAGTGACACCTTTTTACGTTTCTATTTACACTTGTTGGGTCCATGCAAATTCTTATTTTATTATTTTTTCGTACTACTACCATTGGAGAAACTGCTGGTGTGGGTTCACTTTAGACTTGGGTTGAACTCGTTCAGTAGTTCATTTTTGCTACAAACCAATGTTAAACCCATGTAATTTAAATGGGTTTGATCATTGGTTTGTGGCAAAAATGAACTAGTGAACGAGTTCGACCCAAGTCTAGTTCACTTGTAGTTTCAATCACATCCATTTTAACCATTTTATCGATTTCTGCCTTCACTTCGTCTTTAATTTTGAAATCAATACGTCTTGGAGGAATTATATCAAACTTTGGATTGTCGATCAAGTCAATATCATACACGAAGTGTTTTATACACCCGAGGCCATTGTACAAATCATCTTTAACTTGTAGATGTTGTATTCTTTTAACGAAATTCAGCTTTTCACACGTATTTGCTCCCAGTATTGGCTTTACATTCTCACTTACTACTTTAAAATTTATTTTGCAATTCTTTTTCCCTACATTACATTTAAGAAATATTTCTCTTAACACGTCTAATTTAGAGTTGCCAAATGTAACTAAATGTTTAACCTTGCTGGGATATAACGTTGTAGGAATTTTCATGCTCTCAAAAATTTTTTTTGACAAGACGTTGTGTTCCTATTTTAAGCTTCTCTGTAAATTTATCGTAATGTCCATTAGTATTATATAAAACGCAGCCAATAAACAATTCTGAGTCGCTTTCATCGCTAGTAGGAATACTGGTGTTAAGATTTTCACAACAAGCAACGTCTCTAGTTTTGTAGTTGGTTTTGTTGAAAAACTTCTTACACATGTTCCCGTAGTGATTACTTTGGTTGCATTTTTTGCAAATATGTCTAAAGTTGCGTACTCCATGATTTTTCCCGCACTTGCGACTATCAAACGTTTTTTCCTTTTTATTGTTTCTGCCAAAATGTTGTATTGCGTTGACGCTTTTTTCATTCTCATTGTGTATTTCAGCTGTTTGCTTTTGAGCTAATTCCATAGCCTGACATATTTGGATGGCTTTTGTTAAGGGAATATCTTCAGACAACAGTTTAGTACGTAGGGTATCACTCTTTATCCCTAGAATTAGCTGGTCACGTAGCAGACTGTCGTTTAATGCCAGAACTAGCAATATTTGTTTTATCTATTAAATGATGTTAACATCAGACAGTTAAGCGCCAGTTTGTATTATAAGCTTAATATTACACAACAAAAAGAAAAACTGACGGCAGCATCGTATTTAGAAAAAATCAGTAAAGATGAATTTGAAGGAGACTTACAAGCAATATTTCGCCGATTGAGAGATTCCGAACAATTCTAGAAGAAGCCCAGAAGTGATGTTGTATGTATCACTAAAAACTATGGTCCAGCTACATGGTTCTGAACACTTAGCCCATCTGAATTTGGGACATTATATTAAAAAAAGAAATGGTCCTGAGTTGAGAAATAAGTCTACAAGTGAGCTAGTTGCTCTGGATCCGGTATCTGCATCTCGATTCATTGAAAATAAGTTTAGACGAATGCTAGCATTCCTTACATCGTCTGATGCACCACTCGGTGAGATAGTTCATTACTTCTGGCGTAGGGATTATCAGGCTTTCAACACTTTCATTTAATGCTCTGGGTGAAAGCTACACCTATATTAGAAGAGTCCACAGCTGAGGAAGTGGCAGATATTATATCAAGTATGTCAGTTGCGTTATTCTGGATAAATGCACCTTACATAATAGTTACTGTTTAAGAAAGAAGAAAAATCATATATATATATGTGTGAAGGTTTGGTTTCTCTTGTCCAGATACTAGTACGATTGAAATACGGGGTGTAGTTGAGTCCATAGCGGCTCGAAAAACATTTTCATGTAACAAAAGACTGTATAATATTGTTCGATCTAAGGAATAAATGTTTATAAATGACTATAATCCTGCTGTTGTTCTTGCGTGGAATGGAAATATGGACCTTCAGTTCGTTGGTGAGAAGACAGCTGTGCTAAATTACTATATTACAAAATATACAACGAAAAGTGTGAAAAGTCACACGATTGATTAATTTGCTAACATACCCTCAACCAGGTCTTTTTCTAGTAGACTTTTCAATTTAGGCCTACGCACTCTTTGTAATAAAGAATTTGGAGATCTTGAGGCTAGTGATATTCTGCTGTCTATTCCATTTTATGGTACTGATCCTAATACTACAATAAGATGGATTGATATTAACATCAACAGAAATCGTAGAGTTAATTCAAAAAAGCAAATTTCAGATTTATACTCTGACTCAACGGATATTTACTATGATACTGTAGTCGACACATACTATCCTCAAAGACCTAAAGAGTTGGAAGACATGCACTTGTACGAGTTCGAATATTGAATACTTTGAGTTGTTTCCATCCAAATTTTTGAAAAGACGAAAGCGACCTTATCTCATCAACCATTCATTATATGTACGATGTGAATAAAATGCCCGAAAAATATTAATTCGCTATTTTAGTGATATTTAAGCCTTGGAGAAATCTCATTGTTTTAAAAGCTGGCCAAAGCACTTACACACAGGGCTGCCTGAAGTTTTGCGAAGAAAATCATCATTTGTCGGAAAGGAAATCATATTTTGAAGAAAAAACATCACCAAAAGTCCAATTTTTTTTTTCAAATAAAAAAAGTAACAATTGCCATATTTACAGTGGACAAACAAAACTATTCGACTTACACCAATTTTATTTTGTTTTCATCAATAAAAAGCTACTTACTATCTATTTTACAAAAAGAATTTAGAAAGCATTTTCAAATTGAATTCAATAAAAAAATTAGATCATTAAAGTAACTTATATAAAAATTGGATTAAATGAAAAATTAGTTAAGAAATTTAAACTCTACATTTGAAAATATACATCGTGATTTGAATATGCCACTAGTGACTGAAGAAATTGCAAAATACGCAGGCAAATATTTAACAAAACTCGAGTCACATCCTAATCCGCTTGCCCGTAATATTTTGAACTTTACTGGACACATCCGCCTAAAAAAGAGGGACACAAGGGCTCTTATTCACAGCACTCCAGATGGGTCTTCCTGAAAATACTTTTAGTTTTTATATTTTTTCCTTTTGATTATCACTACTTATGTATTATATATAACTATTACTAAGCTTATGTCCGACACTGGTCGGGCCTAATTATATTTTTATATATTTAAGATTTGAATACTTATTGTTAGTTCATATATGAAGATACAATAAATAAATACCATGTATTATAAAAAAAAAAAAAAAAAATTTAAACAAAATAAGTATTCGACATTGCCAATCTTCCTATCATATAAGGTATGTACAGGAGAAATGCATTTTGGCTTTTTTGGTTTAGGGACAAATTAACGATTTAAAAGGGCCAAAATACCTTTGATAGGGCCAAAAAAGTTTTTTAATGACTCGACTATAATCTTTTAATTTAAATAAAGACAAAAGTATGTATTAATAATATGTGACTTATTTTGTTTAGAGCAAAAACAGAACTAAGCGAAAAAAGTTAAAAATTTTTAAAGTATTTTTTGTTAAATTAAAGTAAATAAATATTTTATATGTATGTATGTATGTTCCTTAAAAAACTAAATTTTAGTTAAAAAAACATTATTTATGTAATTCTAATTTTATTAAACATAATCTCTAAATTAAAATTCTTAGTCCAATAGTTCCTCAATTTACCCTTTTTAAAAACATTTTTTTGTGTTACGTTTTAAAATTTCTTTATCATAACAATTCATTTTTCGAATTGTATTAAATATAACACAATATTTTTTACATGACGACGATTTCTTCTATTATGGCCTGTTTCACAATATCGAAAGAAAACTATCGACTAAAAATTTATATTGAAAACAAAGGCGAATTTTCAAATTTTATTGTTGATTTCAATATAAATTTTCAGTCCTGCTGAGGATTGGTGAATATAAGGAGTTCCTTGAATAATTCTGTAAATATTTGTACACAAAAGTTTACATAAAGACTTTTAATGGTCGAAATCCTTTTGCAAAATTTACTTCTACTTAAATCTTTGAGCTTTTTAAATTCTGGAACTTGCGATATTGCCTATTTACTTGTTTTGTTTCCTTTTGAAAAAGGTTAATAGCAAGTGGTATAATACTATAATACAGATTTCGGAAACCAGTTTAAATAAAAATCTTCAAAAATAAAAGTAGTTCTTAAAACGAAGAAAACTCAATTAAAGAGTGTACTCAAAGGTTTGAAGGAATTAGTTGAATTTTGAGCTGAAGGGGCCAAAATATCCTAGAGAGTACAATAGGACCACAAACATCCAAAAGTGCCACAAATGGCCCAATTGTGCCACATTTTGCATCACTGATGTACAGTTGTTTTATACTCTAAAACTTAGAGGCAAATTGCTTTTCCTTGGCGACGAATGACTTCTTTTAAGCGATTTGGTATACATTTGTGCAAGATTTGAATATATTCCGGACCGATTTTTCGTCACTTCTCTAACATATCCTTGTTTTGGAAAAGTGGCGTTTTCTTATTCTTTTTTTTTCAAATGATCCCAGAAGAGGAGGGAGAGTTTTGCTCTCTGCCCCTTACCAACCTGTTTTCATGAAGACGAATATTTTCGCTGGAACAAAAATGTTTTCTTTATAGGTGTAGCTATTGGTAAACATTCTAGAACAACAAAGAAAATTGTACATAGATATGTATGTATTGAAAGTAAAAATCATAATTTGCAAAATTAAAAATCATCATTCGAGAACAAAGATCTTAAAATCATATTTTGGTCCGAAAATCATCAAAAATATGATAAAATCATCATTCTGGCAGCACTGCTCACCAGTGATAAAAAAGAAAGAGAAAAAGATCGAGTTAGTAAAATGCAACCTTTTTTGATTGCAAAAACAATCTTATGTGAGATATCATTTATGCATACATTTTTATATGGCTCCATATATTATATCTTATTTCTATATATATGAAGAGCTTCATAATTAAATTTCGATATATGACCTCATACATTATAATACATTTCATATATTACTCCATATATCAATTTATATATAATACCTTTGAAATGTATAATCCTATACATTTCCATACATGAATTCATACATATTCATATATATTTATATACATTCATATACATATTAAACATATATGGACCATACATTGTTTTTTTTAGCTGTGTGGGTACATACATATAAACAAATCAAACTGAACAGACTGAACTCCAATAAATAAATAAATAAATAAACAAATAAATTCAGTAAAGTGCGACTTTGACTCGCGCACGAAGGGTTCCGTACGTTGGGCTTTGAGCATTTTTTAATACAGTGCTTTTTACGTTTTTTCAGCTGAAATAGTGTTTTTTTTATTATTTTTCTCTTTTTTCTCGTTTTAACGATTTTTTAAATTTTGGCGATTTTTTTAATTTTGGCGATTTTTTTTTTATTTTGAAAATTTTTTTCATTTTGGCGATTTTTTTTTTCATTTTGGCGGTTTTTTCATTTTGGCGATTTTTTTTTCATTTTAGCGATTTTTTCATTTAGGCGATTTTTTTTCATTTTGGCGATTTTTTCTTTTTGGCGATTTTTTCGGTTTTTCGCGATTTATTTTCGATTTAGAAATTTTTTTTAATTTGGTGCTTTTTTTCGTTTTGGCGATTTTTTTTTTATTTTAACGATTTTTTTTCGGTTTGGCGATTTTATAATTTTGAGATTTTTTTGTTTTACCGTTTTTGAAAATTTCAGGAAGTTTGCTCTTACGGTTTCCAAGATACAGCAAGTTTTCAAAATTACATAGTCGAAATTACATTAACTGATGGTACACCCTTTAATTAAATTTTTTTTAATTTTAGTGTAAGTTGTTGTAGTCTGTATAAAAATACACGAACTTTACAAATTTCAAGTGCATGTACATACAATTGTGTGTATATTAGATAGGATTTTAAAATTTTTCGTTGCTCGTTTTGGCACACCCTTTAATTTCCAACTCTCATGTATTTGTTGTTGTAGCGGCCAAGGGTCCCATGTAATATACATACATACATACAATTGTATGTATGTATATTACATGGGATTTTAAAATTTTTCGTTGCTCGTTTTGGCACACCCTTTAATTTCCAACTCTCATGTATTTGTTGTTGAAGCGGCCAAGGGTCCCATGTAATATACATACATACAATTGTATGTATATTACATGGGATTTTAAAATTTATCGTTGCTCGTTTTGGCACACCCTTTAATTTCCAACTCTCATGTATTTGTTGTTGTAGCGGCCAAGGGTCCCATGTAATATACATACATACATACAATTGTATGTATATTACATGGGATTTTAAAATTGTTCGTTGCTCGTTTTGGCACACCCTTTAATTTCCAACTCTCATGTATTTGTTGTTGTAGCGGCCAAGGGTCCCATGTAATATACATACATACAATTGTATGTATATTACATGGGATTTTAAAATTTTTCGTTGCTCGTTTTGGCACACCCTTTAATTTCCAACTCTCATGTATTTGTTGTTGTAGCGGCCTAGGGTCTACACACTCTGTCCAAATTTCAGGTCCGTAGCTCTTACGGTTCTCGAGAACATACCCTGTGACGGACAGACGGACAGACGCACAGAGGAGTATTTGACCCAAAAAGCTGGCCAAAAAGGCAAAAATTAATTTGATGAAATCCTAAGAAGTAATTACTCAGATCGATAGAGAACAAAATTCTACATCAAATTGCGCATTTTAAAGATTGTAAGTTAAGATTTGTAGCTGTGGGACACTGTTAAAGTCAGGAAAGTGAAAAAAATTTCATGCGTTTTTATTGAATTTTTTCGATTTCAAGATATTTATATAATATTTTGTTGTGGCTAAACGAATAGAGGTATTACAATGATTTTTTCTTTACCTGAAAGATATCATCAGCAGCTATTTTCAATATTTAAAAAGAAAAAATTATCTCAAATATTTATTTTAAAAATATTAATTATAAAAAAAACTATATATATATGTATATATAAATTCTTACCAAAACAAAAAAGGAAAAGTTTTTTGAAAGTGAAGGTAGCTGTTGTACAAATAATGTTATACACCACAATAAAATACGAGATCTCTAATTTAATGAAAAAGAAAAAAAGTTTGCGCAAGTTTGCGCCATTATTTTTGGAGATTTTTTGAAATTTTTTTCTTTTTTCTGTTTTTGCTCAAAGGCACTTTTACTTATACTTTATTTTCGTCATAAACTGTTGTGTTTTTCGAATTATTGATGTGAAATATTATTTACATCACTTTTAACAACTACCTGCCCTTAAAACAGGAATTTCTTAAAATTCAGTTCATAGTTCATAAATTAAAATTTTCAACCTGCCTTATTATCAGGAATATTTATAAGTCAACCACACGCATACACACCTATTAAACTGTTTTTGTTTACCTGCGGTATATATAAGACTTGATCGTCTCCAAGACACTTTTGTATTTTTCGAATTATTGATGTGAAATATTATTTACATCAGTTTTAAAAACTACCAATGTGATAGATTACCTGCCATTAAAAAAGGTATAGATATATAAAAAATGCACCCAAGTATCAGGTTATTAACTAAGTAACGGGAAAATGCACTTTGAAAAATATACATATATGGCTTATTGCGCAAAATTCTTATTATAAGAGTTTTGCAACTTTGAGAGATAACATGGAAAAAATTTACACAAGATTTGAGTTATTCCAAATAATACAGGAATCTAATGCCAGAACCATTGACGAGAAGTTGCAGTTTTTAGCTAGTAAATTGTATGCGATTTCAGAATGCCAAGGATATGGGGATATACAAACAGTAAAGCAGTGTGTTACAAATTTCAAAAATTGTTTCAAAAGATATTGGTGCTTAGCACAACGAAAAGAGGACAGATTTTTAAGCACGTATGCTAAATGGCTGGAAGGAACTGTGACAATACCAGTATTTGGCAGTTCATCTTCAGGGCGAACAAAAAAAGAGTTTTATTAAGCAAGTGAAAGAACAAAACGAAGAAAAACGCAAAATATTCGTCAGCAATTAACAACAGAGGAGATTACATTTGCTGCATCAATGAGCCAGAGAGCAGCGGATCTCCAAGAAAAGCAAAAATTTGCAAGCGATCGTTAACAACTTCCGAGGTCAACCCAGTTAATAAGCTTTCAGCGGAGGGTGCTTTAGCATTGTTTATAAATGCTGATCTCACGAAAAACCAATATGAAATTTTATACAATGCCAACAAAAATGTATATCCATGCTACTCATTGTTAAAAAATTCCAAAAAAAATTGCTATCCTAGTGAAGATGCCATAACCGTAACTGAGACATTAGCGGAAGTGAAGCTGCAATCTCTCCTCGACCACACAGCAACACGATTATGTACATTAGTGACGCTAATATATTTCAAAGTAGTTGTGTGCCAATTAAATTAATCACAACAGCTAACGGAAAAATAAAAACGATATGGCGAAATCCAACACCATCCTCAACTAGGTTGTGTAGACCAATCCGAATCCGTTTTGTGCACGAAACTACTGATATCACAAAGCAAGAAATAGAATACATAAATAACCAAATTCAATTGTTAAAGAAAAGTGAAGTGCCATATAATGGAAATACTGCACAAATTAAACACACGCAATCTTCAAAAGATTTTAACACATTGCGGAAAAATCTTCCTGAAACCCCTGATGCTTTACATTTTGGGCTATCAACTTTACACGCACGGATACGCTTTTTAGAATCGATACTTCATCTTTCATATAAACTGACACTTCAAAAGTGGCAAGTAAGGAGCAATGAAGATAAAGCACTTGTTAAAGAAAGAAAGATAATCATCCAGAAGAGGCTTAAGGAAGAGATGGGGCTACTTGTAGATATTCCAAAACCGGGATATGGCAACACTAATGATGGCAACGCATCAAGAAGATTTTTTTCGGATCCAGCAACTGTTTCGAAAATTACTGGCATAAATGAAGAACTAATCAAACGCCTGAATATAATATTGGAAACAATAACCAGCGGGCACCGCATTAATATTGAAAAATTTGATGAATATGCACATAAAACAGCCGAAATGTATGTGCAGCTCTACAATTGGCATCCCATGAGTCCAACGATGCACAAGATTCTAATTCATGGCGGTACTGTAATAAAGCAAGCAATCTTACCCATTGGACAATTGTCAGAAGAAGCGGCCGAGGCCAGAAATAAGCACTTCAGATTATATCGTGCTAATTATTCGAGAAAATTCAGCAGAATCGATACAAATCGAGATGTTCTAAATAGGTTATTTTTGAGCAGTGACCCTTTTTTAAGCTGCAATACACAAAAAACACGAAAGATAAAAAAGCCTTTTTCATCAGATACTATCAAACTACTTCTTCCTGATACGGATGATGCCGCCCATGATGAAATATGTATGACATGATCATAATTTTTAACTTTTTAATTAGTTTAATTTTTTCATGTGATGAGTATTTAATAATATAAAATAAATAATAAATAAAAGTGAATATGTTTTGTTTATTTAATATTTAATATTGGATAAATTACAAGGGGGGGGCATTGTAACATGCATAATAAGCTATGTTTTATTTCCCTGTATTTACACAACTGGGTTGGTGGCTGGGGCGGGTCAAAAATAACACTAACCCAATAATAATCTGCCACTAATTTTTTTTTATCAAACTAAAGCTAAAACTATCAAAAAAGTTAAACTTTTAAAACAAAAAACACACTTAATAATTTTGGCCAGCTTTTTGGGTCAAATACTCCTCTGTGAGACGGCCAGACGGACAGGCGGACAGCGTAGCGAAAACAATAGGGTTCCTTTTTCACCTTTGGTGTACGGAACCCTAAAAAGAAATGGATGGTGAAGAAGGTACTTTTTTTTAATTCATAAATGCTTATGTGTTTGTTTCACTGTTTGTACATCTTAATTAACCAAGAAAACTTTCAAATCTCTGCGTGAAAAAACAAACGAATATATAATTCCAATAATTCTGTAGTGAAATTTTATTTGGTAAGTGTTAATACCAAAACAGATTCATTTCCAGGTAATATCAGGATTACAAAAACAATGAAAAAATACAACAATGAAAAAAACAACATGGGTTGTAGTTCATCCAAAACTTCAAAAATATAATTTGTTTAACATAATAATAATAAAAATTATTCACATAAATTTTAAAATATTTCTCCACGGCAGCTACCAGTAACAAAATTTGCAACGTTTAGCACTTTTCACAATTTTTTAATAGTTTTTTCATATATTTAGATTTGTTTTCACATAATTTTTTTAATAAAATATTTTTTTATATTGAAATTTTTTTACATTTTCTTTTAATTTCTCTTTCGTAAAAAATTTTTGAAATTTCGGATGAACTTTAATTTGAAAAAAAAAATATCTCAGCTGCATTTCCGCTACTAGCTTGTTAATGTGCCTTGGTTAATACCATGTATAAGTTATTAAAATTACTGACTAAATGCAATTAACTTGAATTTTCTATGCATATTTTAAAAAAATAGTCCAATTTTTCTTTGGCATATACTACATAAAATATTATGTGTAAAAAAAGAGCTATTCCACATGGGAAATGTATGTTCATAATGTAAACAAAGCGTAAGAAATATTTCTTGTGGGTCCTCAGCTTTCTGCTGCTCATCATTTTTAGGGTTCCGTACACCAAAGGTGAAAAAGAACCCTATTGTTTTCGCTACGCTGTCCGTCTGTCCGTCTGTCCGTCAAAGGGTATTTTCTCGAGAACCGTACGAGCTACGGACCTGAAATTTGGAAACAGTGTGTAGACTCTTGGCCGCTACAACAACAAATACATAAGAGTTGGAAATTAAAGGATGTGCCAAAACGAGCAACGAAAAATGTTAAAATCCCTGTCTGTATGTATATACACTTGAAATTTGTAAAGTTAGTGTACTTTTATACAGACTACAACAATTAACACTAAAATTTTAATTAAAGGGTGTACCATCAGTTAATGTAATTTCGACTATGTAATTTTGATAACTTGCTGTATCTTGGAAACCGTAAGAGCAAACTTCTTGAAATTTTCAAAAACGGTAAAACCAAAAAATCTCAAAATTATAAAATCGCCAAACCGAAAAAAATTTCCAAAATAAAAAAAAATCGCCAAAACGAAAAAAAAATCACCAAAATAAAAAAATTCGCCAAAACGAAAAAATCGCCAAAATTAAAAAAAAAATCGCCAAAATTAAAAAAATCGCCAAAACGAGAAAAAAGCGAAAAATAATAAAAAAAAAATTATTCCAGCTGAAAAAACGTAAAAAAACACTGTATTAAAAAAAATGCTCAAAGCCCAACGTACGGAACCCTTTGTGCGCGAGTCAAGGTCGCACTTTGCTGAATTTATTTTGTTTCATTAGTGGTTTTTTTCATATACAATATGTTTTTGTGAGCAAAAACACATACAAACAGTTCCTAAGCAGCAATACAATAAGCAATTGTTATCTATTTCAATTGTATTGCAATTTCCAAAAGCAAACACACACAAGTTCTCTCGCTCTCACCACACCATGGTGTATGTGGTTTGTCTATACTTATAAGTATACAAATTTAACCCTTTAATACACACACAGTATATTTATGTACCCACAAGGACAAAGGTACCTGCGTGCACATCTCCATTATGGGTATGGTTTTACCTGATATTTGTATCGGTTTTGTATTCGTAGCTTGTAAAATAGCTATATATTTAAGCTGTGATACATTTAATGTCATTACTTCAGTTATAGCTATCATGGAGATAACAACTAAAAATAAATCGCTCTGCAAATTAATGTGGGAAAACCTCACTGATGGGAGTACTCGGTTGGACAAGGTAGACCAAATGATGTACATAATATCTACTAAATATGGTTTATCTGTAAACACCGATTTATCGAAAAAAACTTGAAAATTTGTTTAGATTATATGAAAAGAAGATACGTGAATGCAATAAATCAATTTCTAAATTTCAAAATAAACATCAGGATTGGTTAGATATGGGACTATTTACGGAAATATACCCAAAGAAAAGTGGTCGGCCAAATAAAGATAACGATAACGTTCGACGCAAAAGGATTAAACAAGAAGACTTGATAAATACGTATTCGGAAAATGAAATCAAAGATTCATTCAAATTGATTTTAGCGAAGACTCAACTTAAAGAAGCAGGCAAAATCGTAGATGTTCTACTAGTTGCGTCTCCAAAAAGATTAAGACAGATGGTGGAAAACATTCCAACGCCAAAATATAGTAAACATTTTACGGTGGAAGATGCACTAGCACTCATTCTTAATTTGGGCCTTTCAAGAAATAAATGCGATATCTTAAGGAAGGTGCTTAAAGTGGGCCTTTGCCATCAAGTACATTGTTGTTAAAAATAAAATCAGACATTTTGCCACATCCGATAACAGTCTATACGAAGTGCAGTCATTAGTTTGTCAGACCTTCTTCATAATACAGCATCAAGACTCATCGCTACTTTTGACGAAAGAGACTTAGATACATGTAATAATTCTGAACTAATACTAATATACAAATGGGGATGTGATGGATCATCTGGATTTTCAGAATATAAACAGCCCAGTGCATACGAAAAGTTTTAATGGCATCGTTAGTACCATTAAGGCTTCGACTACATAATGAAATGCCTTCAACAAGTAAAAATGCATTTTAAGATATGTATGTAAATACTACTCCAGGCTCAAAGTTTTTATGCCGACCAATGCGTTTTGAATACATCAAGGAAAACAAAGAAACAACTCAAAATCTGGTTGATGGTATAAAACATGAAATTTCTAATATGCAACCCATTGACGTTCATATATTAGGACGAGTAATAACAGTATCTTTTAGACTTTATTTAACAATGATAGATGGAAAAGTTGAAAATGCAATAACCGATACAAAATCTTATTTGATTTGTAATATATGCGGAAAGAAAAATTCTGATTTTAAGGACATTGAGAATTATACTCCAACTAATGAACATGCCCTTAAGCTTGAAATGGTTGCCAAAAATAAGTATTGAAATCGAGAAGGACGATCCCGAAGCAGAGGAAATCAATAGCTTGCTAGGCCATGATGTCTCAGATTATTTTAAAGCAAATTCTTGAAGTAAAATCCAAATATAATTTAAAAACAACATACATATGTATGTATGTATCCATACACTTAGATACGAGTAATAAAGATAATGAAACTAAACTTATTAAATATATTTTTAACTAGCTGACCCCGCTCCGCGTTGCTGACCCTAAGCAAACATTAGTGTTGTAAGTAGTAGGGAACTACCAATCCTGCCGCAATTAAAATTTTAAAATTTTGAAATTTTAATTACCCAAATTTTAAAATTCTTGGAAATTTGTGAAATTTGATACCCTTGAGTTTTCGGCGGCACGCTTTGATGTTTTTTTGTTTACATTGGGATTTTTTTGTTTACATTAGGAATTTTTTGTTTACATTAGGAGTTTTTTTTTTTGTTTACATTAACCCTTGTGGGAACGGGTGATTTTTTTTTGGGGTTACATTAATTGTGTGAACGGGTGATTTTGTTTTTGTGGGAATACGTTAAGTGGGTTCATAGGTTGGAGGTTTTTCTTTTTTTGTAATGTATGTATATGACTACAGGAAAATTATGAATACGATTTTTCCTAGTACCAACGGGAAAATCATGAAATGATTTTTCCTAATACTAATGGGGGTGAAATAGTGAAAATTAATTTTTCCTAATGCCGACGGCAATACATGATTATTTTTCCTAATGCCTACGGTAAAACATGAATATTATTTTTTTCAAATGCCGACGGCAAAACATGATTATTATTTTTTTCAAATGCCGACGGGAAAATGATTTTTCATAATTCCGACGGGAAAAACATAAAAGTTATTTCTAATGCTAATACAGGAGTTTAAGGCTGGCTGTGATTTGGGGTGGGTGGGGTTGTTGTCGTAATACATAACTGAGGGACTTTATGGATGTGTCTGTCTGTCTGTCTGTCCGTCCGTCTGTCTGTTGTGCGAGGCTGTGATTAGCCGGGGGAGCGTGGTGTAGTTGAGGTAGATAGATTCAGTGTATGTGTGTATACCTACCTGTCTGTTGGAATTTGTGTGAGGGTGTGATTGACAGGGGGCGGGGTGTAGTTGAGGTAGATCGACTGCGTGTATGCAGGTGTTGCAAGTCTGTAGGAATTTAAGGCTTATAGTGATTTGGGGTAGGTGAGGGTGTTGCTGTACGAGTAACATATATCCATGGGAATTTGTGGATGTGTCTGTCCGGAGGAATTTCAGCGAGGCTGTTATTGGGAGGGGGTGCGGTGTAGTTGAGGTTGATCGACTGCGTGTATGTATGTCTATATGCTTGTAGGTACTTAAGGCTGATCGTGATTTAAGAGAGGTGAGGATGTAATATGTATACGTAGGAATCTGTATGTATGTATGTCTGTGAAAATTTAGGGCTGATCATGATTTCGGGTAGGCGAGGTTGGTGTAGTAATATGTCTGTGTGTATGTACATATGTTTGTAGGAGTTTAATGCTATTAGTGATTTGAGGATAGGTGAGGGTGTTGTCGTACGAGTGATATGTATGCGGGAGAATCTGTATGCATGTTCGTAGGAGTTAAAGGCTGATCGTGATTTGTGTTGTTGTCAGTGTTGTTTGTAGGAATGACCGTGAAAATTTTTGTATGTATATCTGTAGGAATTTAAGGTTGGCCGTGTTTTGTGAGGGGTGGTGTGTTGTTGAAATAATTTGAATTTTTCTTAGATGAAATCTGGTATACGTGTGTGTGTGTGTGTGCGTATGTGTGCGTATGATTTTCTCACGCTAGTAGTTTTATGTACGTAGAAATAAATTGTATTCAATATCGAGATTTGGTTCTATAAAATATTTTCATATATCTGATACATATACATAAGTATATTTTCATACTCAAGGTTGCTGGGTATTTTGTCATGCTTAAAATTGTCCAGCTTTAAAGTCTGCCTGCGAGAAATTTGTTTATATTACAGATTTTGTTTATTTAACTACGTCCGGCTTCTTTCGCTGAACTTCTTTTCATACGATCATGGGAATTTATAGTTTCTCTGTCCATAATAAGGTCGTTTAGCTTGGGCATGTGCTCTGACTGAATGGTTTGCGTGGTTCATATATTTTTATGATGTAGATATGTAAGTGTGATTGTCAAGATATAATAAATACATGAGTATTGATAAGAAATTTGATATTATGTGTACATACATATCTACAAAATTGATTTTATGTATGTATGCGGTCTTTTGTTGATGTTGTAAATATTCGCCGGGTCTTTTATGTATAGATGTCAAATATCTTCATAGTTTTTTTTTTATTTGAAATTAAAAAACGTTGATTTAATTTTTATCTGTATTTACTTCAAAGTTTGTGAGGATTTTCTGTTTTAAGTAAAACTGAATTCCTTAAGATACATACTTTACAATAATAGTAACTATAATAGAAATATTTCCTATATTTAATTTACATTTGTTTAAAGTTGATGCAGCTTATCTTCATTCTTAGAAATATTTGATATAAAATTTTTTCCAGCCGTAGGCTTTTTTCATCACCTTTTACATTTATTTTAGAACATCTTGCATTGCCTTTTATACATTTATAAACATTTTTAAATGAAACTGATCCAGCAGTCCAGCTTATGTAACGATAGTTTTTTTTGTTAGCCAGCTTGCTTCTTTTTTTATTTTTTTTATTGATTATTGAGTTTTATAATGAAATTATTATATTCGTAATTGTTGAAAACAATCGCTACTTCTTTTGCGATGAAATCATTTGAATTACTTTTGAAACCTTGTACGTCTATAAAAATTATATTGTTTTCCATATTACTCAATTTATAAGACTTTTCGAACTTGTCCTTTGATGGTTATATATATATTCTATTATACGATCATGAATAAGAATAAGAATACAGTAAGCTGATTTCTTTGCTTACTATTTCAAATTAAAATTTTATTCAATTGCAACGCTATTGAATAAAAGGAGTTTTTATCTTAAACTCTGGTACAGATAGAAACGCATGAGATTCTTTCATATACTACCTTTGCTGGAATCTTAGATACATATAATAACTATATAGAATTGCATTACGTTTATTTTTAAATTTTATGTTACGATTATCACCATATGGATATGAGACTGAACTTAAAGGTACTTTTAAATTAGTTAATTCATAATGAACAACCTTATTTTCTTCTTGAATGGCGAACAACAGAAAACGATGTCGTTTTCTTACAATTTAGGTCTAACCTCTCAACTGGTCCTCTAGTATACAATATGACTTTGTATGTCAGCATTTCTGTCTCCTCTTTGTCAGCGTTAGGGATAATTAAATTTCAAACTTTTTATTCTTCAAATTGTGTTACTTCATACTGATAATATGTTTAAGTACATTAATAATGTACGAGTATATGTTTATTTTATGACGGGTGAGCGCCTATGGCTTTTATTTGATGTTCTGGATGAAGTGATTTTTTTCTCATTTTATTAAAGTTTAGCGTATTGCGTATATATTTCTACTATATTTAAGTGAGCTTTTTGTATCTGTCAGACAGACTGAACGTATCAGTTGGTCAGTCAGTCTCTCTTTTTATTTTATTAATTTTTTCTTCTAATGTGTCACTACTATTTTTTCAGATTTTACTACTTGAAATACAAAATATTTATATAATTTTAAAAGTATTAATATGTACATACATATATGTATGTAGGTAAATATATGTATGTACGTAGAAATTAGTTCATATACAAAGAAATACATCTTTAATAATCAACTATTCTAGAAAATCGATCTAAAATAACACATTTACCTCCATCATCAATTCACCGTCAGTGTTTTCATAAAGTGTTAGAAACATTGGAATATCTATGTTTGGTAGAATTTTTACTTCAAGTGTTTCTATATAAGATTTGGTGGTTGACCCCTTGACGTTATTGTGGTTAACGTAGGCTGCATTGTATCGCATTCAGATGTAATCATTTCTCACTTAGAAAAGGTCCTCATCACCATCAATCATACCTGTATACAACTCATTCATGAGTTGAGTTGATCCAGATACAATTGCTGTCTACAAATTAATGATTAGAAAATAGCTTTCTCATCACATTCTAACAAGTTTAATATTTTGCTAGCATGCATGCTTTAGCATGCTTCTATCGATAGTGACGCGAGAGTCCGACATTTAGTAATGTTTCAATTAAAAATCTATACTATTAGAATTACGAATTCACTCTTTTGAATTTTTAACAAAGTAGATACATATGTATGTATTTCATTTGCCACAAACTCTTAAAATTTCTTTACTTATAAAAGTATGTCAGGAATTTTTTATATTATACATGCTTCGGCATGCTTCCAATATTTTTCTCGGTAAATTTATTTCAAACTCATTCAGATACAGATACAGATATAAAGTAAGGTCTGTTTACATTACATTTTACAATTTATGCATACTTCAGCATGATTCTAGTTGAAGTCTGTATATATTTAGTAAGTTTGTTTGATACCCATTCATACACATGTACATTGTTAAAGATTGGATATCAAAGTACAATTTCCTTAGTTTATCTAGAAATGAACATAGTGAATATCTATTATAATAACCTTATTCACATTTTAAAATTTTGTGTGCTAGAGCTTTCGAAATGTAAAATGTACACCTTTTACTATAAAAAGTTATAATATGATGTGTTGCTGAATATTGCACTGTGTTATAGTTCATTTTGAACTCTTAAGTTTTCACAATAGTTCATACAGACCATCAAGTTTAGTGAATTCCAGTACATTAGGCTAATTATCTTCCCTGAGACCTAACATACCTAATCAATCTTTAAAAAAAACCAATACAAACTAGATTTTTCCTTTGTAATTTTATTTATATTTTCATTAAATTTCAACATTTTGTACATCTTCAAATTAATGTATACTGTATTTTGCACCTTTTTCTCATTCGTTGAGTTAACTTTAATCGCAAATATTTTAATGATGAGATGAACTTTTCTATTGTAGGCATTAAGTAAATCTTTATGTATATCAATCCACTTATATGAAGCATTATAGCTAAATTCTTAACACATAATTCCTTTTAATGATCTGTTAAATCATTCTACTATTGATGCTTACATATTAAGTAATTTTTAATCCTCTATTTATGTATGAATTTTGCAGTATTTATTAAAAAATTCTTTACCATCATCTATTTGTAAGTTTTTTGGAACTCGTACCATTTCAAAAATATTTTCCATTACCTTGGTTTTTTCGAGTGCAGCTTTTATATTCAACGATACTCACCATATAAACTTTGAGAATGTGTCAGTTACAGTCAGCAAAAAATCAATAATTTCTATTTTCTCTAGAATAGCTACCCACTTCACCTAAATCAGCTCCATAAAATATCATCTATTCCATTCATTACATCACTACAATACACAAACAATTTTATAAATTTATTATGGATTACGTTTACTAAATTTCTTTTTAAGGACATTGAGTTGTTTTACAGTTTTTTGGCGAGTGTTGTGATCTACTTGATACATTTTCAGCTATTTATACTAAAATGTAGTTAATTTTCCAATCTATAAATTTTATCGCTCAGCTGTTCAATTTGTTTGTCAAAAGATGATTTAATTTTAAGAATGTCTTTTTCAATTTTATACCTATCTTCTATCGTTAATTTTATTTCACACTCCACTCCATTAATTTGCATTTGAATATATCTTTGAATTATATTAATGCCTTAAGCTTTATTATTAATTCATCCTTTAGTTTCTAGATTTGAGTTTCCAGAAACAATTTACTGATAACATTATTCTCCGTCAGTGAATGATGATGATTCTCTATGTATGCATTGGTAGAAATTATATATTTTATTTAGTTTTCAAAATCAAATTTGTCATAGTATTTTCACATTTTATCAATCACTAAAGAAAATAAACCCACTTTTAAACCTCATATTTGACCATCAACTTGTATTTTATCTTTATTCAGTTTTAGATTTCTATCACCAAATTTCCATTCATTAATGAAATCTTTAGGTGAGCCATAGTTTGTATCTAATTCATTTCTTCCTTCCAAGACTAATAAGTCAATATAAGTATCTTCGGTGTTGGAAGGCTGTGGGTAAAAATCATCTTCTTCATCATCATAATCATTCACAGTATTAGCATCATTAAATAAGATGGTATTATCAAATATTGTTCCTTTTGAAAGTTTCTTTAACTTCTTTCTATCTTGACTGATGGTTTCTGAGGCTTTAATACTTATACTATTTTCAGATTCTATATTGTTTTTACTTTGTTCTTTCTTGTGTATTCTTTCAATATTTTTAGAACTATTCATGAATTCTTTGAGAGGTTCTGTTTTAGGATCAAATATATCTCTTAGTTATTCACGTGTATCTATTTCACCAGTTTTTATACTACGAAGCTTTTTCTTCAAGACGCTTCTTATCAACACCAACTGTTTTAAAATTTTCTCATCCATGTTTAATAATAGCAAATAAGAGGTATCAGCTATTAGATCAGGTACTACCTATTAGATCAGCTATCAGCTATCAGATCAGCTTATCAGGAGCTGGTCTGGTTTTCAGATCAGCTTATCAGGACCTGATCTGGTTTTCAGATCAGCTTATCAGGAGCTGGTCTGGTTTTAAGATCAGCTTATCAGGACCTGATCTGGTTTTCGGATCAGCTTAACAGGACCTGATCTGGTTTTCAGATCAGCTTATCAGGACCTGATCTGGTTTTTAGATCAGCTAATCAGGACCTGATCTGGTTTTCAGATCAGCTTATCAGGACCTGATCTGGTTTTCAGATCAGCTTATCAGGACCTGATCTGGTTTTCAGATCAGCTTATCAGGACCTGATCTGGTTTTCAGATCAGCTTATCAGGAGCTGGTCTGGTTTTAAGATCAGCTTATTAGGAGCTGGTCTGGTTTTACGATCAGCTTATCAGAAGCTGGTCTAGTTTTCAGATCAGGTTATCAGGTATCAGATCAGATTATCTGTTTAAGATTTGGTTATCAATTTACAAGTAGCTGGACACTTATAACATTTAGATGAATGAAGTTTAAGGTCAGATAAAATGTGAAAAACTATACTGTTATGTAGTCAAATTATTTTCTAAGACGATCATCACTTAATTCAGTATCTTTGCTTATAATCAAAATTCCATATTTTTAATTCCAACACGATTTATATTTTTCTCATATTACTTAAACATTCTAACTACATTATGATTATTTCCTATCAAATGTATGGTGATTCTGGTATAAATTTGACATTAGTAGAATGCATCAACATTCTTATCTTACCCCATACAAAAATATGCTTCTCACAACATGGTTAAATATCATATTGGTATTACTTCTAGCTTTCTTAAAAGAAATAACAGATTCATTATCTGTAAATGTGTAATACCCATGACTTTCATTAATGAAATTAATTTCTACAGCTATTCATATTTAGGTTGTCTTTGAGTATAAATATGAAGATGTTTTCAAGTTTTACTCCATCAAAACTTTCTAGCCAGCCAATCATAACATTATTATTATTTTTTTTTTTCGCAATTTGACAGACCAACTATTCTTGCACGAATAGAAATTGATAGAAGGGAACTCTGATTTATTTTTGAGCTATCGTTTGATGACTCATCAAAATTTCATACCAAGGTATTTTTATGTTGTTTTGACTATGAGTATGGGTCAATATTTATGAAATCCCTTTCCTTAATATTGGTGCATGCACATAGTCAAAACAAAGTATGCTTTAAGTGTTTAAAATCAGTATTACCATAAAAATGGTGGTTTTAAACTCTTAAAATATACTTTGTTTTACTAACCTCATTTTGTAACTAAATGCAATTCATAAATATTGAAGCATACTCATACTCAAAATATCCTTTGTTTTGAGTATGAGTATGGCTCATTATCTCTTATTATAGAAAAAATAGTATGATTATATGATATCAGAAATTATGTTTTCTGTTATCATATGACCATACTATTTTTGCTATAGTAATATATAATATTTATAAAATGCATTTAGTTACAAAATGCGGTTAGTAAAACAACATAAATATACCTTGATATGAAATTTTGATGATTCATCAATATTTCGTACCATCCTATTTTTAGGTTGTTTTGACTATGAGTATGTACCAATATTTATGAAATGTATTTCATAAATATTATCTCTTATTATAGAAAAAATAAAATAATGTAGCTATACGATATCGGAAAATATTTTCTGATATCATATAGCTATATTATTTTATTTTTCCTATAATAAGAGATAATGGTTCCTACTCATAGTCAAAACAAAGTATATTTTAAGAGTTTAAAACCAGTATTGTCGTACAAAATACTGATTTTAAACTCTTAAAATATACTTTGTTTTACTAACCGCATTTTGTAACTAAATGCATTTTATAAATATTATATATTACTATAGCAAAAATAGTATGGTCATATGATAACAGAAAACATAATTTCTGATATCATATAATCATACTATTTTTTCTATAATAAGAGATAATGAGCCATACTCATACTCAAAACAAAGGATATTTTGAGTATGAGTATGCTTCAATATTTATGAATTGCATTTAGTTACAAAATGAGGTTAGTAAAACAAAGTATATTTTAAGAGTTTAAAACCACCATTTTTATGGTAATACTGATTTTAAACACTTAAAGCATACTTTGTTTTGACTATGTGCATGCACCAATATTAAGGAAAGGGATTTAATAAATATTGACCCATACTCATAGTCAAAACAACATAAAAATACCTTGGTATGAAATTTTGATGAGTCATCAAACGATAGCTCAAAAATAAATCAGAGTTCCCTTCTATCAATTTCTATTCGTGCAAGAATAGTTGGTCTGTCAAATTGCGAAAAAAAAAATAATAATAATGTTATGATTGGCTGGCTAGAAAGTTTTGATGGAGAAAAACTTGAAAACATCTTCATATTTATACTCAAAGACAACCTAAATATGAATAGCTGTAGAAATTAATTGCATTAATGAAAGTCATGGGTATTACACATTTACAGATAATGAATCTGTTATTTCTTTTAAGAAAGCTAGAAGTAATACCAATATGATATTTAACCATGTTGTGAGAAGCATATTTTTGTATGGGGTAAGATAAGAATGTTGATGCATTCTACTAATGTCAAATTTATACCAGAATCACCATACATTTGATAGGAAATAATCATAATGTACTTAGAATGTTTAAGTAATATGAGAAAAATATAAATCGTGTTGGAATTAAAAATATGGAATTTTGATTATAAGCAAAGATACTGAATTAAGTGATGATCGTCTTAGAAAATAATTTGACTACATAACAGTATAGTTTTTCACATTTTATCTGACCTTAAACTTCATTCATCTAAATGTTATAAGTGTCCAGCTACTTGTAAATTGATAACCAAATCTTAAACAGATAATCTGATCTGATACCTGATAACCTGATCTGAAAACTAGACCAGCTTCTGATAAGCTGATCGTAAAACCAGACCAGCTCCTAATAAGCTGATCTTAAAACCAGACCAGCTCCTGATAAGCTGATCTGAAAACCAGATCAGGTCCTGATAAGCTGATCTGAAAACCAGATCAGGTCCTGATAAGCTGATCTGAAAACCAGATCAGGTCCTGATAAGCTGATCTGAAAACCAGATCAGGTCCTGATTAGCTGATCTGAAAACCAGATCAGGTCCTGATAAGCTGATCTGAAAACCAGATCAGGTCCTGTTAAGCTGATCCGAAAACCAGATCAGGTCCTGATAAGCTGATCTTAAAACCAGACTAGCTCCTGATAAGCTGATATGAAAACCAGATCAGGTCCTGATAAGCTGATCTGAAAACCAGACCAGCTCCTGATAAGCTGATCTGATAGCTGATAGCTGATCTAATAGGTAGTACCTGATCTAATAGCTGATACCTCTTATTTGCTATTATTAAACATGGATGAGAAAATTTTAAAACAGTTGGTGTTGATAAGAAGCGTCTTGAAGAAAAAGCTTCGTAGTATAAAAACTGGTGAAATAGATACACGTGAATAACTAAGAGATATATTTGATCCTAAAACAGAACCTCTCAAAGAATTCATGAATAGTTCTAAAAATATTGAAAGAATACACAAGAAAGAACAAAGTAAAAACAATATAGAATCTGAAAATAGTATAAGTATTAAAGCCTCAGAAACCATCAGTCAAGATAGAAAGAAGTTAAAGAAACTTTCAAAAGGAACAATATTTGATAATACCATCTTATTTAATGATGCTAATACTGTGAATGATTATGATGATGAAGAAGATGATTTTTACCCACAGCCTTCCAACACCGAAGATACTTATATTGAATTATTAGTCTTGGAAGGAAGAAATGAATTAGATACAAACTATGGCTCACCTAAAGATTTCATTAATGAATGGAAATTTGGTGATAGAAATCTAAAACTGAATAAAGATAAAATACAAGTTGATGGTCAAATATGAGGTTTAAAAGTGGGTTTATTTTCTTTAGTGATTGATAAAATGTGAAAATACTATGACAAATTTGATTTTGAAAACTAAATAAAATATATAATTTCTACCAATGCATACATAGAGAATCATCATCATTCACTGACGGAGAATAATGTTATCAGTAAATTGTTTCTGGAAACTCAAATCTAGAAACTAAAGGATGAATTAATAATAAAGCTTAAGGCATTAATATAATTCAAAGATATATTCAAATGCAAATTAATGGAGTGGAGTGTGAAATAAAATTAACGATAGAAGATAGGTATAAAATTGAAAAAGACATTCTTAAAATTAAATCATCTTTTGACAAACAAATTGAACAGCTGAGCGATAAAATTTATAGATTGGAAAATTAACTACATTTTAGTATAAATAGCTGAAAATGTATCAAGTAGATCACAACACTCGCCAAAAAACTGTAAAACAACTCAATGTCCTTAAAAAGAAATTTAGTAAACGTAATCCATAATAAATTTATAAAATTGTTTGTGTATTGTAGTGATGTAATGAATGGAATAGATGATATTTTATGGAGCTGATTTAGGTGAAGTGGGTAGCTATTCTAGAGAAAATAGAAATTATTGATTTTTTGCTGACTGTAACTGACACATTCTCAAAGTTTATATGGTGAGTATCGTTGAATATAAAAGCTGCACTCGAAAAAACCAAGGTAATGGAAAATATTTTTGAAATGGTACGAGTTCCAAAAAACTTACAAATAGATGATGGTAAAGAATTTTTTAATAAATACTGCAAAATTCATACATAAATAGAGGATTAAAAATTACTTAATATGTAAGCATCAATAGTAGAATGATTTAACAGATCATTAAAAGGAATTATGTGTTAAGAATTTAGCTATAATGCTTCATATAAGTGGATTGATATACATAAAGATTTACTTAATGCCTACAATAGAAAAGTTCATCTCATCATTAAAATATTTGCGATTAAAGTTAACTCAACGAATGAGAAAAAGGTGCAAAATACAGTATACATTAATTTGAAGATGTACAAAATGTTGAAATTTAATGAAAATATAAATAAAATTACAAAGGAAAAATCTAGTTTGTATTGGTTTTTTTTAAAGATTGATTAGGTATGTTAGGTCTCAGGGAAGATAATTAGCCTAATGTACTGGAATTCACTAAACTTGATGGTCTGTATGAAATATTGTGAAAACTTAAGAGTTCAAAATGAACTATAACACAGTGCAATATTCAGCAACACATCATATTATCACTTTTTATAGTAAAAGGTGTACATTTTACATTTCGAAAGCTCTAGCACACAAAATTTTAAAATGTGAATAAGGTTATTATAATAGATATTCACTATGTTCATTTCTAGATAAACTAAGGAAATTGTACTTTGATATCCAATCTTTAACAATGTACATGTGTATGAATGGGTATCAAACAAACTTACTAAATATATACAGACTTCAACTAGAATCATGCTGAAGTATGCATAAATTGTAAAATGTAATGTAAACAGACCTTACTTTATATCTGTATCTGTATCTGAATGAGTTTGAAATAAATTTACCGAGAAAAATATTGGAAGCATGCCGAAGCATGTATAATATAAAAAATTCCTGACATACTTTTATAAGTAAAGAAATTTTAAGAGTTTGTGGCAAATGAAATACATACATATGTATCTACTTTGTTAAAAATTCAAAAGAGTGAATTCGTAATTCTAATAGTATAGATTTTTAATTGAAACATTACTAAATGTCGGACTCTCGCGTCACTATCGATAGAAGCATGCTAAAGCATGCATGCTAGCAAAATATTAAACTTGTTAGAATGTGATGAGAAAGCTATTTTCTAATCATTAATTTGTAGACAGCAATTGTATCTGGATCAACTCAACTCATGAATGAGTTGTATACAGGTATGATTGATGGTGATGAGGACCTTTTCTAAGTGAGAAATGATTACATCTGAATGCGATACAATGCAGCCTACGTTAACCACAATAACGTCAAGGGGTCAACCACCAAATCTTATATAGAAACACTTGAAGTAAAAATTCTACCAAACATAGATATTCCAATGTTTCTAACACTTTATGAAAACACTGACGGTGAATTGATGATGGAGGTAAATGTGTTATTTTAGATCGATTTTCTAGAATAGTTGATTATTAAAGATGTATTTCTTTGTATATGAACTAATTTCTACGTACATACATATATTTACCTACATACATATATGTATGTACATATTAATACTTTTAAAATTATATAAATATTTTGTATTTCAAGTAGTAAAATCTGAAAAAATAGTAGTGACACATTAGAAGAAAAAATTAATAAAATAAAAAGAGAGACTGACTGACCAACTGATACGTTCAGTCTGTCTGACAGATACAAAAAGCTCATTTAAATATATTAGAAATATATACGCAATACGCTAAACTTTAATAAAATGAGAAAAAAATCACTTCATCCAGAACATCAAATAAAAGCCATAGGCGCTCACCCGTCATAAAATAAACATATACTCGTACATTATTAATGTACTTAAACATATTATCAGTATGAAGTAACACAATTTGAAGAATAAAAAGTTTGAAATTTAATTATCCCTAACGCTGACAAAGAGGAGACAGAAATGCTGACATACAAAGTCATATTGTATACTAGAGGACCAGTTGAGAGGTTAGACCTAAATTGTAAGAAAACGACATCGTTTTCTGTTGTTCGCCATTCAAGAAGAAAATAAGGTTGTTCATTATGAATTAACTAATTTAAAAGTACCTTTAAGTTCAGTCTCATATCCATATGGTGATAATCGTAACATAAAATTTAAAAATAAACGTAATGCAATTCTATATAGTTATTATATGTATCTAAGATTCCAGCAAAGGTAGTATATGAAAGAACCTCATGCGTTTCTATCTGTACCAGAGTTTAAGATAAAAACTCCTTTTATTCAATAGCGTTGCAATTGAATAAAATTTTAATTTGAAATAGTAAGCAAAGAAATCAGCTTACTGTATTCTTATTCTTATTCATGATCGTATAATAGAATATATATATAACCATCAAAGGACAAGTTCGAAAAGTCTTATAAATTGAGTAATATGGAAAACAATATAATTTTTATAGACGTACAAGGTTTCAAAAGTAATTCAAATTATTTCATCGCAAAAGAAGTAGCGATTGTTTTCAACAATTACGAATATAATAATTTCATTATAAAACTCAATAATCAATAAAAAAAATAAAAAAAGAAGCAAGCTGGCTAACAAAAAAAACTATCGTTACATAAGCTGGACTGCTGGATCAGTTTCATTTAAAAATGTTTATAAATGTATAAAAGGCAATGCAAGATGTTCTAAAATAAATGTAAAAGGTGATGAAAAAAGCCTACGGCTGGAAAAAATTTTATATCAAAATATTTCTAAGAATGAAGATAAGCTGCATCAACTTTAAACAAATGTAAATTAAATATAGGAAATATTTCTATTATAGTTACTATTATTCTAAAGTATGTATCTTAAGGAATTCAGTTTTACTTAAAACAGAAAATCCTCACAAACTTTGAAGTAAATACAGATAAAAATTAAATCAACGTTTTTTAATTTCAAATAAAAAAAAAACTATGAAGATATTTGACATCTATACATAAAAGACCCGGCGAATATTTACAACATCAACAAAAGACCGCATACATACATAAAATCAATTTTGTAGATATGTATGTACACATAATATCAAATTTCTTATCAATACTCAAGTATTTATTATATCTTGACAATCACACTTACATATCTACATCATAAAAATATATGAACCACGCAAACCATTCAGTCAGAGCACATGCCCAAGCTAAACGACCTTATTATGGACAGAGAAACTATAAATTCCCATGATCGTATGAAAAGAAGTTCAGCGAAAGAAGCCGGACGTAGTTAAATAAACAAAATCTGTAATATAAACAAATTTCTCGCAGGCAGACTTTAAAGCTGGACAATTTTAAGCATGACAAAATACCCAGCAACCTTGAGTATGAAAATATACTTATGTATATGTATCAGATATATGAAAATATTTTATAGAACCAAATCTCGATATTGAATACAATTTATTTCTACGTACATAAAACTACTAGCGTGAGAAAATCATACGCACACATACGCACACACACACACACACGTATACCAGATTTCATCTAAGAAAAATTCAAATTATTTCAACAACACACCACCCCTCACAAAACACGGCCAACCTTAAATTCCTACAGATATACATACAAAAATTTTCACGGTCATTCCTACAAACAACACTGACAACAACACAAATCACGATCAGCCTTTAACTCCTACGAACATGCATACAGATTCTCCCGCATACATATCACTCGTACGACAACACCCTCACCTATCCTCAAATCACTAATAGCATTAAACTCCTACAAACATATGTACATACACACAGACATATTACTACACCAACCTCGCCTACCCGAAATCATGATCAGCCCTAAATTTTCACAGACATACATACATACAGATTCCTACGTATACATATTACAACAACATCCTCACCTCTCTTAAATCACGATCAGCCTTAAGCACCTACAAGCATATAGACATACATACACGCAGTCGATCAACCTCAACTACACCGCACCCCCTCCCAATAACAGCCTCGCTGAAATTCCTCCGGACAGACACATCCACAAATTCCCATGGATATATGTTACTCGTACAACAACACCCTCACCTACCCCAAATCACTATAAGCCTTAAATTCCTACAGACTTGCAACACCTGCATACACGCAGTCGATCTACCTCAACTACACCCCGCCCCCTGTCAATCACACCCTCACACAAATTCCAACAGACAGGTAGGTATACACACATACACTGAATCTATCTACCTCAACTACACCACGCTCCCCCGGCTAATCACAGCCTCGCACAACAGACAGACGGACGGACAGACAGGCAGACAGACAGACAGACACATCCATAAAGTCCCTCAGTTATGTATTACGACAACAACCCCACCCACCCCAAATCACAGCCAGCCTTAAACTCCTGTATTAGCATTAGAAATAACTTTTATGTTTTTCCCGTCGGAATTATGAAAAATCATTTTCCCGTCGGCATTTGAAAAAAATAATAATCATGTTTTGCCGTCGGCATTTGAAAAAAATAATATTCATGTTTTACCGTAGGCATTAGGAAAAATAATCATGTATTGCCGTCGGCATTAGGAAAAATTAATTTTCACTATTTCACCCCCATTAGTATTAGGAAAAATCATTTCATGATTTTCCCGTTGGTACTAGGAAAAATCGTATTCATAATTTTCCTGTAGTCATATACATACATTACAAAAAAAGAAAAACCTCCAACCTATGAACCTACTTAACGTATTCCCACAAAAACAAAATCACCCGTTCACACAATTAATGTAACCCCAAAAAAAAAATCACCCGTTCCCACAAGGGTTAATGTAAACAAAAAAAAAAAACTCCTAATGTAAACAAAAAATTCCTAATGTAAACAAAAAAATCCTAATGTAAACAAACAAACATCAAAGCGTGCCGCCGAAAACTCAAGGGTATCAAATTTCACAAATTTCCAAGAATTTTAAAATTTGGGTAATTAAAATTTCAAAATTTTAAAATTTTAATTGCGGCAGGATTGGTAGTTCCCTACTACTGTTGTATATGGCATTGGTGGTACAATATTTTTTTTTTTTTTTTGTTAATGCATGATTTTTTATTTATTGTATCTTCATATATGAACTAACAATAAGTATTCAAATCTTAAATCTAAAAAATATAATTAGGCCCGACCAGTGTCGGACATAAGCTTAGTAATCTTAATATATAAAAAATCCGTGTCACTGTGTATGTTTCGAATAAACTCAAAAACGAGCCAACTGATATTCATGAAAATTGGCATATATATGTAATTTGGTCCAACTTAGATGATAGGATAGTTATTATTTAAATTAATGGCCTGGGGGCGGAGGGGCGTGGCAAAATGTTTGTACCGTATACGAAGCTAGACCGCTGGACCGATCCTTCTGAAACTTTGTCAGCATGTTGCTCAAACTCCAGCATAAATAAAAGGAAATTTTTTTTCGTCCACGCCTACCTTAACGCCCATTTTTTAATAATATAAAAATCTAAATGTTTCCGATTTTTGCACCGTAACTCAAGAACTACTGCACCGATTTAGACCAAACTTTATATACATGCTCTATGAGGCGTGAGGAGTGTTTCTGTGTAGTTTGAAGTTCGTCCGACAGATGGCGCAGTATTTATTATTTTTGTGTTTTTGCACCGTAACTCAAGAACTACTGCACCGATTTAGACCAAACTTTATATACATGCTCTATGGGGCGTGAGAAGTGTTTCTGTGTAGTTTGAAGTTCGTCCGATGGCGCCATATTTAGTTTTTTGTGTTTTTGCACCGTAACTCAAGAACTACTGCACCGATTTAGACCAAACTTTATATACATGCTCTATGGGGCGTGAGGAGTGTTTCTGTGTAGTTTGAAGTTCGTCCGACAGATGGCGCAGTATTTATTATTTTTGTGTTTTTGCACCGTAACTCAAGAACTACTGCACCGATTTAGACCAAACTTAATATACATGTTCTATGGGGTGAAGGAGTGTTTTTGTGTAGTTTAAAGTTCGTCCGGCAGATGGCGCCATATTTAGTTTTTTTTGTGTTTTTGCACCGTAACTCAAGAACTACTGCACCGATGTTGACAAAACTTTATATACATGCTCTATGGGGCGTAAGGAGTGTTAGTTTATTCGTGGGCAAAATCCAATTTTCATATTGTACCACCAATGCCATATACAACACTAATGTTTGCTTAGGGCCAGCAACGCGGACCGGGTTCAGCTAGTAGTTATATATAATACATAAGTAGTGATAGTCATAAGGAAAAAAATAAAAGTATTTTCAAGAAGTCCCATCTGGAGTGCTATGAATAAGAGCCCTTGTGTCCCTCTTTTTTAGGCGGATGTGTCCAGTAAAGTTCAAAATATTACGGGCAAGCGGATTAGGATGTGATTCGAGTTTTGTTAAATATTTGCCTGCGTATTTTGCAATTTCTTCAGTCACTAGTGGCATATTTAAATCACGATGTATATTTGAATTTTTTATATACCATGGAGCCAATGTTATTAACCGTAAAATTTTGTTTTGCCTTCGTTGGATTCTCTCGACATTAGAAGCTGAAGCAGTGCCCCATAACTGTATTCCGTAGCACCATACTGGTTTCAAAATCGACTTGTATATTAAAAGTTTACAATCTAGACTGAGTGTTGAATTTCTACCAATCAGCCAATGTATCTGAGTTAATTTCAGTTTCATTTGTGTTAGCTCTGAGTCAATATGGGGCTTCCATGTAAGCCGTCGATCAAGGTGTATACCAAGGTATTTTACGTGTGAATGTTGAAGAACAACTTGATTGTTGATTCGAATTGGCGAACAAGTATCTCTTCGCAGGGTAAATGTTACCTGGACACACTTTTGCTCGTTTACTTTGATTCTCCATAAATTTAACCATAGTTCCAGTTGTGTAATATGTTCTTGTAGATATCGGGAAGCCTCGTGAGGGTTTTCGTGCATACTAAGGCAGGCTGTATCATCGGCAAACGTAGATGTATGGATATTGCTGCTCAAAGGCATATCATAAGTGTAAATCAAATACAAAACTGGCCCCAGTATGCTCCCCTGTGGCACACTGGATGATAAAGATTCAGGCACACTCATGAAGTCTCCTTCCACAACCGTAAACTTCCGGGTAGTAATATAACTTTCTAATAGTTTCACAAAATTTGTTGGTAAATATTATTTCAATTTTAAAATAAGACCTTCATGCCACACTTTATCAAATGCTTGAGAAACGTCGATAAACAGCGCAGAACAATACTTCTTCTCTTCAAATGTTCTTCTTATAAATTGAACCAATCTATGAGTTTGTTCGATAGTGCTATGCTGACTTCTAAAATGGCCTGTATGACTCAGCCTTGGTAAGGTCTTTGCCCGGCTTTGGAATCATTTTAACTTTAGCAAGCTTCCAGCTATTTGGATAATACTCAAGTCGTAAAATGGCGTTAAAAATAAATAACAGGATTCTAATTGCAATACGAGGCAACTTTATTAGCATCTGGTTACTAATTCCATCAATACCCGGAGCTTTCTTCGGGTTAAGTTCAGCAATTAGTTTTCGTACATCACACGTTCTAAATTTTATGGGTCGAGGGGGTAGCGCCACTACATTCGGCAAATCAATAACACCAGTACATGAGTTAGGGGTAAATACTGATTTTAAATGCTCAGCAAGTATTTTACCTTTTTCAGTATCGCTTCTTGCCCAGCCCCCTGTAGATGTACGCAGAGGTGGTTTAAACGCAACAGGTGTTTTAAGCTTTCTAGCAGCGCGCCACAAAGAGTAATTAGATGCTGGTGTGGCATCAAGACCTTCCAGATAGTTTTTAAAAGATGCAGTTTTTTCAAATGCAAGCAAGTCTTGGAGTCGTTTAGTGCACTCTTTAAATCTGATTTTATGTTGGGGCGATCTGTGCTGTTGCCATGCCCTTCTAGCTCTTCTTTTTTCATTTACGAGACGTTCAATATCCGTAGAATAAATTCTATTAAATCCAGTCTGCGGGTAGGAGGTAGTCGCATGTTCAGCAGCCTGTTTTATATTTTTGATAAGATTGCCAATGTTAAATTCAATATCTTCGGATGTTCTTAGCGTAATGTTTTCCGTACAATGAGTACTGAGATATTTTCTGAACCCCAGCCAATTAACACGGTTGATCGTCTTCACATACGGGTGAGGTAAGTCACTACTTAGTGGGCTACAAATTGTAAGGATCGTGGGAGAGTGATCGGAGGAAAGATCTTGAGACGCTTCAACATGAACTAATTCCCTAGAAATATTTTTCATGACTCCAAAATCTATAACATCTGGAATTTTTTGTATGTCCGTAGGCCAGTAAAAGGCTCCCCACTCGAAATGACGTCCAAGCCCATTTTTGAAATTGTGTTGAACAATGCCCGACCTCTAGGTGTAATAAGACGCGAACCCCAGAACAATATGAAATACAATATGAAAATTGGATTTTGCCCACGAATAAACTAAATATTGCGCCATCTGCCGGACGAACTTCAAACTACACAGAAGAACTCCTCACGCCCCCTAGAGCATGCATATAAAGCTTGGTCTAAATCGGAGCAGTAGTTCTTGAGTTACGGTGCAAAACCACAAAAAAAACTAAATATGGCGCCATCTGTCGGACGAACTTCACACTACACAGAAACACTCCACACGCCCCATAGAGCATGTATATAAAGTTTGGTCTAAATCGGTGCAGTAGTTCTTCAGTTACGGTGCAAAATCACAAAAAAACTAAATATGAAAAACTAAATATGAAAAACTAAAAATGGCGCCATCTGTCGGACGAACTTCAAACTATACAGAAACACTCCTCACGTCCCATAGAGCATGTATATAAGGTTTTGTCAACATCGGTGCAGTAGTTCTTGAGTTATGATTGTCCCCTTTGTTAGTTTGTGCGTAGAAAAAATGAGAAGTGAATAGTAGGCATTTTTTTAATTTTTTTTCTTTACAAACCATGTCCTGAAAATTTCTAATCGAATAAAAAAACAACAATCGCTCCAGCCGTTCTCATGTTATGCGATTACCTACATGGACCGTTTCATTTTTATATACTACATATATACAAGATATAATTATCAGAATCAAAACGAGAAATTTAGTTGTAAGTTTTCATACTTATACATAGATATGTACATTGTACATATATCTCTTGATATATAAGTATATATATTCATACAAACAAATATCTGATATCATGGCAAAAAGTCTCTGGAATTCTCTGTCAAATTATATTCAAAACTTAGGCAATTTATATGCGTTTAAAAAGGAGCTACATAAAAAAAATTTCGTAATTTAATGTTCTAATGTTAAATTAACTACTAATTTTTTTAAATAAATTAATAACTCAATCTATTTGTCCTTTTAGGTATATAAATAAACTTATATTTATGTATATAAATTCTTATATTTTATTGTATTTAAGTAAAGAAAGTATTTAATAACAGCTTCAAGAGTTCATAAAAAATGTGTGTTTGTTTGAGTATCAGATAAAACACGTAAATTCTTACCTGAGGTGTTATATTTGTGTATACATTTTAAGACTGATAGAATGGCAAAGGAATACATATTTGCGGTATTCACAACACCTCTTAAGTGTCCTAAGTGTCATAATGTCTTAACATTTTAACATAATTTAAAAAAATTGTTGTTGTGGCTCAAACAAAAAGGTCATAAAGTAATAAGACTTTCTCAGCTATGTTTATTGTTTGTCATAACTACATGTAGAAATGCGTGAGAGTTTACCAAAGGAATTGAGAGGGAGAGTAAGCAATGCACAAAGGTGTTAAAACCGAAATACAAATAAGTACAATATTTTTAATTGTAAATTATGAGGGGTTGCTCACAGCATTATATTTTTTCGTGTTATTACTTTAAAACGTGTTAATTTATGAGTACCATCTGAATATACCAATTATATACCGTTGAATAGACAATTATATCTACTATTGTAATAACATAGAAAAAATTAAGAAACATTTGCAGTAAAGAAAATAAGATCAATAATTTAACAAAAATAAAAATGTAGAAAATTAAAAATTTTAATCAAAATTGGATTTTGAATATTTAAAAAAATATTGAAGGTACGAGAATAAATTTTTTTCAGTTTGCAAAGCTAAATGTATGCTATTGACAAAAATTAAAATGATTGCCAATTTATAATTTGATAATACTTTTTTCTTATTGGGAAAAATTGTGTTAGAAAAATTTTAGCATTTTTAGAAAATCTCCTCTCCTGCCTACATTTATGTGTAGGATGTCAAGAGTTTCCTCTTATAACAAATTTATTTATAATAAAAAACTAAAAAAATTACAAAAACGACCGTGCAATTTTTTTGCCACATCCGAAAATCGGATTTTTTGAAAAAAAATTGCTAGTTTTCGACCAATGCTGAATGTAGGGTGCACCAACAACAATCTCCAAAATTTATTTCACAGCCTTTCTCAATGTCTCCTTTCTCAGAAAAAATCAAAGTTTTTATCAAATACTTAATAATTTTTTAAAATATTCCAAAAAAATTAAGAATACTTTTTTCACAAAATATACCAAATTTTTTCATAATTTTAAAAAATCCAAATTGCAAAATTATTCCTTGCTAGAATTTTTGAGATATCAATAAAAAAATTTTTTTATATGAATTGTAATGAAGTTTTCTTTCAAAAACAATAAAACAAACTGATTTTTGCCAAGTAATAAAGAAGTTATGTACTAACGAATAAAAAAAGTCAGGGCCAAAAATTAAAAAATAAATTTTTCAAGTCAAATAACTTGGAAACTGAAAGAGATAAAATGGTACTTTAAGCATGTTTTATTTTTATTTCTTGACGAAATTTGTCCCGCTGAAAAAATTATTGAAATCGGTCCCTATTTACAAAAGTTACAAGCTCCGAAAGAATTTCGATACCCGCACTTTCCCACTTTGAGGCTCCTTGGAGCTACCCTGTCTTACAACAGGGTACCTCGAAATATGCTTTCTAAAAATTTCAACACTTCTTTTTACCAAAACAGTTGGTTTCATCGAAATCGGTTAACTAGTTCAAAAGTTGTGTTCTTTTTACCACTTTTTTTTTAATTCACGCCACTGTGCAACGTTTTAAAGTGAGCCAACAAAAGCCGGCAGGGGAAATGTTGATGAGAATTCCCGAGGAACCATAGGCTATTGTTTGTGCTGATTTTGTTGGACCATTGCCTCTCTCGAAACATGGTAAAACCATGTGTGCCTTCATGCCACACTTTTTCAAATGCCTGCGAAACATAAATAAACAGTCTAGAACAATGTTAAAGAATGCCTCATAAAAAGCCTTGAGTCTTTCGCATAAAAGATAAAATACACATTACATACTCCCTTCTATGAGAAGGGAGAATAGAAGCAGTAATATGTTTTGTTTTGTTTTTTTACCAAAGCAAAAGCAAAATCCATTAATTTGAAGACCTTTCAGAATCTCTGGCGTAAAAAGGAAGAACAAAAGTTCTACCCCGCAACGACAATGCGTGTAAAAAGATATGAGTATGGAATGGAGCAAGCAGGCCTTGTACATCCAAAAGAAGGGGAGTATAGAGACCTTCTATAAGGCATCCTTACTCCTTCTTGTGTCCACTGGGTATTAATGCTGCTGTCCCCTTAATGATCGTGTGGTACGTCCACTTTTCGGTCCCACATGTATTTATAAAAATAAGTGGATAAATATATATATATATATATACCTGCGTAGGAGTTAAGTGGATCAGACTGGCCAAATGTTCCCGCTCTGGCGCTGATAAGTATCTCTGCTGTTTAAATCTTCTTTCCAACTCATAAACCTGAAAATCAGTATACAAAAATCATTGTTAAATTGTTTTAAGAATTGTAATATTTATATATGTATGTAAGTAAAAATATGTATCTTCGTTCAATTATTGAAAACAGTTTCAAACTTTTATGGGTTTTATGTTTTTCATTAATACATGGGCACATTCCTATAAGTGGAAATTTTTTAGAACTACTCAAATGATTTAACTGAAAACAGCTGTTATTAACAGGATGTTTACCCAAACCTGTTTTTATACCGTACAAACCTTTTAGGTAAAACCGGGTAAAAAATCGTGCAAGCAACAATACATGTGTACATACATATTAAAATTATTATATTAGCTTAACTCAATCATATTCAAATGTCTAAAAATTTCTGCTTCTGTGATACACATGAAAATTTTCCTTTTTCTTCGTATAGTATTTGTTGCTTTTATTTAATTTTATTATTTTTAGATCATAAAAACATAAAACATTTAAAAAAGTAGTGTAACCCGCCACTTAACAATTCCCATTTCTAGTTATTTAATTGCTTTATTGAGGGTGGCGTTGGCTGAAGTAGTTAGCACTTTAACCACAAAGCCGCAGGCTCTTAGTTTGACCCCTGTATCCAATTGCAACGCATTTTTCTGATATGCGTTAATGTTCCTTTGTATCAGTTGTTGTAGGATCGCTCAAAATATGAAGGTATGGTCACTGGTCACTGAACTCGCTCGTAATATCTTGCTTGTAATATCTTGAATTTTACTGGACACATGCGCTTAAAAAAAAGGGACACAAAAGCTCTAATATACAACACCCAGAAGATTCTGCTTGAAAATATTTTTGTTTTTGCTTATCACGACCTGTGTAATATTAATAGCTATCACTAAGCTTATGCTTATGGTCGGGCTTAATTAATTATATTTAGATTTAAGATTTTAATACTTATTGTGAGTTCATATTTGAAGATACAATAAATAAATATATGTATTAAAAAAAAATTAGTGTCCCTTTGTATCAGTTGTGTAGGAAAATTCAAGTGATAAGGCATAGTCACTGGTCACTGAACTATACCGACTTCAGCAGATACTAATTCTAATGTAACATCAGACTGACCTCTTTCGTAGTATAGCAGAATTATCGGCAAAGTAAGATAACTAATAAAAGGCTGCTAAGCACAGCTTCAAAAAATTTAATACCCTTCACTTAACAGCAGAGGCGCTGCAACACTGCATTATTAAAAACGTGCAAAAAAGCATTTTTTTTAATCATGAAGCTTTCATCTATCTCTTCCTTCGCCATCTGTCTTCTCTAACACTGTCTCTTTCGTCAAATAAGGTAACACATATACAGAGAAAACAGATTTATTGTGATAACCGAATTTGTAACCAATATAATTATATTGGTTCCAACAACTAACATAGAATTATGTTTTAATCATCGAATGTACTATAACAAAAAATAAAATTAAATAGAAAACAAACTAAAACCTTTTAAGTCAGAGTTTATTAGTAAAAAAAAACTTATTATCTATAGTTACAGCTTGGTTTTATTCTATCTGGAATAATAGTTGCTCGAAGTTTCTGCGATCAACGATTATTCCCAATTTGTACAATATTTCTCTTAAAAAATTAAAAGAGTTCAAACATTTCTCATAAAGAAATTAAAGACAAAGGATTTAAATTACAAGAAAATCAAATGACAAGAATGTTGTGAATAACAATTCGCAACTTGATAACTTAAAATTTTTATTGATAATTTTTCCTCAAAATTTATTTGTATTTAGTTAGGCAAGTTAATTATTATTATACTTTCAGTGTATGTTCTTTTATCATACCATTTTTCATGAATCAATTTTACATTCTTAAATTTTTATTAAGAAATTACCGGTAAGTATAATGACTATATCATTACAAGTTTGATTACCTGTTACATTATTCATACTTACAGCAAATAAAAAATCGGAGTCCAATTCAACAATAGATGTGATTGAATTTTTTCGTAATCACAAAACATTTTCTTATCGTTTAGCATGTTTTCAATACACATATCTTAAAAACAGTAGGATTTTTCTTAAAATTAGTTGAAAAATATATTTTATTATCTCTTGAGATATATCTATTTTTATCTTAACTTAATTCCAAATTATTATTATTTGGAATTGGTTGAATAAAAAAGGAAATATAAAGTTCCTTGGTTAATTGAGGAATTTGGATTATGAACAGAATGTTTCGTTTATTACTTGCGATAGTCATTTTTACAATTTGTAATTTTTGAGGGTAATATTGAACGAGACATTATTAGATTTAATTGAACTATAGTGAATTTTTAATCAGAAATAATTTCTTAATCAGGCTTGAGTTCAGTAATTTCAATTCTTATGAATGAAATATTTTTATTAATTAATGTGAGTATCTAAAGAAGAGAAGAAAAATTAAACTAGACACTATTAGCTGGGGGAAATACCGATATTTTTCTGTGCAGCCACGCACTTCATCAGCACCCATGTCTATCTACTGGGGTAGAGATTATTATTAACATCAGCTATTAAACTTAAATTTCTATGAAATGGAATATAAGAATTGATTGTGTATACAATTATTGATTTGCCTTTGGCAAACACATTTGTGAGTATCACTACAGTAGTTCACGGATAAATGCGCCACGCTTAAGAGAGTTTCACGCTTAAATAGTTGTCAAAACCAACATTTCCCTCGATCTATTTAATTTATGCACATATTCTTCTGTTGAATGAATCCCGCTTTACTGCGTTTCACTCATATATAGGTCGTATATTTCATATAAATAAACTATTTACCATGCACCCTTTCACGTTTAAATGCACAAACTGAATTTAAAATTGTCAACCTTGTAAATTGTTTCTTTAAAAATTCCAAACATTAAAATTAATAAACTAACCGAAAAAACGCCAAAATTAAAATAAATCATCAAATTTCGCAAGCCTGTTTTATATGTTTACAATCATTTAGTTTTCATCACAATGTCTACGAAGAAAGTGCAACTATCGTTGAAACAAAAACTTCAGATTTGTGCAGAAATTCAAGAAATTTCTAAATTTCTTGTAAAATTTATGCATGTGTATGTAGCATACATACATACGTATGTATGTACGTTTCTTTGACGTACAATGTACATATGTTACATGCACATGAACTTAAATCAAGGCGCATTTATTAGGTGGCAGCACTACACCAGGTGACTAATTTCATTATATCAAGTCAAATGTCAAATTTGAATTGTGTAGGTATAAGCCTAAAAGCATGCTTTTATTTGTGTATCCATAAACACCTAACGAAAATTCAGTTTCGTATGGTATTTGACATTTCTTACAATAAACATACAATCTAACGATGCTACCCTGTTTTGAAAAGTAAGATGGTAATTTATAGCAACAAAGTACATGTGGTTATTGCTTTTGTAATATTTGTTGTAGAAATGCGGGTAGCTGATTGATGTGCCTTGAATTAAATCTGTTGCCTTAAATTTCAGTTTGTGAAATTGTTTTTTTTTAGTTTTTAAGATGTTTTGCTTGAATTGTTATGTTTTACTTTAAAATTATTTTATTTTTCGTTTTATTGAATTGAATAACAAATTGGAAAACGATGATATCTAATACTTAAACATATTTTCGTTTAGTAAGAATGAAAAGGGATAGAATTTGGTTTTGAAGCACGCACTTCAGAGGGAATTTTGTTAAATGCGTTGGTAATGTAAATAACCATGATTTTTTTAAATGCGCCGGTTACGCACTTAACCGTTTTTTTTTTAAAAGCGTTTATCGTTTAAATGCGTTGGACTTTAGACATTTTCACAAACGCATTTATCCGTGAACTACTGTATTCATTTTCTGTTTTTCCATTTTCTATTTAGGTTAGCACGAAGTTATATCACTCTACCTATGTATGTTTAACTATTCTTACTTATCTTTTACGATCATCACATTAATTATTTTTACTTATTCGATGCACCATCGGTTCATACATATAAGTATTATTGTAGTGGCTTTATGTTACTTTGTTTTTGCTTTCTACAGTTGACTTAGCTTTCCAGCATTCTGAAGCAGTTCTGGCCAAGTGAACAGTGATCGCCAAGTGAACATATTTTTGTCACGTGCCCATGATGAATTAAATGAGACATTATTAGATTTAATTGAACTATAGTGAATTTTTAATCAGAAATAATTTCTTAATCAGGCTTGAGTTCAGTAATTTCAATTCTTATGAATGAAATATTTTTATTAATTAATGTGAGTATCTAAAGAAGAGAAGAAAAATTAAACTAGACACTATTAGCTGGGGGAAATACCGATATTTTTTTATAATAATCTCTACCCCAGTAGATAGACATGGGTGCTGATGAAGTGCGTGGCTGCACAGAAAAATATCGGTATTTCCCCCAGCTAATAGTGTCTAGTTTAATTTTTCTTCTCTTCTTTAGATACTCACATTAATTAATAAAAATATTTCATTCATAAGAATTGAAATTACTGAACTCAAGCCTGATTAAGAAATTATTTCTGATTAATATTGAACTTTATTATTTCTTCATCGGTTATTACGTTTTGGCTCAAAAGTCATAGTCTCGATGTCAGTATTAATTCCTCAACTTTGTCAATTATCCTTTCAAGCTCAACAATCGTGTGCGGCGAATTACACGGCACTGCTAGTTGCAATAAGCCAAAAGATCAAAGTGACAAAAATGCAGTAATTGTGGAGGTAATCACACCGCTAACTACAGAGGTTGTCCTGTGTACTCTTTCGTCAAACAGACTATGAGGCAAAAACCTAAATTAGCCCCAGCCCAATCAGCAAACGCTTTATCCGCCACTATTGCGCAAGTGAGCCAACCAGTTCCTTCTAGTGTATCATATGCCGATGCAGCTAAGACAAATTCTATTCCTACACAAAATGTTTTACCACCAAATTATTCAACAAATACAAACTCGAACTTAAATTTCAATCGCCTTGAAGCTACTATTGATAATCTGGTGCAAACTATAAATAATTTTACAACAAATATGACTAGCATGATGAAAGAAATGTTGCGAATGCAGAATACATTGCCTCAAGCTTAAGTTAACAAGCCATGAACACGTTAAAAATATGTTTCTGGAACGCAAACGGCATTTGCCAACATAAAAATGAACTTGAGCACTTCCTCACGGGAAAAATATTGATATAATGTTCGTCTCAGAGACTCATTTGACTTTGAGAAAACTTTTTAAAATTTATGGATACACCTTATATGATTCAAAGGACCCAAGAGGAAGAGCTGTCGTGGATCAGCAATTTTAATTTAGTTAAGACTCAATCACTACATTCTTGACAGCATTTCTGAAGAACATCTACAAGCATCTATTGGCATTGAAAATTTTTGTGCAAATTTCGTGATATCATCAATTTACTTTCCTCCCACATTCGCAATTACTGAGGATCAATACGTAAATATGTACAAACCTCTTGGACCTTGTTTTTTAGCAGCTGGCGACTATAATGCTAAACATACATTCAGCGGTTCGCGTCTTATTACACCCAGAGGTCGAGCGTTCTTCAACACTTTTTCAAAAATAGGCTTGGATGTCACTTCGAGTGAGGAGCCCACTTATTGGCCTACTGACATACAAAAAATTCCGGACGATATAGATTTTGGCGTCATGAAAAATAACTCTAGGGATTTAATTCAAATTAAAGCTTCTCTAGATCTCTCGTCTCAGCATACTCCTACGATCATTATAATTTGTAGCTTATTAAGAAGTGACTTACCTCACCGATATGCAAATTTGATAAATCGTGTTAATTGGCCGGGATTTAAAAAATATCTTGGTACTCATTGCACGGAAAACATTACGCTAAGAACACCCGAAAGTAGTAGGGAATTGTTCATCCTGCGACAATTAAAATTTTGAAATTTTAAAATTTTAATTACCCAAATTTCAAAATTCTTGGAAATTTGTGAAATTTGATACCCTTGAGTTTTCGGCGGCACGCTTTGATGTTTTTTTGTTTACATTAGGAATTTTTTGTTTACATTAGGAGTTTTTTTGTTTACATTAACTTTGTGGGAACGGGTGATTTTTTTTGAGGTGGCATTAATTGTGTGAACGGGTGATTTTGTTTTTTGTGGGAATACGTTAAGTGGGTTCATAGGTTGGGGGTTTTTCTTTTTGTAATGTATGTATGTATATGCCGACGGGAAAATCATGAAAATGATTTTTCCTAGTACCAACGGGAAAATCATGAATATGATTTTTCCTAATACTAATGGGGGTGAAATAGTGAAAATTATTTTTTTCAAATGCCGACGGCAAAACATAATTATTATTTTTTTCAAATGCCGACGGCAAAACATGAGTATTATTTTTTTCAAATGCCGACGGCAAAACATGAGTATTATTTTTTTCAAATGCCGACGGGAAAATGATTTTTCATAATTCCGACGGGAAAAACATAAAAGTTATTTCTAATGCTAATACAGGAGTTTAAGGCTGGCCGTGATTTGGGTGGGTGGAGCTGTTGTCGTAATACATAACCGAGGGAGTTTATGGATGTGTCTGTCTGTCTGTTGTGCGAGGCTGTGATTGGTCGGGGGAGCGTGGTGTAGTTGAGGTAGATGGATTGAGTGCATGTGCGTATACCTGTCTGTTGGAATTTGTGTGAGGGTGTGATTGACAAAGGGCGGGGTGTAGTTGAGGTAGATCGACTGCGTGTATGCAGGTGTTGCAAGTCTGTAGGAATTTAAGTCTTATAGTGATTTGGGGTATGTGAGGGTGTTGTTGTACGAGTAACAGTATCCATGGGAATTTGTGGATGTGTCTGTCCGGGGGAATTTCAGCGAGGCTGTTATTGGGAGGGGGTGCGGTGTAGTTGAGGTTGATCGACTGCGTGTATGTATGTCTATATGCTTGTAGGTGCTTAAGGCTGATCGTGATTTAAGAGAGGTGAGGATGGATGTTGTTGTAATATGTATACGTTGGAATCTGTATGTATGTATGTCTGTGAAAATTTAAGGCTGATCATGATTTAGGGTAGGTGAGGTGGGTGTAGTAAAATGTCTGTGTGTATGTACATATGTTTGTAGAAGTTTAATACTATTAGTGATTTGAGGATAGGTGAGGGTGTTGTCGTACGAGTGATATGTATGCGTGGGAATCTGTATGCATGTTCGTAGGAGTTTAAGGCTGATCGTGATTTGTGTTGTTGTCAGTGTTGTTTGTAGGAATGACCGTGAGAATTTTTTATGTATATCTATAGGAATTTAAGGTTGGCCGTGTCTTGTGAGGGGTGGTGTGTTGTTGAAATAATTTGAATTTTTCTTAGATGAAATCTGGTATATGTGCGTGTGTGTGCGTATGATTTTCTCACGCTAGTTGTTTTATGTACGTAGAAATAAATTGTATTCAATATAGAGATTTGGTTCTATAAAATATTTTCATATATCTGATACATATACATAAGTATATTTTCATACTCAAGGTTGCTGGGTATTTTGTCATGCTTAAAATTGTCCAGCTTTAAAGTCTGCCTGCGAGAAATTTATTTATATTACAGATTTTGTTTATTTAACTACGTCCGGCTTCTTGCGCTGAACTTCTTTTCATACGATCATGGAAATTTATAGTTTCTCTGTCCATAATAAGGTCGTTTAGCTTGGGCATGTGCTCTGACTGAATGGTTTGCGTTGTTCATATATTTTTATGATGTAGATATGTAAGTGTGATTGTCAAGATCTAATAAATATTTGAGTATTGATAAGAAATTTGATATTATGTGTACATACATATCTACAAATTGATTTTATGTATGTATGTACATATGTATGTACATACAAATAAGTGTTTGCCTCCGTGTTTGAATACATTTTTTTGTTTTTGTTGTTGTTGTAAATATTCGCCTGGTCTTTTATGTATAGATGTCAAATATCTTCATAGTTTTTTTTTTATTTGAAATTAAAAAAACGTTGTTTTAACTTTTATCTGTATTTACTTAATAGTTTGTGAGGATTTGCTGTTTTAAGTAAAACTAAATTCCTTAAGATACATACTTTAGAATAATAGTAACTATAATAGAAATATTTCCTATATTTAATTTACATTTGTTTAAAGTTCGTAATTGTTGAAAACAATCGCTACTTCTTTTGCGATGAAATCATTTGAATTACTTTTGAAACATTGTACGTATATAAAAATTATGTTGTTTTCCATATTACTCAATTTATAAGACTTTTCGAACTTGTCCTTTGATGGGTATATACATATGTATTCTATTATACGATCATGAATAAGAATACAGTAAGCTGATTTCTTTGCTTACTATTTCAAATTAAAATTTTATTCAATTGCCCCGCTATTGAATAAAAGGAGCTTTTATCTTAAACTCTGGTACAGGTAGAAACGCATGAGATTCTTTCATATACTACCTTTGCTGGAATCTTAGATACATATAATAACTATATAGAATTGCATTACGTTTATTTTTAAATTTTATGTTAGGATTATCATCATATGGATATGAGACTGAACTTAAATGTACTTTTAAATTAGTTAATTCATAATGAATAATCTTATTTTCTTCTTGAATAGCGAACAACAGAAAACGAAGTCGTTTTCTTACAATTTAGGTCTAACCTCTCAACTGGTCCTCTAGTATACAATATGACTTTATATGTCAACATTTCTGTCTCCTCTTTGTCAGCGTTAGGGATAATTAAATTTTAAACTTTTTATTCTTCAAATTGTGTTACTTCATACTGATAATATGTTTAAGTACATTAATAATGTACGAGTATATGTTTATTTTATGACGGGTCCCTATGGCTTTTATTTGATGTTCTAGATGAAGTGATTTTTTTTTCTAATTTTATTAAAGTTTAGCGTATTGCGTATATATTTCTAATATATTTAAGTGAGCTTTTTGTACCTGTCAGACAGAGTGTACGTATCAGTTGATCAGTCACTCTCTCTTTTTATTTTATTAATTTTTTCTTCTAATGTGTCACTACTATTTTTTCAGATTTTACTACTTGAAATAGAAAATATTTATATAATTTTAAGAGTATTAATATATACATACATATAGGTAAATATATGTATGTACGTAAAAATTAGTTCATATACAAAGAAATACATCTTTAATAATCAACTATTCTAGAAAATCGATCTAAGATAACACATTTACCTCCATCATCATTTCACAGTCAGTGTTTTCATAAAGTGTTAGAAACATTGGAATATCTATGTTTAGGAGAATTTTTACTTCAAGTGCTTCTATATAAGATTTGGTGTTTGACCCCTTGACGTTATTGTGGTTAACGTAGGCTGCGTTGTATCACATTTAGATCTAATAATTTCTCACTTAGAAAAGGTCCTCATTACCATCAATCATACCTGTATATAATACATTCATGAGTTGAGTTGATCTAGATACAATTGCTGTCTACAAATTAATGATTAGAAAAAGCTTTCTCATCACATTCTAACAGGTTTAATATTTTGCTAGCATGCATGCTTTAGCATGCTATTCTATCAATAGTGAGGCGAGAGTCCGACATTTAGTGGTGTTTCAATTAAAAATCTATACAATTAGAATTACGAATTCACTCTTTTGAATTTTTAACAAAGTAGATACATATGTATGTATGTATTTCATTTGCCACAAACTCTTAAAATTTCTGTACTTATAAAAGTATGATGTCAGGAATTTTTTTAAATCATACATGCCTCGGCATGCTTCCAATATTTTTCTCGGTAAATTTATTTCATACTCATACAGATACAGATATAAAGTAAGATCTGTTTACATTCCATTTTACAATTTATGCATCCCTTAGCATGATTCTAGTTGAAGTCTGTATTTATTTAGTAAGTTTGTTTGATACCCATTCATACACATGTACATTGTTAAAGATTGGATATCAAAATCCAATTTTCTTAGTTTATCTAGAAATGAACAAAGTGAATATCTTTTATAATAACCATATTCACACTTTAAAATTTTGTGTGCTAGAGCTTTCGAAATGGAAAATGTACACCTTTTACTACAAAAAGTGATAATATGATGTGTTGCTGAATATTTTGAACTCTTAAGTTTTCACAATATTTCATACAGACCATCAAGTTTAGAGAATTCTAGTATATTAAGCTATTTATCTTCCCTGAGACCTAAAATTCCTAATCAATCCTTCAAAAAACCAATACAAATTAGATTTATCCTTTTTATTTATATTTTCATTGAATTTCAACATTTTGTACCTCTTCAAATTACTGTATACTGTATTTTGCACCTTTTTCTCATTCGTTGAGTTAACTTTAATCGCAAATATTTTAATGATGTGGTGAACTTTTCTATTGTAGGCATTAAGTAAATCTTTGTGTATATCAATCCACTTATATGAACCATTATAGCTAAATTCTTAACACATAATTCCTTTTAATGATCTATTAATTTATTCTACTATTGATGCTTTCATATTATGAAATTTTTAATCCTGTTTATACATGAATTTTGCAGTGTTTATTAAAAATTCTTTACCAACATCTATATGTATTTTTTTGTTTTGATACTCATATCATTTCAAAAATATTTTCCATTGCCTTGGTTTTTTTCGAGTGCAGCTTTTATTTTCAACGATACTCACAATATAAATTTTGAGATTGTGTCAGTTACAGTCAGCAAAAAATCAATAATTTCTATTTTCTCTAGAATAGCTACCCAGTTCACCTAAATCAGATCCATAAAAGATCATCTATTCCATTCATTACATCACTACAATAGACAAACAATTTTATAAATTTATTATGGATTACGTTTACTAAATTTCTTTTTAAGGACATTGAGTTGTTTTACAGTTTTTTGGCGAGTGTTGTGATCTACTTGATACATTTTCAGATATTTATACTAAAATGTAGTTAATTTTCCAATCTATAAATTTTATCGCTCAGCTCTTCAATTTGTTTGTCAAAAGATGATTTAATTTTTAGAATGTCTTTTTCAATTTTATACCTATCTTCTATCGTTAATTTTATTTCACACTCCACTTATTAATTCATCCTTTAGTTTCTCGATTTGAGTTTCCAGAAACAATTTACTGATAACATTGTTCACCGTCAGTGAGCATTGTATACATTGGTAGAAATTATATATTTTATTTAGTTTTCAAAATCAAATTTGTCATACTATTTTCACGTTTTATCAATCATTAAAGAAAATAAACCCACTTTTAAGCCCCATATTTGATCATCAACTTGTATTTTATCTTTATTCAGTTTTAGATTTCTATCACCAAATTTCCACTCATTATTGAAGTCTTTATGTGAGTCATAGTTTGTATCTAATTCATTTCATCCTTCCCAGACTAATAAGTCAATATAAGCATCTTCGATGTTGGAAGGCCGTGAGTAAAAATCATCTTCTTCTTCTTCATCGTCATAATCATTCTCAGTATTAGCATCATTAAATAAGATGGTATTATCAAATATTGTTCCTTTTGAAAGTTTCTTTAACTTGTCTCTATCTTGAGTGATGGTTTTTCAGACTTTAAACTTGTACTATTTTCAGATTCTATATTGTTTTTACTTTGTTCTTTCTTGTGTATTCTGTCAATATTTTTAGAACTATTCATGAATTCTTTGAGAGGTTCTGTTATAGGATCAAATATATCTCTTAGTTCTTTACGTGTATCTATTTCACCAGTTTTTATACTACGAAGTTTTTCTTCAAGACATTTCTTGTCAACACCAACTATTTTAAAATTTTCTCATCCATGTTTAATAATAGCAAATAAAAGGTATCAGCTATTAGATCAGGTATCAGCTATCAGATCAGCTTATCAGGAGCTGGTCTGGTTTTCAGATCAGCTTATCATGAGCTGGTCTGGTTTTCAGATCATCTTATCAGGAGCTGGTCTGGTTTTCAGAACAGCTTATCAGGAGCTGGTCTGGTTTTCAGATCAGCTTATCAGGACCTGATCTGGTTTTCAGATCAGCTTATAAGGACCTGATCTGGTTTTCAGATCAGCTTATCAGGACCTGATCTGGTTTTCAGATCAGCTTTTCAGGACCTGGTCTGGTTTTCAGATCAGCTTTTCAGGACCTGATCTGGTTTTCAGATCAGCTTTTCAGGACCTGGTCTGGTTTTCAGATCAGCTTTTTAGGACCTGATCTGGTTTTCAGATCAGCTTTTCAGGACCTGATCTGGTTTTCAGATCAGCTTATCAGGAGCTGGTCTGGTTTTCAGATCAGCTTATCAGGAGTTGATCTAGTTTTCAGATCAGGTTGTCAGGCAGCTGATCTGTAAAACAGATCAGGTTATCAGGAGCTGTTCAGATTTTCAGATCAGATTATCTGTTTCAAATTGGTTCATCAGTTTACAAGTAGCTGGACATTTATAACATTTAGATGAATGAAGTTTAAGGCCAGATAAAATGCGAAAAACTATACTGTTATGTAGTCAAATTGTTTTCTATGACGATCATCACTTAATTCAGTATCTTTCCTTATAATCAAAATTCCATATTTTTAATTCCAACACGATTTATATTTTTCTCATATTACTTAAACATTCTAACTACATTATGATTATTTCCTATCAAATATTTGGTGATTCTAGTATAAGTTTGACATTAGTAGAATGCATCAACATTCTTATCTTACCCCATACAAAAATATGCTTCTCACACACAACATGGTTAAATATCGTATTGGTATTACTTCTAGATTTCTTAAAAGAAATAACAGATTCATTATCTGTAAATGTGTAATACCCATGACTTTCATTAATGAAATTAATTTCTACATGTATTTATATTTAGGTTGTTAGAGAGATTTTGAGTTTAAATATGAAGATGTTTTCAAGTTTTAGTCCATTAGAACTGTCTAGCCAACCAATCATAATATTATTATTTTTTTATTTATTTTTTATTTATTTTTTTTACCAATTTAACAGACCAACTATTCTTGCAGGAATAGTAATTGATAGAAGGGAACTCTGATTTATGTTTGAGCTAACGTTTGATGACTCATCAAAATTTCGTGCCATCCTATATTTAGGTTGTTTTACTAACCGCTTTTGTGTAACTAAATACATTTTATAAATATTATCTCTTATTATACAAAAAGTAAAATAATACAGCTTTTCGATTTCAGAAAATATTTTCTAAAATCGTGTAGCTGCATTATTTTATTTTTTGTATAATAACAGATAATGCTGCATACTCACAATCAAAACAACATAAAAATATTATTTGTTTTGAGTATGAGTATGCGTCAATATTTATGAAATGCATTTAGTTACAAAAAATGTGGTTAGTAAAACAAAGTATATTTTAACAGTTTAAAATCAGTATTTTGTACGACAATACTGGTTTTAAACTCTTAAAATATACTTTGTTTTGACTATGAGTAGGAACCATTATCTCTTATTATAGGAAAAATAAAATAATATAGCCATATGATATCAGAAAATATTTTCCGATATCGTATAGCTACATTATTTTATTTTTTCTATAATAAGAGATAATATTTATGAAATACATTTCATAAATATTGGTACATACTCATAGTCAAAACAACCTAAAAATAGGATGGTACGAAATATTGATGAATCATCAAAATTTCATACCAAGATATTTTTATGTTGTTTTGACTATGAGTATGGGTCAATATTTATGAAATACCTTTCCTAAATATTGGTGTATGCACATAGTCAAAACAAAGTATGCTTTAAGTGTTTAAAAACAGTATTACCCTAAAAATGGTGGTTTTAAACTGTTAAAATATACTTTGTTTTACTAACCACATTTTTTGTAACTAAATGCATTTCATAAATATTGCCGAATACTCATACTCAAAACAAATGATATTTTTATGATGTTTTGATTGTGAGTATGGAGCATTATCTGTTATTATAAAAAATAAAATAATGCAGCTATACGATTTTAGAAAATATTTTCTGAAATCGAATAGCTGTATTATTTTAGTTTTTTATAATAAGAGATAATATTTATAAAATGTATTTAGTTACACAAAAGCGGTTAGTAAAACAACCTAAATATAGGATGGCACGAAATTTTGATGAGTCATCAAACGTTAGCTCAAACATAAATCAGAGTTCCCTTCTATCAATTACTATTCCTGCAAGAATAGTTGGTCTGTTAAATTGGTAAAAAAAATAAATAAAAAATAAATAAAAAAATAATAATATTATGATTGGTTGGCTAGACAGTTCTAATGGACTAAAACTTGAAAACATCTTCATATTTAAACTCAAAATCTCTCTAACAACCTAAATATAAATACATGTAGAAATTAATTTCATTAATGAAAGTCATGGGTATTACACATTTACAGATAATGAATCTGTTATTTCTTTTAAGAAATCTAGAAGTAATACCAATACGATATTTAACCATGTTGTGTGTGAGAAGCATATTTTTGTATGGGGTAAGATAAGAATGTTGATGCATTCTACTAATGTCAAACTTATACTAGAATCACCAAATATTTGATAGGAAATAATCATAATGTAGTTAGAATGTTTAAGTAATATGAGAAAAATATAAATCGTGTTGGAATTAAAAATATGGAATTTTGATTATAAGGAAAGATACTGAATTAAGTGATGATCGTCATAGAAAACAATTTGACTACATAACAGTATAGTTTTTCGCATTTTATCTGGCCTTAAACTTCATTCATCTAAATGTTATAAATGTCCAGCTACTTGTAAACTGATGAACCAATTTGAAACAGATAATCTGATCTGAAAATCTGAACAGCTCCTGATAACCTGATCTGTTTTACAGATCAGCTGCCTGACAACCTGATCTGAAAACTAGATCAACTCCTGATAAGCTGATCTGAAAACCAGACCAGCTCCTGATAAGCTGATCTGAAAACCAGATCAGGTCCTGAAAAGCTGATCTGAAAACCAGATCAGGTCCTAAAAAGCTGATCTGAAAACCAGACCAGGTCCTGAAAAGCTGATCTGAAAACCAGATCAGGTCCTGAAAAGCTGATCTGAAAACCAGACCAGGTCCTGAAAAGCTGATCTGAAAACCAGATCAGGTCCTGATAAGCTGATCTGAAAACCAGATCAGGTCCTTATAAGCTGATCTGAAAACCAGATCAGGTCCTGATAAGCTGATCTGAAAACCAGACCAGCTCCTGATAAGCTGTTCTGAAAACCAGACCAGCTCCTGATAAGATGATCTGAAAACCAGACCAGCTCATGATAAGCTGATCTGAAAACCAGACCAGCTCCTGATAAGCTGATCTGATAGCTGATACCTGATCTAATAGCTGATACCTTTTATTTGCTATTATTAAACATGGATGAGAAAATTTTAAAATAGTTGGTGTTGACAAGAAATGTCTTGAAGAAAAACTTCGTAGTATAAAAACTGGTGAAATAGATACACGTAAAGAACTAAGAGATATATTTGATCCTATAACAGAACCTCTCAAAGAATTCATGAATAGTTCTAAAAATATTGACAGAATACACAAGAAAGAACAAAGTAAAAACAATATAGAATCTGAAAATAGTACAAGTTTAAAGTCTGAAAAACCATCACTCAAGATAGAGACAAGTTAAAGAAACTTTCAAAAGGAACAATATTTGATAATACCATCTTATTTAATGATGCTAATACTGAGAATGATTATGACGATGAAGAAGAAGAAGATGATTTTTACTCACGGCCTTCCAACATCGAAGATGCTTATATTGACTTATTAGTCTGGGAAGGATGAAATGAATTAGATACAAACTATGACTCACATAAAGACTTCAATAATGAGTGGAAATTTGGTGATAGAAATCTAAAACTGAATAAAGATAAAATACAAGTTGATGATCAAATATGGGGCTTAAAAGTGGGTTTATTTTCTTTAATGATTGATAAAACGTGAAAATAGTATGACAAATTTGATTTTGAAAACTAAATAAAATATATAATTTCTACCAATGTATACAATGCTCACTGACGGTGAACAATGTTATCAGTAAATTGTTTCTGGAAACTCAAATCGAGAAACTAAAGGATGAATTAATAAGTGGAGTGTGAAATAAAATTAACGATAGAAGATAGGTATAAAATTGAAAAAGACATTCTAAAAATTAAATCATCTTTTGACAAACAAATTGAAGAGCTGAGCGATAAAATTTATAGATTGGAAAATTAACTACATTTTAGTATAAATATCTGAAAATGTATCAAGTAGATCACAACACTCGCCAAAAAACTGTAAAACAACTCAATGTCCTTAAAAAGAAATTTAGTAAACGTAATCCATAATAAATTTATAAAATTGTTTGTCTATTGTAGTGATGTAATGAATGGAATAGATGATCTTTTATGGAGCTGATTTAGGTGAACTGGGTAGCTATTCTAGAGAAAATAGAAATTATTGATTTTTTGCTGACTGTAGCTGACACAATCTCAAAATTTATATTGTGAGTATCGTTGAAAATAAAAGCTGCACTCGAAAAAAACCAAGGCAATGGAAAATATTTTTGAAATGATATGAGTATCAAAACAAAAAAATACATATAGATGTTGGTAAAGAATTTTTAATAAACACTGCAAAATTCATGTATAAACAGGATTAAAAATTTCATAATATGAAAGCATCAATAGTAGAATAAATTAATAGATCATTAAAAGGAATTATGTGTTAAGAATTTAGCTATAATGGTTCATATAAGTGGATTGATATACACAAAGATTTACTTAATGCCTACAATAGAAAAGTTCACCACATCATTAAAATATTTGCGATTAAAGTTAACTCAACGAATGAGAAAAAGGTGCAAAATACAGTATACAGTAATTTGAAGAGGTACAAAATGTTGAAATTCAATGAAAATATAAATAAAATTAAAAAGGATAAATCTAATTTGTATTGGTTTTTTGAAGGATTGATTAGGAATTTTAGGTCTCAGGGAAGATAAATAGCTTAATATACTAGAATTCTCTAAACTTGATGGTCTGTATGAAATATTGTGAAAACTTAAGAGTTCAAAATATTCAGCAACACATCATATTATCACTTTTTGTAGTAAAAGGTGTACATTTTCCATTTCGAAAGCTCTAGCACACAAAATTTTAAAGTGTGAATATGGTTATTATAAAAGATATTCACTTTGTTCATTTCTAGATAAACTAAGAAAATTGGATTTTGATATCCAATCTTTAACAATGTACATGTGTATGAATGGGTATCAAACAAACTTACTAAATAAATACAGACTTCAACTAGAATCATGCTAAGGGATGCATAAATTGTAAAATGGAATGTAAACAGATCTTACTTTATATCTGTATCTGTATGAGTATGAAATAAATTTACCGAGAAAAATATTGGAAGCATGCCGAGGCATGATTTAAAAAAATTCCTGACATCATACTTTTATAAGTACAGAAATTTTAAGAGTTTGTGGCAAATGAAATACATACATACATATGTATCTACTTTGTTAAAAATTCAAAAGAGTGAATTCGTAATTCTAATTGTATAGATTTTTAATTGAAACACCACTAAATGTCGGACTCTCGCCTCACTATTGATAGAATAGCATGCTAAAGCATGCATGCTAGCAAAATATTAAACCTGTTAGAATGTGATGAGAAAGCTTTTTCTAATCATTAATTTGTAGACAGCAATTGTATCTAGATCAACTCAACTCATGAATGTATTATATACAGGTATGATTGATGGTAATGAGGACCTTTTCTAAGTGAGAAATTATTAGATCTGAATGTGATACAACGCAGCCTACGTTAACCACAATAACGTCAAGGGGTCAAACACCAAATCTTATATAGAAACACTTGAAGTAAAAATTCTCCTAAACATAGATATTCCAATGTTTCTAACACTTTATGAAAACACTGACGGTGAAATGATGATGGAGGTAAATGTGTTATCTTAGATCGATTTTCTAGAATAGTTGATTATTAAAGATGTATTTCTTTGTATATGAACTAATTTTTACGTACATACATATATTTACCTATATGTATGTATATATTAATACTCTTAAAATTATATAAATATTTTCTATTTCAAGTAGTAAAATCTGAAAAAATAGTAGTGACACATTAGAAGAAAAAATTAATAAAATAAAAAGAGAGAGTGACTGATCAACTGATACGTACACTCTGTCTGACAGGTACAAAAAGCTCACTTAAATATATTAGAAATATATACGCAATACGCTAAACTTTAATAAAATTAGAAAAAAAAATCACTTCATCTAGAACATCAAATAAAAGCCATAGGGACCCGTCATAAAATAAACATATACTCGTACATTATTAATGTACTTAAACATATTATCAGTATGAAGTAACACAATTTGAAGAATAAAAAGTTTAAAATTTAATTATCCCTAACGCTGACAAAGAGGAGACAGAAATGTTGACATATAAAGTCATATTGTATACTAGAGGACCAGTTGAGAGGTTAGACCTAAATTGTAAGAAAACGACTTCGTTTTCTGTTGTTCGCTATTCAAGAAGAAAATAAGATTATTCATTATGAATTAACTAATTTAAAAGTACATTTAAGTTCAGTCTCATATCCATATGATGATAATCCTAACATAAAATTTAAAAATAAACGTAATGCAATTCTATATAGTTATTATATGTATCTAAGATTCCAGCAAAGGTAGTATATGAAAGAATCTCATGCGTTTCTACCTGTACCAGAGTTTAAGATAAAAGCTCCTTTTATTCAATAGCGGGGCAATTGAATAAAATTTTAATTTGAAATAGTAAGCAAAGAAATCAGCTTACTGTATTCTTATTCATGATCGTATAATAGAATACATATGTATATACCCATCAAAGGACAAGTTCGAAAAGTCTTATAAATTGAGTAATATGGAAAACAACATAATTTTTATATACGTACAATGTTTCAAAAGTAATTCAAATGATTTCATCGCAAAAGAAGTAGCGATTGTTTTCAACAATTACGAACTTTAAACAAATGTAAATTAAATATAGGAAATATTTCTATTATAGTTACTATTATTCTAAAGTATGTATCTTAAGGAATTTAGTTTTACTTAAAACAGCAAATCCTCACAAACTATTAAGTAAATACAGATAAAAGTTAAAACAACGTTTTTTTAATTTCAAATAAAAAAAAACTATGAAGATATTTGACATCTATACATAAAAGACCAGGCGAATATTTACAACAACAACAAAAACAAAAAAATGTATTCAAACACGGAGGCAAACACTTATTTGTATGTACATACATATGTACATACATACATAAAATCAATTTGTAGATATGTATGTACACATAATATCAAATTTCTTATCAATACTCAAATATTTATTAGATCTTGACAATCACACTTACATATCTACATCATAAAAATATATGAACAACGCAAACCATTCAGTCAGAGCACATGCCCAAGCTAAACGACCTTATTATGGACAGAGAAACTATAAATTTCCATGATCGTATGAAAAGAAGTTCAGCGCAAGAAGCCGGACGTAGTTAAATAAACAAAATCTGTAATATAAATAAATTTCTCGCAGGCAGACTTTAAAGCTGGACAATTTTAAGCATGACAAAATACCCAGCAACCTTGAGTATGAAAATATACTTATGTATATGTATCAGATATATGAAAATATTTTATAGAACCAAATCTCTATATTGAATACAATTTATTTCTACGTACATAAAACAACTAGGGTGAGAAAATCATACGCACACACACGCACATATACCAGATTTCATCTAAGAAAAATTCAAATTATTTCAACAACACACCACCCCTCACAAGACACGGCCAACCTTAAATTCCTATAGATATACATAAAAAATTCTCACGGTCATTCCTACAAACAACACTGACAACAACACAAATCACGATCAGCCTTAAACTCCTACGAACATGCATACAGATTCCCACGCATACATATCACTCGTACGACAACACCCTCACCTATCCTCAAATCACTAATAGTATTAAACTTCTACAAACATATGTACATACACACAGACATTTTACTACACCCACCTCACCTACCCTAAATCATGATCAGCCTTAAATTTTCACAGACATACATACATACAGATTCCAACGTATACATATTACAACAACATCCATCCTCACCTCTCTTAAATCACGATCAGCCTTAAGCACCTACAAGCATATAGACATACATACACGCAGTCGATCAACCTCAACTACACCGCACCCCCTCCCAATAACAGCCTCGCTGAAATTCCCCCGGACAGACACATCCACAAATTCCCATGGATACTGTTACTCGTACAACAACACCCTCACATACCCCAAATCACTATAAGACTTAAATTCCTACAGACTTGCAACACCTGCATACACGCAGTCGATCTACCTCAACTACACCCCGCCCTTTGTCAATCACACCCTCACACAAATTCCAACAGACAGGTATACGCACATGCACTCAATCCATCTACCTCAACTACACCACGCTCCCCCGACCAATCACAGCCTCGCACAACAGACAGACAGACACATCCATAAACTCCCTCGGTTATGTATTACGACAACAGCTCCACCCACCCAAATCACGGCCAGCCTTAAACTCCTGTATTAGCATTAGAAATAACTTTTATGTTTTTCCCGTCGGAATTATGAAAAATCATTTTCCCGTCGGCATTTGAAAAAAATAATACTCATGTTTTGCCGTCGGCATTTGAAAAAAATAATACTCATGTTTTGCCGTCGGCATTTGAAAAAAATAATAATTATGTTTTGCCGTCGGCATTTGAAAAAAATAATTTTCACTATTTCACCCCCATTAGTATTAGGAAAAATCATATTCATGATTTTCCCGTTGGTACTAGGAAAAATCATTTTCATGATTTTCCCGTCGGCATATACATACATACATTACAAAAAGAAAAACCCCCAACCTATGAACCCACTTAACGTATTCCCACAAAAAACAAAATCACCCGTTCACACAATTAATGCCACCTCAAAAAAAATCACCCGTTCCCACAAAGTTAATGTAAACAAAAAAACTCCTAATGTAAACAAAAAATTCCTAATGTAAACAAAAAAACATCAAAGCGTGCCGCCGAAAACTCAAGGGTATCAAATTTCACAAATTTCCAAGAATTTTGAAATTTGGGTAATTAAAATTTTAAAATTTCAAAATTTTAATTGTCGCAGGATGAACAATTCCCTACTACTCCCGAAGATATGGAAGCTAACATTGCCAACTTCAATGAAAATATTAAACAGGCTGCTGAGCATTCCACTACCTTATATCAGCAGACTAGGGTTAATAGAACTTATTCTACGGATATTGAACGTCTCGTAAGTGAAAAAAGAAGAGCTAGAAGAGAATGGCAACAGCACAGATCACCCCAACTTAAAATCAGATTCAAAGAGCGCACTGAACGACTCCAAGATTTGCATTTGAAAAAACTGCATCTCTTAAAAGTTTTTTGGAAGGTCTTGTCACACCAGCATCCAATTACTCATTGTGGCGCGCTGCTAGAATGCTTAAAACACACGTTGGGTTTAAAATATCTCTGCGCATATCTACAGGGGGTTGGGCAAGAAGCGATACTGAAAAAGATCCGTATTTACCCAAAACACATGTTCTGGTGCTGTTGATTTGCCAAATGTAGTTGCGCTACCCCCTCGACCAATAAAATTTAAGACGTGTGATGTACAAAAACTAATTGCAAAACTCAACCCGCAAAAAGCTCCAAGTCTTGATGAAGTTAGTAACCATATGCTGATGAAGCTGCCTCGTATTGCTACTGGAATCCTGTTATTTATTTTTAATGCCATTTTACGACTGGAGTATTATCCAAACAGCTGAAAGCTTGCCAAGGTTAAAATGATTCCAAAGCCGGGCAAAGATTTTACCAATGTTGAGTCATATAGGCCAATAAGTTTACTGTCAACACTGTCAAAGCTCTTTAAAAAATTACTCCTGATAAAATTGTCCCCAATTCTAACGGATAATGAGTGCATACCGGATCATCAATTTGGATTTAGAAGTCAGCATAGCACCATTGAACAAACTTATATATTGGTTCAATTTATAAGAAGAACATTTGAAAAAAAGAAGTATTGCTCAGCGCTGTTTATTTCCGTTTCTCAAGCATTTGATAAAGTGTGGCATGAAGGCCTAGTTTTAAAATGAAGGACTTACCTACCAATAAACTGTAGTGTACCTCACTTACTGTAACACACTGTATCATAATATAATTGCATTGCAACACAGTTCATTGTAATAATTAACAAAACGCTTACTTTATTAAATTTAAATGACACACTTTTGTTTTCATTAGAAAATTATGTTATTATAGATGGTCAGCAAAAGTAAAGACATAAAGAAACACAAAAATAATAAAATGTAAAATAGTATATAAGCAGAGTCAAACTTTCAATAAATCAGACTTTAATTTGATTAACATAAATCGGCTCTTTAGCCTTGTTTTCTTTTTAAAGTTTCAAAACTTCTTTTGGCAGTTCTTTTGAACGCCTAAGTTTTAGCTGGGACCCCCTCAGCTGTTTTAAAATAAAAAAGGGGCTATAGAAACACTTTACAAAGACACTTTTATTAGGCGATCCTTGCGTATTACATGGCGATCCTGCCTTACAGCTTGTTAAATATTAAATAATAGAAATCTAAAAATAATCGAATTTATTTATTTTTATTTTTTATTAATTAAATAATTAATTATAATATAGAAATACGAATTAATATATTTATGAGAAAATATTAAGTAACTTGAAGTGCATAGATTAAGATAAAAGTGAAGAAGCATATACATATGTATGTAAAACGATGACAATTTTCGAAATGTTCTTACTTTTTTCGATTGAATATTTTTAAGTAATTCAATAGCACCCAAAAGCGGCATGACACACATTTTAAACACAACAAACGACTACGTAACAATAAAAGGCATTCAACTTCAGACTGACCCACTTAAAAACTATGAGATATTAAATTACAAAAACATAAACAATGACGAACAAAAAACTTGCTAATTGTAACAGAAATATTAATGACGACTATGCAAAAGTAGAATTGACAAACAAAGTGCATTTCACTCATGTATTATAGGAAAAGAATAATGAAAAATAATTTTACATTCAAAAATCATGACGTCAGACAAAACTACAGTGTACATAAAAAAAGAAATTACAGACTACACGTAGAGAAATAATTAATAAACACGGACGACATAATAGAGCCATCAATTAGCTTATACAACGCTCCACTCCTCTTGGTACCCAAGAAAAACATGGAAGACTAACGAAATTGAGAATAGTAATAGACTTTAGGAATCTGAACAACAGAATTGTAAACGTCAAATTTCCACTAAATAAATTAAGATTTTTCAAATGTATATAAAAAAAATATATTTGGACATACTAAGACAGATGATACCGTAAGAAAATAATGGAAAAGAAAGAAAATTATTTTAACTACAAGGGCAATGAAAAATAAAACTAATGAGGCAAACATAAAAGAAAATAATGAGGCAACTAACAATAATTTAAATGAAAATAATGCGCGCAACAGAAAGAAATATGGAAAAATATGATTCTCAGAAGTCTGATCAACTTCAAATATGGGAATGCATATCCATTAATGACACAAAAAATATGAAGAAATTGAAATTTAACAAGCTTGAAAATATAAAAGAAAAAGATATATTTATTGAAAATAATATTGTGCACATAGGACGTAATGATAATTCATCGAAACCAGATTCGAATATGAAGAAGTTGCGTACCAAATATATGAATATAGGATGTAATAATAATTCATCGAAACCAGATTCGATTATGAAGAAGTTACATACCTAAAATATGAATAATGAAATTAATAAGCTAGCAAGATTCAGCGATAACTCAGCGAAACTAGATTCGATTCTGAGGAAACTGATATCTAAAATTAATAAAGAAAATATAAGAGAATTAGCGCAATGAAATAAGGATGAAATATTTAAAGTACATACAAAAAAATAAAAAAATAAATAAAAGAAGCATATGCCAAGATAAATATAAATAATAAACGTCCTCAACTAAAAATACCAATAAACAATGCCACAACAAAGATAACTGATGACATATTTCAACACAAACTAATGGACGAAAGCCATATGTAGATACATGCCATTCCCTATATGAATTATTATATGCAAAATTACCATGCAATATTTTCGACAATTAGAAGAAATTTAATAATTATCATTACTACGTACAAGAACCACGACTCACGTTACAATTTACACTGAACATAGTGAACTAACTATAAAAGCAAAAGAAAATTAATATTAAACAATTATTATTACAATAAATTAAATATTACTCCTATATCAAGAATATAAAAGAATTTAATTTAACAATAAAATAAGTTCATAATAGCAATTCAAAGAAATATAAACCTATGTAAAGCTAAAAAAAAAAAAAAAATTTTAACATAAGAATATATTTAAATTTAAGAAAATTTTAACATACACAAAAAAAAAAGTAATATGAATATTAATTTAAATATTTGTAATATCAATTAAAAAATTAATTAAATTTTCACCTATAAACAATTTGATAATATTAATTAAATTTTTCCACTCAAATGAATAAATACAATTAAAAATTTAAATGAATCAATTAATATTTAATTTAAAAATATTAATTGGTGAATACTTTTTTTCTGTGTACATAAATATTGCTTTACAAAAAAAAAAAAAAAAAAAAAAAAAAAATTTTAATATTTCATGATTAATTCTATAAAAAATTTATAATTAATGACACTATTTACATTGTAACTTAAAACAGATTTATAACTTACAATCATAATGATAAAAACAAAAAAATTACTTGCATAATTTTTCTCTTAAGGGTGAGGGTGTAGTGTACCTCACTTACTGTAACACACTGTATCATAATATAATTGCATTGCAACACAGTTCATTGTAATAATTAACAAAACGCTTACTTTATTAAATTTAAATGACACACTTTTGTTTTCATTACAAAATTATGTTATTATAGATGGTCAGCAAAAGTAAAGACATAAAGAAACACAAAAATAATAAAATGTAAAATAGTATATAAGCAGAGTCAAACTTTCAATAAATCAGACTTTAATTTGATTAACATAAATCGGCTCTTTAGCCTTGTTTTCTTTTTAAAGTTTCAAAACTTCTTTTGGCAGTTCTTTTGAACGCCTAAGTTTTAGCTGGGACCCCCTCAGCTGTTTTAAAATAAAAAAGGGGCTATAGAAACACTTTACAAAGACACTTTTATTAGGCGATCCTTGCGTATTACAAAACATTCTAAATCTGTTGGAAAGTTACATTATTACCCGGAAGTTCACTGTTGTGGAAGGAGACTTTATGAGTTCGCCTGAAACAATCTCATCCGGTGTGCCACAGGGGAGTATACTCTTAAAACCTATATGGTGCTACGGAATTCAGCTATGGGGTACTGCTTCAGGTTCCAATGTCGAGAGAATCCAAAGAAGGCAAAACAAAATTTTACGGTTAATAACATCGGCCCCATAGTATAACAAAAATTCAAATATACATCGTGATTTAAATATACCACTAGTGACTGAAGAAATTGCAAAATATGCATGCAAATATTTAACTTAACTCGAGTCACATCCTAATCCGCTTGATCGTAGTATTTGGAACTTTACTGGACACATCCACCTAAAAAAGAGGAACACGAGGGCTCTTATTCACAGCACTTCTTGAAAATACTTTTCTTTTTTTTCCTTTTTATTATCACTACTTATGTATTATATATAACCAGGGACAGGGGTTTCATGCAAATGCATTTTTTTTTCGTTAACCCTGATAATGGCAATAACGAAATATATTTATGAAACAATGATTTTGCGTAAAAATCGCATCGATTTGTTAGAGCATATTTTTGCATATTTTGCTGAAAATGCATATTTTTGCATAATTTAGTCATAAATGCATATTTTTGTCTCATATTTTGATACAAACGCATTATTTTGTGTGATATTTTCCCAAAAATGCAAATTTCAAAAAATAAAGGGTGTTTTTTTAGAGGTATAGAACTTCGAATTGAAATAAAACACAAGAAAATCGTTTTAATGTCCATCAATTTGGCTTTATTGGAAGGATAATTTTATGCCATTAATGTTTAAATATGATTTCGGGCATGTGGCCGCCGCGGCTGGCTCGAATGAAGCCAATTCGGCTTTATTAAAGCCAATTCGGCTGGCTCGAATAAAGCAAATTTGCACGATTTTTTTAGAGGTATAGAACTTCGAATTGAAATAAAACACAAGAAAATCGTTTTAATGTCCATCAATTTGGCTTTATTGGAAGGATAATTTTATGCCATTAAAGTTTAAATATGATTTCGGGCATGTGGCCGCCACGGCTGGCTCGAATAAAGCCAATTCGGCTTTTTTAAAGCCAATTCGGCTGGCTCGAATAAAGCAAATTTGCACGATTTGCAAGCGTTGTTCTTTTGTCAACCTGTTCATGATGAAATGGCAAACCAAACTAAATATTAATCACTTGACAGCTGACAAAATGGCCGCCAGTTAAAAAAGTGATGCCAACTTAAATTTCTATACCTCAATAAAAACACCCTATATTTTTGACAAATAATTATGGCAAAACTGTTTTTTGGACAATTTGTTCGCTTGAATTGTTGCAGAATTGTAGAATGATTGTACAAGCACATTAACCTACCAATTTTAATGGAAATTATAATTTTGATGATTTCAAGAGAATTTTGCCTGCTATTAAAGCCAAAAATAGTGAAATAATCGTTATATCATATTTAATCTTGCTTACAAATATAATGTAAACGGCTTGTCCATGCACCTTTTAAAAAACTTATATTTCTATATCTTTATTTAGAAGAAATTTTTTATAATATGTGCATATTTTATTGTTTAAAGTGCATATTTTGAGTTTTTGATGTCATATTTTAGGCGCCTGAAACACCATTTTTAAATGCATGAAGTTCTTGTTCCTGTATATAACTATTACTCAATTTATGTCCGTTACTGGTCGGGCCTAATTATATTTTAGATTTAAGATTTGAATACTTATTGTTAGTTCATATATGAAGATACAATAAATAAAAATCCTGTAGTAATAAAAAAAAGTTCAGCAATTTGAAAACTTAAACGTGTCTTCTCGATTTCGAACTTTTCACCAACTGTTTCGTTATTGATATTTATGTATTCCAAATAATTCTTCTTTGCTTCCAATTCATAAATTTTAGAAAGTTTTGCCAGTTGCTCATCAAAATGCTGATTTATTTCAATCTGGCTATTAGATTGTTCGATTACATCATGTGTGTTCGTTTTCATTCTCTGTAATGTTTCTTCTATTTTTTCTGTCTTCGTTCAATTTTATAATTGCATATCTCACAATTATTAATAACTTTCGTTATTTCTTTTTTCAAATTAGTATAATAATATTTATGCTTGAGCTCAAAAAATGTATTGTCGATACCCGGATGGTTATTTTCATACTTGTGATAGTAGTAGAGAATTGCCAATTCTGCCGCAATTAAAATTGTAAAATTTTAATTACCCAATTTTTAAAATTCTTGGAAATTTGTGAAATTTGATACCTTGAGTTTTCGGCGGCACGCTTTGATGTTTTTTTTTACATTACGAATTTTTTGTTTACATTAGGAGTTTTTTGTTTACATTAACCCTTGTGGGAACGGGTGTTTTTTTTGGGTTACATTAATTGTGACAACGGGAAAATCATGAAAATGATTTTTCCTAGTACCAACGGGAAAATCATGAAATGATTTTTCCTAATACTAATGGGAGTGAAATAGAAAAAATTAATTTTTCCTAATGCCGACGGCAATACAATATTATTTTTCCTAATGCCTATGGTAAAACATGAATATTATTTTTTTTTCAAATGCCGACTGCAAAACATGATTATTCGGGGTTGTCATAGATTCCAAGTCGGTTTAGCTGATTGTCGGTTTTGTAAACCAATATTGGATTCATTTGGTGTCATGAAAACAAGTCGGTTTTGTTATTTTCGAATGCAAACAAAAACGATATTCGAATCAGCTGTTGTTTACATTTGAATATTTGTGTAAAATTTTAATTATACTATTTTGAACAAATTTAAATTGTGTTGAGAATTTTATAAATTTGTGTATTTCTGAATAAATAAACAATTAAAATGAGCACAGCTGTTGTCTTATCTTTGCTGTTAGAAGATGAGCGTTCAGAAAAGGTGAAAAGAAAACTTTTACGAGATTGTAGCAATCCACTGGAGTTGCCGGTGACAGCGTAAGTATATTTTTAATAGTGTACGTTCATATCTAAAGCTGTTTTGCAGATTCATAGGTTATTACCGGTTAAACAAATACGCTTTCTGTGTGGTCTTAGATGCAATAAAAGAACACCTTTCCCGTTCAAAGATTCCACCTTTGCTACAACTTGCAGCTTCGTTACGATTTTTAGCTGAAGGGTCCTATCAAAGATCAGTTGGGTACGACTCTAACGTATGTCTGGGTAGAAGCACAGTGTCAACCATTTTAGATGACGTGCTCAAGGATTGAAATGGATTGCAACGAAAAGCAAAGAGCGAGGGACTACTTCTACGACAAATATAAAATTCCATCAATAATTGGTTGCATCGACGGGACGCACATAAAGATAATTAAACCTACATTTAACGAGCATTTGTACTATAATCGAAAAGGATACTTCAGTATGAATGCAATGATTGTAAGTATACATAGTAGATACTCTATTTAAAATTTTTACCTACATATTTACATTATTTATCTATGTATATGCATTTCTATTCAGTTATGTGACCACGATTTGAAAATTCGAGCGGTAGATGCACGGTATCCTGGCTCTAGCCATGACTCATTTATATGGAACATAAGTAGCGCCAGAGATTATTTCCATAGGAAGTATCAGTCAGGAGAAAGAACTTCAAAATTATTAGGAGATTGTGGATATGGCATTGAACCTTTTTTGTTAACGCCATACAGAAATCCATGCTGCAACTCAAAAGAATACAAATTCAACATTGCTCATTCATCTGCCCGTAATATTGTGGAACGAACAATTGGAGTGTTGAAAAGCCGGTTTCGCTGCTTAATGAGCACATTACATTATCGTCCAGAGAAAGTGGTGAAAATCACAAATACTTGCTGTGCGCTGCATAACATCTGCAGAAGCTACAACGTGCAAAACAATATGGACGACATAACTTTTACATCACATGACAGTGCCGAGAATGTTGTATTACCATCAAATACGTCTCTACAAAATGAAGGTCAGAGAATCAGAAATGAAATAGCTGACACCTTATAACAAAATCCGTAAAGAAAGTAAAATAAAAGTTATTTCTAAAAGTTAAAATAAAAATTGCTTATATTTCATATAACTAAAACAAACAAACAAAATTAATAAACAATTCAGTCTTAAATTTTTATGATTAAAAGATATGTACATATTTTATGCACGTTAAAAACTTAACAATTTATATCACTTTTTATTTTGGTACTTAAATTTCATTTTTTTCAGATCCAACTGTTCCTTTTTTAACTCATTTTTTACTTGCATTGCCTCCAAAAATCTCCTGTTCACTCGTGCAAACTCATTTTTGAGTTCTGCTACTGCATTCGCGACAGATGCTTGCCCTTTTTCAATAGCCCTATACACACGTCGTAAGCTGCTTGAGTTTTCTTTTTCAATTTTCAGCAGGTCGTCCAACTTTTGATTTAGCTCCTCCTTTCTCTTGCTATCTTCATCCAAAAACTTTTTTAAACGCTCACCGGTGTTTTCCGTTTTGGAGTGCTACTTCTAAGTGGTGGAGATAGTGGGCGTTTTGATGATGTTGATGGCATTTCTTCCTCACTCTCACTGCCACAATTTCCAGCCAAGCCAATAGCAATACCAGCAACACCTTCAACCGATTGTGCAATGCCACATACGCGTATTATTGCTTCTTCACTGTTTGTCAGTTGATGCTTAGAAAATGGCCCTCCACCAGTTGCTCTGGACTCTGCTTTGTTTTGTGCCAGCTTTCTCTTGACATTGCTCTTCCACTCAGTCCACGTCTATTAAGAAAACACAATTCAAAGAGGTAATATGCTATGCGACACAGCTTTCGCTTACCTTCTTCCATCCATTTATATCCTTTTGGGGAGGACCTGCGCCGTTTAGCGATTCTACCAACTGTTGCCAAAGGGAATCAACAGTTGGCTTATCACGCTTTATAAATCCCCTTGCAATGTCCGATTATTTTTCCATAAAATCCATAATTATGGAGTTTTGTGTGCTATTTTTATGCTTTCCCCTATTTGAGTATGAAGATTTTGATGCATAAATGTTTATATTTATATAAAATTAACACTAATTTACTTACATTTCAAAAACTGCAGGAGAAAATTAAATTAAAAACGACGCTTTTAGCTGCTGAATTTATTTGCAATAAAATAAACGACAACTGTTAGCTGCTTGATTTATTTTCAATAACAAAACCGATAACATTGGATTCTATGACACCTAAAACGATATTAATTCTAGTTCGAACATAAAACCGATAACATTGGATTTCATGACACCAACATAATTTTTTTGTCGGTTTCAAATCCAATTCCGATAAGATTGGATTCTATGACACCCCCGATTATTTTTTTCAAATGCCGACGGGAAAATGATTTATCATGTGGTGTAGTTGAGGTAGATGGATTGAGTGTATGTGTGTGTGTATACCTATCTGTTGGAATTTGTGTGAGGGTGTGATTGACAGGGGCGGGGTGTACTTGACGTAGATCGACTGCGTGTATGCAGGTGTTGCTAGTCTGTAAGAGTTTAAGGCTAATAATGATTTGGGTTAGGTGAGGGTGTTGTTGTACGAGTAATATGTATCCAGGGGATTTGTGGATGTGTCTGTCTGGGGTAATTTCAGCGAGGCTATTATTGGGAGGGGGTGTGGTGTAGTTGAGGTTGATCGACTGCGTGTATGTATGTCTATATATTTGTAGGAGCTTAAAGCTGATCGTAATTTGGGAGAGGTGAGGGTGTTGTTGTAATATGTATACGTAGCAATCTGTATGTATGTATGTCTGTGAAAATTTAAAGCTGATCATGATTTAGGGTAAGTGAGGTTGGTGCAGTAATATATAACCGTATGAATCTGTGTGTATGTACATATGTTTGTAGGAGTTAAAGGCTATCAGTGATTTGAGGATAGGGGAGGGTGTTGTCGTACGTGTAATATGTATCCGTGGGAATCTGTATGCATGTCTGTAGGAGTTTAAGGCTGATCGTGATTTGTGTTGTTGTCCGTGTTGTTTGTAGGAATGATCGTGAGAATTTTTGTATGTATATCTGTAGGAATTTAAGGTTGGCCGTGATTTGTGAGGGGCGGTGTGTTGTTGAAATAATTTGAATTTTTCTTATATGAAATCTGATATATGTGTGTGTGCGTGTGCGTGTGTGTGCGTATTATTTTCTCACGCTAGTAGTCTTATGTACGTAGAAATAAATTGTTTTCAATATCGAGATTTGGTTCTATAAAATATTATCATATATCTCTGAAGTTCCCTAACCCTATATACATATACATAAGTATATTTTCATACGCAAGGTTGCTGGGTATTTTATCATGCTTAAAATTATCCATCTTTAAGGTCTGCCTGTGAAAATTTTGTTTATATTACAGATTTTCTTTATTTAACTCCATCCGGCTTCTTTGACTTTTCATACGATGATGGGAATTTATAGTTTCTCTGTCCATAATAAAGTCGTTTATCTTTGGCATGTGCTCTGACTGAATGGTTTACGCTGTTCATATATTTTTATGGTGTAGGTATGTAAGTGTGATTGTCAAGATCTAATAAATTGAGTATTGATAAGAAATATGATATTATGTGTACATACATACATATATACAAGTTGATTTTATGTATGTATGTACATATGTACATACAAATATGTGTTTGACTCCGTGTTTGAAAACATTTTTTTTTTGTTTTTGTCGTTGTTGTAAATATTCGCCTGGTCTTTTATGTATAAATGTGAAATATCTTCATAGTTTTTTTTTTATTTGAAATTGAAAAAAGTTTATTTAATTTTTATTTTTATACAGTTCTCGTTGTACCTTCATAGTGAACAGACGTATTAGCGGAATTTTTTTTTATATACATAAGTACATTTTTTTTTTTCATATTATATTTATTTATTGTATCTTCAAAAATGAACTAACAATAAGTAATCAAATCTTAAATCTAAATATAATTATTAGGCCCGACCAGTATCGGACATAAACTTAGTGATAGTTATAAATAATACATAGTAGTGATAATCAAAAGGGAAAAAAAGAAGTATTAAGCAGTCCCATCTGGAGTGTTGAGTATAAGAGCCCTTGTGTCCCTCTTTTTTAAGCGGATGTGTCCAGTAAAGCTCAAAATATTACGGGCAAGCGGATTAGGATGTGACTCGAGTTTAGTTAAATATTTGCCTGCGTATTTTTCAATTTCTTCACTCACTAGTGGCATATTTAAATCACGATGAATATTTGAATTTTTAATGTACCATGGAGCAGATGTTATCAAACGTAAAATTTTGTTTTGCCTTCGTTGGATTTTCTCAATATTTGAAGCTGAAGCAGTGCCCCATAGCTGAATTCCATAGCACCATATTGGCTTCAAAAGCGACTGGTATATCAAGAGTTTGCAGTCTAGGCTGAGTGTTGAATTTCTGCCAATTAACCAATATATTTGAGTTAATTTAAGTTTCATTTGGGTTAACTTAGAGTCAATATGATATTTCCATGTAAGCCTTCGATCAAGGTGTATTCCAAGGTATTTCGTAGAAATAAATTCTCACTTGAGAATGTTGAGGAATATTTTGATTGTTGATTCGAATGGGGGAACAGGTATCTTTTCTTAGGGTAAACGTTATATGAACACACTTTTGTTCATTGACTTTAATTCTCCATAAGTTCAACCATATTTCAAGCTGGGTAATGTGAGCTTGGAGATTGCGGGATGCCTCATCAGGATTTTTGTGAATACTCAAACAGGCTGTATCATCGGCAAATGTAGAAGTGTGTATGTTATTGCTCACAGGCATATCACAAGTATATATTAGATACAAGACTGGCCCCAGAATACTACCCTGTGGCACACCAGAAGATATAGACTCGGGTACACTCATGAAGTCTCCTTCCACAACGGTAAATTTCCTATCAACAGTATAACTTTCCAAAAGCTTTTGTATGTTTATTGGTAGGTATGTCTTCAATTTTAAAACTAGGCCTTCGTGCCATACTTTATCAAATGCCTGAGAAACATCAATAAAAAGGGCAGAACAATACTGTTTTTCTTCAAATGTCCTCCTTACAACTTGAACTAATCTATGCGTTTGTTCAATAGTGCTATGCTGACTTCTAAAGCCAAATTGATGGTCCGGGATGCACCCTTTATCAGCTAAAATTGTGGACAATTTAGTCATGAGCAGCTTTTCGAAAAGCTTTGAAATTGTTGAAAGTAAGCTTATAGGCCTATATGACTCAGCCTTGGTAAGATCTTTGCCTGGCTTTGGAATCATTTTAATCTTGGCAAGTTTCCAGTTATGTGGAAAATACTGCATACATAAGTACATGCTAAACAAAAAAAACCATAAAAAAAAATATTTGTAGTACATAATATTCGTTGTACAATAACTTTGATAAACAAGCTTTTTTTTTGCTTTGCTAATATTAATTTACATAGACAGTAATAACTTAAACAAAAAACAACCGTAAACAAAATAACTCAAAGTGCCCTTGAGGAATACACTAACAAAGTGCCCTTGAGGAATACTCTATATGAGTACCTCAAAAACAAATAATTGTGAAGTGAGTGATAACGGCAGAAATGCCTATCTTACTGTGAGCTCTGATGATCTTAATGATAAGAATAGAAATAAAAAATTTGATGATAGACTTATAGTGAGTTCTGATGATCTTAATATAAAAAAAAAAATAAAAAACCTGATGACAGACTTTTTTTTAACGGCTAAGCCAATTTTTCGTCAGCGATCAACTTCGCTTTGTCCAATGCCAACTAGTGATTTGTTAACATTACAGTTGCCTACTACTTCATCATTTAAATCAGCGATATCATCCGATTCATCACTTACCCAATCTGTCACTATAAATAAGAGTAGCCCAAAACCCAAGGTCCAAGTCGGAATGGACCGATATATAATTGTCAGAAAGCGCGGGCGAAGCCCAAATTCTACTAAAATTGCATCTGCTTCAAAAGGTATGTAGGGATAACAGCGCATCCTCCACTAATCGTTTTCAAATATTGCAAGGTGACAACGACATACCTGATATATCTGCAAACAAAACCTCCAAGCCGCCACCAATATATTTGAGAGAAAAAAGTTCAAACGCTCTTATTAAGAAATTAATTTCGGTCATTGGTGAAAATAAATTTCACATTGTTCCAATAAAACGTGGCAATATCCATGAAACGAAAATTCAAATTTATGACGAAACGGATTTCCGCAAAATGGTTTCTGAATTTGAAAAAAATAAAACAAGTTTCTACACATACCAGCTTAAGAGTGCTAAAGGCCTGCAGATCGTATTGAAGGGCATAGATTCTTATGTTGTTCCCGGAGAAATAAAAGATGCACTCGTCCTCCAGGGATTCAAGGTAAAAAATGTTTCCAATATAATAAATAGGGAGAAAATTCCTCAGCCTCTATTTCGCGTTGAACTTGAGCCGAATGATATAAAATTGAGAAAAAATGAGACGCACCCAATTTATAATTTAAAATATCTTTTATACCGAAAAATAACAGTTGAAGAACCAGACAAGCGTTCTGGACCCGTACAGTGCCATAATTGTCAAGAATATGGCCACACAAAAACTTACTGCAAATTACCTACAGTTTGTGTTATTTGCGGTGAATTGCACGATACTGCTAGTTGTACTAAACCAAAAGATCAATCAGAAAAAAAATGCAGTAATTGTGGAGGTAATCACACCACTAATTATAGAGGATGTCCTGTATATTCTTTCGTTAAAAAGACTATGGGGCAAAAACCTAAAGTAGCTCCAGTGCAAACAGCAAACACTTACTCCGCCAATCTTGCCCAAGTGAGCCAACCAGTTAATTCACGTGTATCGTATACCGATGCTGCTAAGACAAACTCTATTCCCACACAAAATGTTTCACGGCCAAATACTTCAACAAATACAAACTCAGGCTTTAATTTTAATCGCCTTGAAGCTACTATTGAAAATCTGGTTCAAACTATAAACAATTTTACAACAAGTATGACTAGCATGATGCAAGAAATGCTGAGAATGCAAAATACTCTGCTTCAAGCATTAGTTAAGAAACCATGAAGACGTTAAAAATATGTTTCTGGAACGCAAACGGCATTCGCCTACATAAAAATGAACTTGAGCACTTCCTCACGGAAAAAAATATTGATATAATGTTGGTCTCTGAGACTCATTTGACTTCGAGAAGCCTGTTTAAAATTTATGGCTACACTTTATTTGATTCAAAGGACCCGAGAGGAAGAGCATGCGGTGGATCAGCAATTCTGATAAAGTCAAGACTCAAGCACTATATTCTAGACAACATTTGTGAAGAACATCTATAAGCAACAAATATTTGTGTCAAAAATTTCTGCTCAAATTTTGTCATATCATCAATTTACTCCCCTCCTAGGTTCACAATTACTGAGGATCAATACGAGGATTTCTACAAATGCCTTGGCCCTTGCTTCGTAGCAGCTGGCGACTACAACGCAAAACATACGTTCTGGGGTTCGCGTCTTATTACACCTAGAGGTCGGGCATTGTTCAACACAATTTCAAAAATGGGCTTGGACGTCATTTCGAGTGGGGAGCTCACTTACTGGCCTACGGACATACAAAAAATTCCGGATGTTATAGATTTTGGAGTCATGAAAAATATTTCTAGGGAATTAGTTCATGTTGAAGCGTCTCAAGATCTCTCCTCCGATCACTCTCCCACGATCATTACAATTTGTAGCCCACTAAGAAGTGACTTACCTCACCCGTATGTGAAGACGATCAACCGTGTTAATTGGCTGGGGTTCAGAAAATATCTCAGTAGTCATTGTACGGAAAACATTACGCTAAGAACATCCAAAGATATTGAATTTAACATTGGCAATCTTATTAAAAATATAAAACAGGCTGCTGAACATGCGACTACCTCCCACCCGCAGACTGGATTTAATAGCATTTACTCTACGGATATTGAACGTCTCGTAAGTGAAAAAAGAAGAGCTAGAAGGGAATGGCAACAGCACAGATCGCCCCAACACAAAATCAGATTTAAAGAGTGCGCTAAACGACTTGCTTGCATTTGAAAAAACTGCATCTTTTAAAAACTATCTGGAAAATCTTGATGTCACACCAGCATCTAATTACTCTTTATGGTGCGCTGCTAGAAAGCTTAAAACACCTGTTGCGTTTAACCCACCTCTGCGTATATCTACCGGTGGTTGGGCAAGAAGCGATACTGAAAAAGGTAAAATATTTGGTGATCATTTAAAATCAGTATCTACCCATAACACATGTACTGGTGTTATTGATTTGCCGAATGTAGTCGCTCTACTTCCTCAGTAAATAAAGTTTAAGACGCGTGATGTGCAAAAAAATAATTGCTGAACTCAACCTGAAGAAAGTTCCGGGTTTTGATGGAATTAGTAACCAGATGCTGATGAAGTTGCCTAGTATTGCAATTCGAATCCTGTTATTTATTTTTAACACCATTTTACGACTGGAGTATTATCCAAATAGCTGGAAGCTTGCCAAAGTTAAAATGATTCCAAAGCCGGGCAAAGGCCTTACCAAGGCTGAGTCATACAGGCCAATAAGTCTGCTATCAACAATGTCAAAACTTTTCGAAAAACTGCTCATGACAAAATTGTCCCCAATTCTAGTTAGTAATGGGTGCATACCAGACCATCAATTTGGTTTTAGGAGTCAGCATAGCACTATCGAACAAACTCATAGATTGGTCCAATTTATAAGAAGAACATTTGAAGAAAAGTAATATTGTTCTGCGCTGTTTATCGACGTTTCTCAGGCATTTGATAAAGTGTGGCATTAAGGCCTAATTTTAAAATTAAAAACATACCTGCCAATAAACGTTGTAAGTCTTTTGGAAAGTTACATTACTGCCCGGAAGTTCACTGTTGTGGAAGGAGACTTAATGAGCATGCCTGAAACTATCTCATCCGGTGTGCCACAGGGGAGTATACTGGGGCCGGTTTTGTATTTGATTTATACTTCTGATATGCCTTTGAGCAGCAATATCCATACATCTACGTTTGCCGATGATACAGCCTGCCTTAGTATGCACGAAAACCCTCACGAGGCTTCCCGACATCTACAAGAACATATTACACAATTGGAACTATGGTTTAATTTATGGAGAATCAAAGTAAACGAGCAAAAGTGTGTCCAGGTAACATTTACCCTGCGAAGAGATACTTGTTCGCCAATTCGAATCAACAATCAAGTTGTTCTTCAACATTCACACGTAAAATACCTTGGTATACACCTTGATCGACGGCTTACATGGAAGCCCCATATTGACTCAAAGCTAACACAAATGAAACTGAAATTAACTCAGATACATTGGCTGATTGGTAGAAATTCAACACTCAGTCAAGATTGTAAACTTTTAATATACAAGGCGATTTTGAAACCAATATGGTGCTACGGAATACAGTTATGGGGCACTGCTTCAGCATCCAATATAGAGAGAATTCAACGAAGGCAAAATAAGATTTTAAGACTAATAACATCGGCTCCATGGTACATTAAAAACTCAAATATACATCGTGATTTAAATATACCACTAGTGACTGAAGAAATCGCAAAATACGCAGGCAAATACATAACAAAACTCGAGACCCATCCTAATCTCCTTGCTCGTAATATCTTGAATTTTACTGGACACATCCGCTTAAAAAAGAGGGACACAAGGGCTCTAATACTCAACACTCCAGAATAAACTGCTTGAATATATCTACTTTTGTTTTTGCTTATCACGACTTATGTATTATTAATAACTTTCACTAAGTTTATGTCCGACACTGGTCGGGCCTAATTAATTATATTTAGATTTAAGATTTGAATACTTATGGTTAGTTCATATTTGAAGATTCAATAAATAAACATATGTATTACAAAAAAAAAAAAAAAAAAAAACATTGGCTACACCTGATATATTTTTATCATAACAAATGTCATATTTTATATTTTTTATGTTAGCTCTTTTTTCTATATGGAATTTGATATTTGTCATGAAAAAATATATCAGGTATAGACGTAGGGTAAAAGTTTGTGAGGATATTCTGTTTTAAGTAAAACTGATTTCCTTAAGATACATACCTTAGAGTCATAGTAACTATTATAGAAATATTTCTTATATTTAATTTACATTTGTTTAAAGTTGATGCAGCTTATATTCATTCTTAGAAATATTTTGATATAAAATTTTTTCCAGCCGTAGGCTTTTTTCATCATTCGTAATTGTAATTGTTGAAAACAATCGCTACTTCTTTTCCAATGAATTCATTTGAGTTATTTTTGAAATCTTATACGTGTATAAAAATTATCTTATTTTCCATATTGCTTAATTTATAAGACTTTTAGAATTTGACCTTTGATGGGTATATATTCCAGTATATGATCATGAATAAGAATGCAGTAAGCTGATGTCTTTGCTTACTATTTCAAATTAAAATTTTATTCAATTCAAATTTTTTTTTTAAGTTGATGCAGCTTATATTCATTCTTAGAAATATTTTGATATAAAATTTTTTCCAGCCGTAGGCTTTTTTCATCATTCGTAATTGTAATTGTTGAAAACAATCGCTACTTCTTTTCCAATGAATTCATTTGAGTTGTTTTTGAAATCTTATACGTGTATAAAAATTATCTTATTTTCCATATTGCTTAATTTATAAGACTTTTAGAATTTGACCTTTGATGGGTATATATTCCAGTATATGATCATGAATAAAAATGCAGTAAGCTGATGTCTTTGCTTACTATTTCAAATTAAAATTTTATTCAATTGTCCCGCTTGAATTGAATAAAAGGAGCTTTTATCTTAAATTCTGGTACAGGTAGAAACCCTTGAGATTCTTCCATATACTACATTTTCTGGAATCTTAGATACATATAATAACTATATAGAATTGCATAGCGTTTATTTTTAAATTTTATGCTAGGATCTTCATCATATGGATATGAGACTGAACTTAAATATTATTTTCTTTTTGAATAGCGATCAACAGAAAACGAAGGCATTTTCTTACAATTTAGGTCTGACCTCTCAACTGCTCCTCTAGTATACAATATGACTTTGTATGTCAGCATTTCTATCTACTCTTTGTCAGCGTTAGGGATAATTATATTTTAAACTTTTTATTCTTCAAATTGTGTTACTTCATACTGCTAATATGTTTAAGTAGATTAATAATGTACGAGTAAATGTTTATTTTATGACGGGTAAGCGCCTATGGCTTTTATTTGATGTTCTAGATGAAGGTTTTTTTTCTCATTTTATTAAAGTTTATCGTATTGCGTAAATATTTCTAATATATTTAAGTGAGCTTTTTGTAGCTGTCAGACAGAGTGTACTTGTCAGTTGGTCAGTCAGTCTCTCTTTTAATTAAGTTTTTCCTCTAATGTGTCACTACTATTTTTTCATATTTTACTACTTGATATAGGGAATATTTATATAATTTTAAAAGTACATATAAGTAATATATGTATGTATGTGGAAATTAGTTCATATACAAAGAAATACATGTTTAATAATCAACTATTCTAGAAAATGGATCTAAAATAACACAGTTACCTCCATCATCAACTCACCGTCAGTGTTTTCATAAAGTGTTAGAAACATTTTAATATCTATGTTTGAGAGAATTTTTACTTCAAGTGTTTCTATATAAGGTTTGGTGGTTGACCCCTTGACGTTATTGTGGTTAACGTAGGCTGCGTTGTATCGAATTCAGATGTAATTATTTCTCACTTAGAAAAGGTCCTCATCACCATCAATCATACCTGTATACAATACATTCATGAGTTGAGTTGATCCAGATACAATTGCTGTCTACAAATTAATGATTAAAAAAAAGCTTTCTCATCACCTTCTAACAAGTTTAATATTTTGCTAGCATGCATGCTTTAGCATGCTTCTATCGATAGTGACGCGATAGTCCGACATTTAGTGGTGGTTCAATTAAAAATATATACTATTAGAATTCACTCTTTTGAATTTTTAACAAAGTAGATACATATGTATGTATTATATGTGTGCTTATAAAAGTATGACGTGAGGAATTTTTTTAAATTATACATGCTTCAGCATGCTTCCAATATTTTTTTCGGTAAATTTATTTCATACTCATACAGATATAAAGTAAGATCTGTTTACATTACATTTTACAATTTATGCATGCTTCAGCATGATTCTAGTTGAAGTCTGTATTTATTTAGTAAGTTTGTTTGATACCCATTCATACACAAGTACATGCATAAAGATTGGATATCAAAGTCCAATTTCCTTAGTTTATCTAGAAATGAACAGAGTGAATATCTATTGTAATAACCCCATATTCAAAATTTAAAATTTTTTGTGCTACAGCTTTCAAAATGGAAAATGCACAACTTTTACTATAAAAAGTGATAATATAATGTGTTGCTGAATATTTTGAACGCTTAAGTTTTCACAATATTTCATACAGACTATCAAGTTTAGAGAATTCTAGTACATTAAGCTAATTATCTTCCCTGAGACCTAACATTCCTATTCAATCCAAAAACAAGTAAGATTGCTATATTCGGCTGTGCCAAATCTTATATACCCTTTACCAACGTGCGTACATATATGTATATAGTATACAGACACTACAAACATATTTGTTTTGTGAAAAAATTGATAACTTTTTTCTCTAAAGCAATTAATAGTAAGTGACCTTCCAGTATTTTTCGATTAAAGAATTTGATTCAATTATTTTATTTTCGATATTAGCAATAGTTGAATATTTTACTCTTTTTATGTTTGACTCGCGCACGAAGGGTTCCGTACATTCGGTTCTGAGCACTTTTTAATTTGGCTTTTTTGCTTTTTTGAAGTTTTTTTGTTCAGTTTAAACGATTTTTTCAGGTTTGTCGCTTTTTTCTCATTTTGGCAATTTTTCTGTTTTTCTCGGTTTTTTTTCATTTTGGCCATTTTTTCCTGTTTAAGGGCTTTTTTCATTTTGGCGACTTTTTTCTGTTTTTTGGGTTTTTTTTCGTTTTGGCGATTTTTTTTTCATTAGTGTTTTTATGGGAATTGTTAAAATTTAAGTTTAAAATTTAAAATTTTTAAACGCACTAATAATCCCAAATTATTATTTTACTTATTAAGTAAAATATTTTTTTATTAAAAATACATTGAAATTGATTATTGAGGGGTTTAGCTGGATTGGGATTATTAGTGCGTTTAAAAATTTTTAATTTTAAACTTAGATTTTTTTTTTCATTTTGGCGATTTTTTTTTCATTTTGGCGATTTTTTTCTGTTTTGGGGCTTTTTTTCATTTTGGAGATTTTTTTCTGTTTTTTGGGGTTTTTTTCGTTTTGGCGATTTTTTTTCATTTTGGCGATTTTTATTCATTTTGGCGATTTTTATTCATTTTGGCGATTTTTTTCTGTTTTTTTTCGTTTTGGCGATTTGTTTTCATTTTGGCGATTTTTTCTGTTTTTGAGGCTTTTTTTTTTCATTTTGATGATTTTTTTCATTTTGGCGATTTTTTTTTCATTTTGGAAATTTTTTTTTTCTGTTTTTTGGGGTTTTTTCATTTTGGGGATTTTTTTCTGTTTTTGGGGCTTTTCATTTTGGGCTTTTCATTTTGGAGATTTTTTGGATTTTGGCAATTTTTTTTCATTTTGGCGATTTTTTTTCTGTTTTTAGGGCTTTTTTTATTATGGAGATTTTTTTCATTTTGGCGATTTTTTTTTTAATTTTGGCGATTTTTTTTTCATTTTGGCGATTATTTTTTCATTTTGGTTTTTTTTTCATTTTGGTGATTTTCTTTAATTATTGCGATTTTTTTTCATTTTAGCAATTTTTTCGGTTATTCACGATTTATTTTAGTCTTAGACATTTTTTTTTTGTAATTTGGTGCTTTGTTTCGTTTTGGCGATTTTTTTTCCTTTTGGCGATTTTTTTTCCTTTTGGCGATTTTTTTCGGTTTGGCGATTTTATAATTTTTTGATTTTTTAGTTTAACCGATTTTGAAAATTTCAAGAGTTTTGCTCTTACGGTTTCCAAGATACAACAAGTTGTCAAAATTGCATTAACTGATGGTACACCCTTTAAGTTAAATTTTTTTTAATTTTAGTGTTAATTTTTGTAGTCTGTATAAAAATACACTAACCTTACAAATTTCAAGTGTATATACATACATACATACAATTGTATGTATATTACATGGGATTTTAACATTTTTCGTTGCTAGTTTTGGAACACCCTTTAATTTCTAATAATCATGTATTTGTTGTTGTAGCTGCCAAAGGTCTACACACTGTGTCCAAATTTCAGGTCTCTAGCTCTTACGTTTCTCGAGAAAATACCCTGCATAATTTTAGACATAGTTAGTTTTACATAACACAAAAAGTTAAAGTTTTCCAACCCTGGAAACGTCTTTTTAATTTTTTTATATTTTTTTAATTTAAAATTCTAATTTTAGTCGTACTGAAGTGTAAAATAAGTTCATTTATTAAAAAAAAATAAACATTTGTTTTCGGTAGTTACTTTTATATGGCAAAATAAAGTTTAAGTTTTCCAGCTCTGCAATCATCTGCTCGATTTTGCTGAATTTCAATACCAATCTATTTTGGAAAATTTCTGACACACCAGTCCAAGAACGAAGTCTCTAGCTTTTCTGGGAGCTTCAGAAAACCGATTTCACGTACAGACAGACGGACAGACGGACATCGCTTATTCGTCTTCCCTATGCATAAGGATCCAGAATATATATATTTTATGGATCGCTTATTGATATTATAGAAATTACAAACGGAATTACAAACCTATATATACCCTTTTACCATTTTTGTTGGTAAAGGGTATACAAAAACCAATACAAACTAGATTTTTTCCTTTTTAATTTTATTTATATTTTCATTAAATTTCAACATTTTGTACATCTTCAAATTACTGTATTTTGCACCTTTTTCTCATTTGTTGATTTAACTTTAATCGCAAACATTTTAATGGTGAGATGAATTTTTTATTTCATGCACTAAGTAAATCCTTGTATATGTACATATATCAATCCACTTATATGAACCATTAATACAAAATTCTTAACACATAATTCCTCTTAATGATCTATTAAATCGTTCTACTATTGATGCTTTCATAATGCTTTATGTTTTTAATCTTCTATTTATGCATTAATTTTTCAAAGTGTTTGTTGAAAAATTCTTTACCATCATCTGTTTGTATGTTTTTTGGTATTCGCCCCAATTCAAAAATATTTTCCATTGCGTTGGTTGTCTCGAGTGCAGTTTTTATTTTCAGCGGCACTGACCATATAAATTTTGAGAATGTGTATATTACAGTCTACAAAATTCAATAATTTCTATTTTCTGTAGAATAGTTACCAACTTCACCTAAATCAGCTCCATAAAATATCATCTATTCCTTTCAGTACATCAGTACAATGCACAAACAATTTTCGAAATTTATTCTGGAGTTCGTTTACATAATTTCTTTTTAATGACATTGAGTTGATTTAAAGATTGATAGAAGAGTCTTGTAATCCACTTGATGTCTTTTCAGGTATTTATACTAACATGTAGTTAATTTTGCAATCTTTAATTTTTAGAATGTCTTTTTAAACTTAATGATTGTCTTCTATCTATAATTTTATATCACGTTGTAGTTCATCAATTTGCATTTAAATATATTCTTGAATTATATCAATGCCTTAAGCTATATTATGAATTTAACCTTTAGTTTGTCAATTTGAGTTTCCAGAAACATATTACTGATAACATCGTTCTCCGTCAGTGAGAACGATCTGTATGCATGCATTAGTAGATATTATATATTTTATTTAGTTTTCAAATTAAAATTTCAGAAAATAAACCCGCTGTTAGAACCGATAGAACTACCAACTTGTATTTTATCTTCATAAATTTTAAGGTTGCTATCACCAAATTTGCATTCATTATTGAAATCCATAGATTGTATCTATTTCATTTCATCCTTCCAAGACTGATAAATCAGTATAAGTGTCTTCGGAATTGGAAGTCTGTGAGTAAAAATCACCTTCATAATCGTCATCATCATTTTCAGTATTAGCATCATTAAATAAGATGGTATTATCAAATATTGTTAGTTCTGCAAGTTCCTTTGGTGTAGTTGTCTGTATCTTGACTGATGATTTCTGAGGCCTTAAACTTGTATTATTTTCAGAGAGAATGAAAAGGGATTTCATAAATATTGACCCATACTCATAGTCAAAACAAAGTATGCTTTAAGTGTTTAAAACCACTATTACCATAAAATGGTGGTTTAAAACTCTTAAAATATACTTTGTCTTACTAACCCCATTTTGTAACTAAATGCATTTCATAAATATTGAAGCATACTCATAGTCAAAATATCCTTTGTTTTGAGTATGAGTATGGCTCATTATCTCTTATTATAGAAAAGATAATATGATTATATGATATCAGAAATTATATTTTCTGTTATCATATGACCATATTATTTTATTATTTCTATAGTAATAGATAATATTTATAAAATGTATTTAGTTACAAAATGCGGTTAGTAATACAACATAAATATACCATGGTATGAAATTTTGATGAATCATCAATATTTCGTAGCATCCTATATTTAGGTTGTTTTGACTATGAGTATGTACCAATATTTATGAAATGTATTTCATAAATATTATTTCTTATTATAGGAAAAATAAAATAATATAGCTATACGATATCGGAAAATATTTTCTGATATCATATAGCTATATTATTTTATTTTTCCTATAATAAGAGATAATGGTTCCTACTCATAGTCAAAACAAGGTATATTTTAAGAGTATAAAACCAGTATTGTCATACAAAATACTGATTTTAAACTGTTGAAATATACTTTGTTTTACTAACCACATTTTTTGTAACTAAATGCATTTCATAAATATTGACGCATACTCATACTCAAAACAAATGATATTTTTATGTTAGGTGTGTTCATTTACTTTACTAGTAAAAATTAGTAACGAGAGAGTAACAAGAAATTTTTCAAAACTACTCTCAAAAATGTGAAAAAGTAGATGAACACTTTACTAGCTAAAATTTGCAAGTTAAAGTAGTGTTGTAATGTATAGGTATATATGAGTACTCAATAACTACCCCTAATTTTTCTGGACATATTATACATATGTATATGTACATATATTATTATAAAATGATTGTAATTGTGATATTGATTAAAAATGATGTGATTATGGTCATTTATATTCACCATTGTCGTGACTAATAAATTATGTGTTAATTCAAATTTATTTGCAAATATATATCTGAACTAATTGAATTATTTGCCTGCTTGGTGCCTATTCAAATTATGCCTTTTTAGCCTGCCTTGCTTCGACAATCACGCACATTCGAAAAGTCACGCACATTTACATTAAGACTTTTCTTCAAGACTTTTTGACGTTAATTTACATGCTTAATGCTGAGAGTACGAAAAAACAAAGATACATGTCAAAAATCCCCTCGAATTTTCATTTCGTGCCTTTTGTTTTACTCCGCCTGCTTCTCAACACCTCTCACCAACAAACTTAAAAAGCCTGCCTGCACAGATAACCACAAAATGCCCAGTGTAAATATCGTCTTAGTGTAAATTACCGAGTAGCTAGGTACTCATAATATTTACAACACTAAAAATAACAGCTGGTCTGTGAAAATTAAAGAAAAACAAAAACATTTCAAAGGCTGTAGAAAAATATTAATGCATATACATATGTATCTATGTATATATTAGTTCAATTTCATTAGACATATTATTTTGCTTCTGTTGTTGCTAGTTACACAAAAATAAATTTTTTATCTTTTTAATACTTTTTATCGTCTTAAAAGTTTACATTTACTTACAATTTCTTAAATTTTCCAAAATATTTTTATTTTCAACTTAATTTAGAAAATTGTCTTGCAAACACAATCATAAAACAGCTGTTTGGAAAATTATTACAAGTAAAAATTTTACTTGCAAAAACTTGCAAGAATTTTTCTGTCTCTCAATTTTTTACGCTCTTTCGACGCTTTCTCGTTGCAAATTTTTTGGGTTAATGAACACTTTCCAGTAACAATTGTTACAAATTCGTACAAATTTTTAGTAAATGAACACAACTGTTGTTTTGATTGTGAGTATGGAGCATTATCTGTTATTATAAAAAATAAAATAATGCAGCTACACGATTTTAGAAAATATTTTCAGAAAACGAATAGCTGTATTATTTTATTTTTTTATAATAAGAGATAATATTTATAAAATGTATTTAGTTACACAAAAGCGGTTAGTAAAACAACCTAAATATAGGATGGTACGAAATTTTGATGAGTCATCAAACGTTAGCTCAAAAATAAATCATAGTTGCCTTCTATCAATTTCTATTCGTGCAAGAATAGTTGGTCTGTCAAATTGCGAAAAAAATAAAAAATAATAATAATGTTATGATTGGTTGGATAGACTAAAACTTGAAAATATCTTCATATTTAAACTCAAAATCTCTCTAACAGCCTAAATATAAATACCTGTAGAAATTAATTTCATTAATGAAAGACATGGGTATTACACATTTACAGATAATGAATCTGTTATTTCTTTTAAGAAAGTCAGAAGTAATACCAATATAATATTTAACCATGTTGTGAGGAGCATATTTTTGTATGGGGTAATGTCAAACTTATAGCAGAATAATCATTTGATAGGAAATAATCATAATGTAATTATAATGTTTAAGTAAGATGAAAAAATATAAATCATGATGAAATTAAAAATATGGAATTTTGATTATAAGCAAAGATACTGAATTCAGTGATGATCGTCTTAGAAAATCATTTGATTACACAACAGTATAGTTTTTCGCATTTTATCTGACCTTAAACTTTATTCATCAAAATGTTATAAATATCCAGCTACTTGTAAACTGATAACTCAATCGGAATCAGATAACCTGATCTGTTTTACAGATCAGCTACCTGACAACCTGATCTGATACCTGATAACCTGATCTGAAAACTAGACTAGCTTCTGATAAGCTGATCTTAAAACCAGACCAGCTCCTGATAAGCTGATCTGAAAACCAGACTAGGTCCTGATAAGCTGATCTGAAAACCAGACCAGCTCCTGATAAGCTGATCTAAAAACCAGACCAGGTCCTGATAAGATGATCTGAAAACCAGACCAGCTCCTGATAAGCTGATCTGATAGCTGATACTTGATCTAATAGGTGATACCTGACCTAATAGCTGATACCTCTTATTTACTATTATTAAACATGGATGAGAAAATTTTAAAACAGTTGGTGTTAATAAGAAGTGTCTTGAAGAAAAAGCTTCGTAGTATAAGAACTGGTGAAATAGAATAGATACAACTAAAAGATATATTTCTCAAAGAATTCATAAATAGTTCTAAAAATATTGAAGGAATACACAAGAAAGAACAAAGTAAAAACAATATGGAATCTGAAAATAATGCAAGTTTTAAAGCCTCAGAAACCATCAGTCAAGAGAGAGAGAGAGAGAGAGAAGTTCATGAAACTTTTAAAATGAGCAATATTTGATAATACCATCTTATATAATGATGCTAATACTGAGAATGAATATGATGATGAAGAAGATAATTTTTACCCACAGCCTTCCAACACCGAAGATAAACTTTATTGACTTATTAGTCTTGGAAGGAAGAAATGAATTAGATGCAAACTATGGCTCACCTAAAGATTTCAATAATGAATGGAAATTTGGTGATAGAAATCTAAAACTGAATAAAGATAAAATACAAGTTGATGGTCAAATATGGGGTTTAAAAGTGGGTTTATTTTCTTTAATAATTAATAAAACGTGTAAATACTATGACAACTTTGATTTTGTAAGCTAAATAAAATATATAATTTCTACCAATGCATAGATAGAGAATCATCATAATTCACTGACGGAGAATAATGTTATCAGTAAATTGTTTCTGGAAACTCAAATCGAGAAACTAAAGGATGAATTAATAATAAAGCTTAAGGCATTAATATAATTCCAGGATATATTCAAATGCAAATTGATGGAGTGGAATGTGAAATAACATTAACGATAGAAGATAGGTATAAAATTGAAGAAGCCATTCTAAAAATTAAATCATCTTTTGACAAACAAATTGAACAGCTGAGCGATAAGATTTATAGACTGGAAATTTACCTACATTTTAGTACATATAAATAGATGACAGTGTATCAAGTAGATCACAACACTCTCCAAAAAACTGTAAAACTCAATGTCTTTAAAAAGAAATTTAGTAAACGAACTCCATAAAAAATTTCGAAAATTGTTTGTGTATTGTAGTGATGTAATGAAAGGAATTAATGATATTTTATGGAGCTGATATAGGTGAAGTGGATAGCAATTCTAGAGAAAAAATTTTTTTCATATAAATATATATTTATATATTGTATCTTCAAAAATGAACTAACAATAAGCAATCAAATCTTAAATCTAAATATAATTATTAGGCCCGACCAGTATCGGACATAAACTTAGTGATAGTTATAAATAATACATAAACAGTGATAATAAAAAGAAAAAAAAGAAGTATTTTTAAGCAGTCCCATCTGGAGTGTTTAGTATAAGAGCTCTTGTGTCCCTCTTTTTTAGGCGGATGTGTCCAGTAAAGCTCAAAATATTACGGGAGAGCGGATTAGGATGTGACTCGAGTTTTGTTAAATATTTGCCTGCGTATTTTACAATTTCTTCACTCACTAGTGGCATATTTAAATCACGATGTATATTTGAATTTTTAATGTACCATGGAGCCAATGTTATCAAACGTAAAATTTTGTTTCGCCTTCGTTGGATTTTCTCAATATTTAAAGCTGAAGCAGTGCCCCATAGCTGAATTCCATAGCACCATATTGGCTTTCAAAGCGACTTGTATATCAAAAGTTTGCAGTCCAGGCTGGGTGGTGAATTTCTGCCAATTAACCAATATATTTGAGTTAATTTAAGTTTCATTTGGGTTAACTTAGAGTCAATATGATATTTCCATGTAAGCCTTCGATCAAGGTGTATGCCAAGGTATTTCACTTGAGAATGTTGAGGAATATTTTGATTGTTGATTCGAATGGGGGAACAGGTATCTTTTCTTAGGGTAACCGTTATATGAACACACTTTTGTTCATTTACTTTTATTCTCCATAAATTCAACCATATTTCAAGCTGGGTAATGTGTGCTTGGAGATTGCGGGATGCTTCATCAGGGTTTTTGTGAATACTCAAACAAGCTGTATCATCGGCAAATGTAGAAGTGTGTATGTTTTTGCTCACAGGCATATCGCAAGTATATATTAGATACAAGACTGGCCCCAGAATACTACCCTGTGGCACACCAGAAGACATAGACTCGGGTACACTCATGAAGTCTCCTTCCACAACTGTAAATTTCCTATCAACAATATAACTTTCCAAAAGCTTTTCTATGTTTATTGGTAGGTATGTCTTCAATTTTAAAACTAGGCCTTCGTGCCATACTTTATAAAATGCCTGAGAAACATCAATAAAAAGGGCAGAACAATACTTTTTTTCTTCAAATGTCCTCCTTACAACTTGAACCAATCTATGCGTTTGCTCAATAGTGCTATGATGACTTCCAAAGCCAGATTGATGGTCCAGGATGCACCCACTCTCAGCTAAAATTGTAGACAATTTAGTCATGAGCAGCTTTTCGAAAAGCTTTGAAATTGTTGAAAGTAAGCTTATAGGCCTATATGACTCAGCCTTGGGAAGATCTTTGCCTGGCTTTGGAATCATTTTAATCTTGGCAAGTTACCAGTTATGTGGAAAATACTGCATTCGTAAAATGGCATTAAAAATAAATAGCAAGATTGTTATTGCAATATGAGGCAAGTTCATCAGCATCTTGTTACTAATGCCATCAATACCTGGAGCTTTCTTCGGGTCGAGTTCAGCAACCATTTTTTGTAGTTCACACATCTTAAACCTTAAATGACGAGGGGGTAGAGATACTACACTCGGTAATCCGGCAGCACCCGTACATGAATTTGGAGTGAATACAGATTTTAAACGCTCAGAAAATAAGTTACCTTTCTCACTATCGCTTCTTGCCCAGCCTCCGGTCGAAGTACGCAGTGGTGATTTGAGATCAACGGGTCTTTTAAGATTTCTAGTAGCGCGAGTTAACGACTTTAGGTAGAACACTCAGTCAAACACACACACACACAATAATAAGTAATGATCATGCATCGCCATGATACAAAAAACACTTTTTCTAAAAGATAATAAAATACAAACATTGCATTGTTCTCAAATTTATGGATATGTAATTGTAAATATTTTCTAAAATACTTTCTCTAAAATATAATAACATTACAAAACTGTAAGATAAGAAATAAACCATGTTCAATCTTGTTTAACTAACAAAGAGGTAAAGATATCTTTTATCACCTAAAAAACAAACATGTTTATTCTAATACCTAAATATAAGAAACAAAGATACATATGTATGTTTATTCTAATACCTAAATATAAGAAACAAAGATATGTTTTATTCTAATAGTTAAACGTAAGAAACAAAGACATGTATTTTTTAGTATTTAAGAAAGATATTTCAAAATTGTAAGTCAGTTAATAATTAGCATAAATGATCAAACAGAATAAATCCGCAACTTCAGGAAAAATCGCTGTCAAATTAACAAAGCCCATAATAAAATCTAAGGCAGTAACTTCAAATGCTCTCTAATTTTTGTTTTATTTTCTTTTGTGCTTATTTTTCTTTGTAGTTTTGTTCACAAAATGTATGAAATTTATTGAAAGTATGGTAACATGTTTGAGAGAATATTTATTTATATGTGAGAGCATAAGAAAAAACGTTCTCAAAATAAAATAGATTATATCTATCGACTGCTTTCTGAGGCTAGTTTTTTGTGTCATTTTGTATGGAAAATGTGTTTATGCCCCAATTCTGTTTGATCATTAAGAACTAAGAATTACTCATCCGAGTTAAGAAAATATAATTTTTTTAATTCAAAAGAAAGTGTAAAACTTTAATTGGCGATCCTGCCAGGAGAATAATTAAAATTATTCTTCAGTAAGCGGACCATTGGAATCCTTGACACAGCAAGGGCTAAGTTTTTTTTATATACAAAAAAACACAACCTTCATAGAAGGAAAATTAAAATCTTCATACGAAGAAGAAAATAGAGAACTGAAACAAAAAGCTACATAAAAAGCTACATAAAATAAAAATAACTAATAAGTCATAGTGAAAAAAATAAATAAAAGTGTTAATGAATAAAAACTTTATGACGAAAAGAGAAGCAGCTTTCGACTACGCACGTCCTTTGGAAGATTTAGAAGAACAAGAAATGGCTAACAACAGTGTGGAAATCAGCATGCTTGTCCAGCAAATGGCAACTCTACAAGCCACTATGCAGAATATGATGCAGGAACACGCAGCGGAAGTAAATGCATTAAAATTAGAAATACAACAAATGAGAAACAACCCCCAGGTAAATCCTCAATGGAACCATCCACAACCTGCACCCCAGGAAGAAATTTCGACAGTAATAACAAATGTCAACGACGTAAAATTAGACGTATTCAAATCACTTCCGACATTTGATGGTGATATTACAAAATATCGAGTGTGGAGAGAAGATACATCTCGGATGATGCACAGTATAGAACCACTAAAGAACACCAGTATCTACTCCCAGGCATTACAAATAGTGAAGACGAAAATACAAGGAGCAGCCGCTCAGGTTTTAGCCAATCATGGAACCATTTTCAATTTCAAGGCCATCAGAGCAAGGCTAGACTACACGTACGCCGATACTCGACCCCTATATGTCTTGCAAGAAGACATGAAGCGATGTTACCAAGGCAGAAAAACATTGGAAGAATTTCATGACGAAATAAACAAATGCTTAAGTTTAATAATAAAAATAAAATAAAAAATCACAATGTCCGGATATGGCATAGAAGCCGTTAATGTCATGACAGAACAGTCAAAACAAGACTCTATTCGAGTGTTCACATCTGGAGTCAATTATACATTTGTACAGTCTACATTATACGCAAATGCTCCAGAAGATTTGGAACACGCATATTCTATTGCCCGCACAATAAAACATGATAGCAGGCATCAAAACTTAAGACTATCATACGATACGGGACATACATCAAAAATACATTTAAGCGAGCCAAGATTCGAGAGACAACAGTTCCAACCAAATCGAAAAAACCAACCTCGCCAAGAATACTACTTTAACAATCCTCGAAGATACTTCAGCAACCAACGACCTCTGGGATTCAACTCACAGCAGCATATCAACAATCACCAACCTCAACCAGAACCAATGGACACTAGTTCAGGCAACACTGCTCAACGACAGCCCACACGTTTCAACAGTTCTTACCAAGAACACAACAACAAATCATGTAAGCAACAAGCCAAGCCCAGCGGAAACTTTCATCAACAGAGGAACAACAATATCACCACACAAGATGACACCGAGAGTTTGATTGTAGAAACAGGTACAGTAAATAAATTAATTGTTAAGAATTTAAACTAAGAAATGGGTTGCCCCATATCACAATGTCTGATGAAGAAAGAACATATAATGTATTAATAGACACTGGAGCAACCCATAACTATATAAAAAAATCATTAAAATTAAATTAAAAAAAAAAGGTAAATCTTATTGAAGTTATGTCGATTCACGGAACTTCTATAATAAATTCAAAACACACCATTAAATTTCTTGACAAAGACATAGACTTTTTCGACTTAGATGATATAAAAGAAAGCGACTTAATATTAGGATGGCAGGGGATAGTTGCCCTAAATGCCATAGTAAATATACAAAACATGACGTTCACAATAAATAAAAACGAAATTAGCAAAGTTAATTATATTATAAGAAATGAATTATATAAAGAAAGAATAGATTTTCTAATGAGGGATAACAATGGCATAGGATCTTTACCCTTTACAACAACGATTGAAGCCACTATTAGAACTAAGACAGATGAACCCATTTGGACGAAGCAATACCCATATCCCATAGCGGATAACGACTTCGTAAATAAAGAAATTGAAAGATTACTACATGAAGGAATAATTCAACGCAGTAATAGCCCATATAATTCACCCATCTGGACTGTTCCTAAAAAAGGAGTAGATGAGACAGGACGACCAAAAAGACGAATGGTCGTAGATTTGTCAAAATTAAATGCTAGTACTATAACGGACAGATATATTATCCCTGATGTAAATATGACTATACAAAATTTGGGTAAAGCCAAATATTTCACAACCCTAGACTTAGAATCAGGCTTCCACCAAATAAAAATTAAGAAGGAAGATAGAGAAAAGACAGCCTTTTGCATAAACGGTGGCAAGTACGAATTTGTGCGTATGCCATTCGGACTAAAAAACGCCCCTTCAATATTCCAAAGATGCGTCGATGATATCCTAAGAGAATATATAGGGAAGTTTGCTTATGTTTACATTGATGATGTACTCATATATTCTTCAACACCAGAAGATCATATGGAACACATTCAAATCATATTTAATGCTTTAAATCAAGCAACACTCAGGGTATCCAATGAAAAATCCAAGTTTTTCCAAACAGAGGTCGAATACTTGGGTCACATCATTAAGTATAATAAAATAGCTACGAATCCAGAAAAGGTTGAAACAATAGATAAATATCTTTTACCCCAAACACTCAAGGACTTGAGAGGTTTTTTGGGTATGACAGGTTATTATAGAAAATTTATACAAGGATATGCTTGCATAGCTAAGCCCCTTACAGTTCATTTACGAGGAGATAATGGACAAATTGGAGAGAACAAAAGTGCTACAACAAAAATATATTTAGATGAAGCTGCCATAGAAGCATTTAACAAACTAAAAAAATGTTTAAAAGAACAAGTTGAACTTTTTCAACCTAACTATGCCATTTGAACTGACTACCGATGCATCTAACATAGCCATTGCAGAACATTGAGCAAAACTGAAGAAAATTACAGCACCAACGAAAAAGAATTACTAGCGATAATTTGGGCACTACAAAAACTGAGAAATTATATTTATGGCACAACAGACCTCACCATTTATACAGATCACCAATCCTTAACACACGCTATATCTGAAAAAAAAACCCAAATCCGAAATTGGAAACGTTGGAACGTTGGAAATCAATAATCAAAGATTTTGGAGCAAAATTAGTATATAAACCAGGACACCAAAATATAGTAGCCGATGCATTATCAAGACACAATCAAGGCACAAGACACCGAACTTTCTCTACAAATGAACAAATTTTAGTGAAAATAAAAGGATTAAGAAATAAGAACGACGCAAGATATATCAAATACATTGTAAAAGAAGACCGTGAGGACACTGTCTTAACTACGAGGGGAGTAATTGTTCATAAAGACAACATAAAGAACTATACAATCCAAAAGAATGATCCACTACCTGATACTGGCAGTGGTCATGTCAAAAACCAAGGCAGGCGTAAAAATAGAGAGTCTGGAAAACCAGAAATATGTCCTAACCAGGACTGATGACGTTTTTTTATATAATGAACACTCGTATTTTTTTCACGTCACTAACCTAACAAAAATTCTCATGCCATACAGACAAATCGTAACGGAAGAATATAAGCCCACTACCCAGGAAACAATCTGGATAAAGAAAATCGAAATATTAGCAACACAACTAAACGAACATAAACGATACACGAGATCCCTAAACTTTCTTGGGTCAGCATTGAAATTTATAACAGGAAATCCACACCATGACGATTTCTTCGAATTAGAGGTAAAAATAAATGAATTAATAGAAAATAATGAAAAGCAACGTCTAGTAAACTCGAGGTTTGAAAAATTAATTGATGCATTACAAGGCCAAAAGTTAGAAAACCAACTCATCATCCAACAAGTACATGATCAACTTCTACTACTTGTTAGGACAATTAACGCTGCAAAGAATAATGAATATTTAACCGAATCTTTAAATTTGGAAGATATAAAGGAAATAATAGAACACGAATTGACCTCCGCACCTATAATAAATATTTTAGAATACGCGGACATACACATAGCTGGAACGGGAAACTTATTTATAACTATCTATAAATATCCCATATTAAACAACGACTGTAAACTTTTTAAAGTCACTCCCATAAGCTTTAGGCACGGAAAAATTCAAACGGACGATCAAATTGCCCAATGCAACAAAGACTATGTCAGGGTAGACCATTGCAAGAACTTTCTAGGAAAAAATATTTGCAGGACAAACAACGACACGGACACATGCATACTTTCACTTCTCAACAATAGGAATAGTAAATGCATAGTTATTCAGGAATATAACCAGAACTTACTTAAAATTGACGAAGGATCCATATTATTAGATGGCACTCATCAAGTTGACAATATCACAACTACAGGCATAACATTAGTAACGTATACTGACGAAGTTAGGATAGACAATAATACTTATAGGAATATACATGACAGACTTATAGAAGCAATTCATAAAAAGCATGATGAGGATTTTGAGATCATGAAAATATTAATGTCGGACCGTAACAACGCATTTAATAATATTGACTCACTAAAAAAATTAATCATACCATATGAAGAACATCCTATACGTTCAATTTTTTATACATTAATTTTCATAATTATAATACTCAGTACAATTTACATAGGACTCAAAATATTCAAGTATGTACTACTATATAAAAGAAAACAAGCAGAACAAAATTTTAGAATTTATTATAATCAACAAGTTGAAAGAATTAATAGAGATCGGGACGCTCTCGTTTAACCCAGGGGAGAGTTAACGACTTTAGGTAGAACACTCATTCAAACACACACACACACAATAATAAGTAATGATCATGCATCGCCATGATACAAAAAACACTTTTTCTAAAAGATAATAAAATACAAACATTGCATTGTTCCCAAATTTATGGATATGTAATTGTAAATATTTTCTAAAATATAATAACATTACAAAACTCTAAGATAAGAAATAAACCATGTTCAATCTTGTTTAACTAACAAAGAAGTAAAGATATCTTTTATCACCTAAAAAACAAACATATGTTTATTCTAATACCTAAATATAAGAAACAAAGATATGTTTTATTCTAATAGTTAAACGTAAGAAACAAAGAAACAAAGACATGTATTTTTTAGTATTTAAGAAAGATATTTCAAAATTGTAAGTCAGTTAATAATTAGCATAAGAACTAAGAATAACTCATCCGAGTTAAGAAAATATAATTTTTTTAATTCAAAAGAAAGTGTAAAACTTTAATTCGCGCCATAAAGAGTAATTAGATGTTGACGTTACATCAAGACCTTCTAAATACTTTTCCAGTAATGCAGTCTTTTCCAACGAGTCATTTAGTACATTCTTTAAGTCTGATTTTATTTAGGGGTGATCTGTGTTGTTGCCATTCTCTTCTAGCTCTCCTTTTTTCACATACAAGACTTTCAATTTCCGTAGAATAAATTCTATTAAAGCCAGTCTGCGGATAGGAAGTAGTGGCATGTTCAGCAGCCTGTTTAATATATTCGTTAAGATTGGCAATATTAAATTCAATATCATCAGGTGATCTTAGCTGAATGTTTTCTACGCAGTGACTACTAATATATTTTTTGAATCCTAGCCAGTTGACCCTATTAATCGTTTTCGCATATGAGTTAGTTAAATCACTCCTTAGTGGGTTGAAAATTGTAGCTATTGTGGGAGAGTGATCGGAGGACAGATCTAGAGAGCTCTCTACGTGAATTAAGTCCCTATGGATATTTTTCGTGACGCCAAAATCTATAACATCTGGAATTTTTCTTACGTCAGTAGGCCAATAAGTAGGCTCCCTACTCGAAATGACATTTAAGCCCATTTTTGAAATTGTATTAAACAACGCTCTACCTCTAGGTGTAACAACACGCGAGCCCCAGTACGTATGTTTTGCATTGTAGTCACCAGCTGCCACGAAACAAGATCCAAGCGATTTGTAGAACATCTCATACTGATCTTCGGTAACTGAAAATCTGGGAGGTGAGTAAATTGAAGATATCACGAAATTCGCACAAAAATTTTCTACGAAAATATTCGTAGCTTGCATATATTCTTCACTAACGTTCTCAAGGATATAGTACTTGAGTCTTGACTTAATTAGAATTGCTGATCTACCGCATGCTCTCCCTCTCGGGTCCTTTGAATCATATAGAGTGTAACCATTTATTTCAAAGCAGCTTCTCGAAGTCAAGTGAGTCTCAGAGACCAACATTATATCAATATTTTTTTCCATGAGGAAGTGTTCAAGTTCATTTTTATGTTGGCGAATGCCGTTTGCGTTCCAGAAACATAGTTTTAACGTGTTCATGGTTTGTTGACTAATGCTTGAAGCAGAGTATTCTGCATTCTCAGCGTTTCTTGCATCATGCTAGTCATATTTGTTGTAAAGTTGTTTATAGTTAGCACCAGATTCTCAATAGTAGCTTCAAGACGACTAAAGTTAAAGCTAGAGTTTGCATTTGTTGAATTACTTGGCGGTGGAACATTTTGTGTGGGAATAGAACTAGTCTTAGCAGAATCAGCATACGATACACGTGAAGTAACTAGTTGGCTAGTTTGAAGAAGAGTGGTGGAGTAAGCATTTGCTGATTGAACTGGAGCTAATTTAGGTTTTTGACCCATAGCCTGTTTAACAAAAGAATATACAGGGCATCCTCTGTAGTTAGCGGTGTGATTACCTCCACAATTACTGCATTTTTTTTCTGCTTGTACTTTTGGCTTGGTACAGTTAGCAGTACCATGCAATTCACCGCAGATAACACAAACTGTAGGTAATTTGCAGTAAGTTTTTGTGTGGCCATATTCTTGGCAATTATGGCACTGTACGGGACCTGAACGCTTACGTGGCTCTTCAACTGTGATTTTTCGGTGTAAAAGGTATTTTAGACTATAAATTGGGTGCGTCTCGTTTTTTTTAACGGTATGCCATTCGGCTCCACTTCAACACGAAATAGAGGCTGGGAATCTTCTCTCTATTGATTATATTGGTAACATTTTTTACCTTAAATCCTTGTTCGATAAGTGCACATTTTACTTCTTCGATCTCAACATATGAATATATGCCCTTTAATACTATCTGTAGGCCTTTAGCACTCTTAAGTTGATATGTGTAAAAATTTGTTTCATTTTTTTCAAACTCACTAACAATTTTTCGGAAATCTTTTTCATCATATATTTGGATTTTAGTTTCATCAATATTACCTCGTTTAATTGAAATGATGTGTCGACCAATGGTCGACAGTAGATTTTTTAGAAGCGCGTTAGAATTTTTTTCTCTCAGATAAATAGGTGGTGGCTTAAAAGACTTTTGCGATGATGCAGCTGGATTGTCGTTTTTGTCTTGCAATAATGAAAAACGATTTTGACGATTGATAGAAGATGTGCTGTTATCCCTAGACATCTTTGGCGCGGATCCAATTTTAGTAGAATTTGGGCTTCGCCCGCGCTTTAAAATAGTTATATATCTGTCCATTCCTACTTGTACCTTTGGTTTTGAACTACTGTTATCTTCAGTGACAACTGGTTTAAGTGATGACCACGAGCCCAAAGCGGATGATATCGCTGACTTAAATGAAGAAGTACTAGGCAATAATGTCAACGATTCACTAGTTGGCATTGGACAAAGCGAAGTTGATCGCTGACGAAACTGTGGTTTTGCCGTTAGAAAAAGTCTATCAGATTTTTGATTTTTATTAAGAGCTTCAGAACTCACAGCAAGTCTATTATCAGATTTTTTATTTTTATTGTTATCATTATGAGCATCAAAACTCACAGTAAAATAGGCATTTCTGCCGTTAGAACTCACTTCACTATTTTTTCCTTTGGAGTACTCATAAAGAGTATTCCTCAAGGGTATTTTGTATGTTGTTTTGTTTACGGTTTTTTTTGTTTTTGTTATTTCTATATGTAAAAATATTAGCAAAGCAAAAAAAAAAAGCTTATTTATCAAAATAAATATGTACCACGAATATTTTTTGTATGATTTTTTTGTTTAGTTTGTATTTAAGAAAAATTCCGCTATTACGTCTGTTCACTATGAAGGTACAATTATTGATTTTTGTAGACTGTAACTGACACATCTCAAAGTTTATATGGTCAGTATCGCTGAAAATAAAAGCTGCACTCGAAAAAACCTAGGCAATGGAAAATATTTTTGAATTGGGGCGAATACCAAAAAACATACAAATAGATGATGGTAAAGAATTTTTTAATAAACACTACACAATTCATGCATAAATAGAAGATTAAAAATTACTTAATATGAAATCATCAATAGAAGATTGATTTAATAGATCATTAAAGGGAATTATGTGTTACGAATTTAGAATTAATGGTTCATATGAGGGGATTGATATACATATATAAGGATTTACTTAGTGCATGAAATAGAAAAGTTCATCTCACTATTAAAATGTTTGCAATTACAGTTAACTCAACAAATGAGAAAAAGGTGCAAAATACAGTAAATGCTGAAATTTAATGAAATTATAAGTAAAATTAAAAAGGAAAAATCTAGTTTGTATTGGTTTTTTTGAAGGATTGATTAAGAATGTTAGGTCTCAGGGAAGATAATTAGCTTAATGTACTGAAATTCTCTAAACTTGATGGCCTGTATGAAATATTGTGAAAACTTAAGAGTTAAAAATGAACTATAACATAGTGCAATATTCAGCAACACATCATATTATCACTTTTTATAGTAAAAATTGTACATTTTCCATTCCGAAAGCTGTAGCACACTTAATTTTAAATTGTGAATATAGGGTTATTACAATAGATATTCACTCTGTTCATTTCTAGATAAACTAAGGAAATTGGACTTCGGTATCCAATCTTTATGCATGTGCATGTGTATGAATGGGTATCAAACAAACTTAATAAATAAATACAGACTTCAACTAGAATCATGCTGAAGCATGCGTAAATTATAAAATGTATTGCAAACAGATCTTACTTTATATCTGTATATGTATGAATATGAAATAAATTTACCGAAAAAAAATATTGGAAGCATGCCGAAGCATGTATAATTAAAAAAAAAATCCTCACGTCATACTTTTACAAGCAAAGAAATTTTAAGACTTTGTGGCAAATGAAATACATACATATGTATCTACTTTGTTAAAAATTCAAAAGAGTGAATTCGTTATTCTAATAGTATAGATTTTTAATTAAAACACCACTAAATGTCAGACTGTCGCGTCACTATCGATAGAAGCATGCTAAAGCATGCATGCTAGCAAAATATTAAACTTGTTAGAAGGTGATGAGAAAGCTTTTTTCTAATCATTAATTTGTAGACAGCAATTGTATCTGGATAAACTCAACTCATGAATGTATTGTATACAGGTATGATTGATGGTGATGAGGACCTTTTCTAAGTGAGAAATGATTACATCTGAATTCGATACAACGCAGCCTACGTTAACCACAATAACGTCAAGGGGTCAACCACCAAACCTTATATAGAAACACTTGAAGTAAAAATTCTCTCAAACATAGATATTCAAATGTTTCTAACACTTTATGAAAACACTGACGGTGAGTTGATGATGGAGGTAACTGTGTTATTTTAGATCCATTTTCTAGAATAGTTGATTATTAAACATGTATTTCTTTGTATATGAACTAATTTCCACATACATACATATATTACCTATATGTACTTTTAAAATTATATAAATATTCCCTATATCAAGTAGTAAAATATGAAAAAATAGTAGTGACACATTAGAGGAAAAACTTAATTAAAAGAGAGACTGACTGACCAACTGACAAGTACACTCTGTCTGACAGCTACAAAAAGCTCACTTAAATATATTAGAAATATTTACGCAATACGATAAACTTTAATAAAATGAGAAAAAAAAACCTTCATCTAGAACATCAAATAAAAGCCATAGGCGCTTACCCGTCATAAAATAAACATTTACTCGTACATTATTAATCTACTTAAACATATTAGCAGTATGAAGTAACACAATTTGAAGAATAAAAAGTTTAAAATATAATTATCCCTAACGCTGACAAAGAGTAGATAGAAATGCTGACATACAAAGTCATATTGTATACTAGAGGAGCAGTTGAGAGGTCAGACCTAAATTGTAAGAAAATGCCTTCGTTTTCTGTTGATCGCTATTCAAAAAGAAAATAATATTGTTCATTATAAATTAATTAATTTAAAAGTACATTTAAGTTCAGTCTCATATCCATATGATGATGATCCTAACATAAAATTAAAAAAAAAAACGCTATGCAATTCTATATAGTTATTATATGTATCTAAGATTCCAGAAAATGTAGTATATGGAAGAATCTCAAGGGTTTCTACCTGTACCAGAATTTAAGATAAAAGCTCCTTTTATTCAATTCAATCGGGACAATTGAATAAAATTTTAATTTGAAATAGTAAGCAAAGACATCAGCTTACTGCATTTTTATTCATGATCATATACTGGAATATATACCCATCAAAGGTCAAATTCTAAAAGTCTTATAAATTAAGCAATATGGAAAATAAGATAATTTTTATACACGTATAAGATTTCAAAAACAACTCAAATGAATTCATTGGAAAAGAAGTAGCGATTGTTTTCAACAATTACAATTACGAATGATGAAAAAAGCCTACGGCTGGAAAAAATTTTATATCAAAATATTTCTAAGAATGAATATAAGCTGCATCAACTTAAAAAAAAAATTTGAATTGAATAAAATTTTAATTTGAAATAGTAAGCAAAGACATCAGCTTACTGCATTCTTATTCATGATCATATACTGGAATATATACCCATCAAAGGTCAAATTCTAAAAGTCTTATAAATTAAGCAATATGGAAAATAAGATAATTTTTATACACGTATAAGATTTCAAAAATAACTCAAATGAATTCATTGGAAAAGAAGTAGCGATTGTTTTCAACAATTACAATTACGAATGATGAAAAAAGCCTACGGCTGGAAAAAATTTTATATCAAAATATTTCTAAGAATGAATATAAGCTGCATCAACTTTAAACAAATGTAAATTAAATATAAGAAATATTTCTATAATAGTTACTATGACTCTAAGGTATGTATCTTAAGGAAATCAGTTTTACTTAAAACAGAATATCCTCACAAACTTTTACCCTACGTCTATACCTGATATATTTTTTCATGACAAATATCAAATTCCATATAGAAAAAAGAGCTAACATAAAAAATATAAAATATGACATTTGTTATGATAAAAATATATCAGGTGTAGCCAATGTTTTTTTTTTTTTTTTTTTTTGTAATACATATGTTTATTTATTGAATCTTCAAATATGAACTAACAATAAGTATTCAAATCTTAAATCTAAATATAATTAATTAGGCCCGACCAGTGTCGGACATAAACTTAGTGAAAGTTATTAATAATACATAAGTCGTGATAAGCAAAAACAAAAGTAGATATATTCAAGCAGTTTATTCTGGAGTGTTGAGAATTAGAGCCCTTGTGTCCCTCTTTTTTTAACGGATGTGTCCAGTAAAATTCAAGATATTACGAGCAAGGAGATTAGGATGGGTCTCGAGTTTTGTTATGTATTTGCCTGCGTATTTTGCGATTTCTTCAGTCACTAGTGGTATATTTAAATCACGATGTATATTTGAGTTTTTAGTGTACCATGGAGCCGATGTTATTAGTCTTAAAATCTTATTTTGCCTTCGTTGGATTCTCTCTATATTGGATGCTGAAGCAGTGCCCCATAACTGTATTCCGTAGCACCATATTGGTTTCAAAATCGCCTTGTATATTAAAAGTTTACAATCTAGACTGAGTGTTGAATTTCTACCAATCAGCCAATGTATCTGAGTTAATTTCAGTTTCATTTGTGTTAGCTTTGAGTCAATATGGGGCTTCCATGTAAGCCGTCGATCAAGGTGTATACCAAGGTATTTTACGTGTGAATGTTGAAGAACAACTTGATTGTTGATTCGAATTGGCGAACAAGTATCTCTTCGCAGGATAAATGTTACCTGGACACACTTTTGCTCGTTTACTTTGATTCTCCATAAATTAAACCATAGTTCCAGTTGTGTAATATGTTCTTGTAGATGTCGGGAAGCCTCGTGAGGGTTTTTGTGCATACTAAGGCAAGCTGTATCATTGGCAAACGTAGATCTATGGATATTGCTGCTCAGAGGCATATCACAAGTATAAATCAAATACAAAACCGGCCCCAGTATACTCCCCTGTGGCACACCGGATGAGATAGTTTCAGGCATGCTCATTAAGTCTCCTTCCACAACAGTGAACTTCCGGGCAGTAATGTAACTTTCCAAAAGACTTACAACGTTTGTTGGCAGGTATGTTTTTAATTTTAAAATTAGGCCTTAATGCCACACTTTATCAAATGCCTGAGAAACGTCGATAAACAGCGCAGAACAATACATCTTTTCTTCAAATGTTCTTCTTATAAATTGAACCAATCTATGAGTTTGTTCGATAGTGCTATGCTGACTTCTAAAACCAAATTGATGGTCCGGTATGCACCCACTACTAACTAGAATTGGGGACAATTTTGTCATGAGCCACCAGATAAATAGGTGGTGGCTTAAAAGACTTTTGCGATGATGCAGCTGGATTGTCGTTTTTGTCTTGCAATAATGAAAAACGATTTTGACGATTGATAGAAGATGTGCTGTTATCCCTAGACATCTTTGGCGCGGATCCAATTTTAGTAGAATTTGGGCTTCGCCCGCGCTTTAAAATAGTTATATATCTGTCCATTCCTACTTGTACCTTTGGTTTTGAACTACTGTTATCTTCAGTGACAACTGGTTTAAGTGATGACCACGAGCCCGAAGCGGATGATATCGCTGAGTTAAATGTAGAAGTACTAGGCAATAATGTCAACGATTCACTAGTTGGCATTGGACAAAGCGAAGTGGATCGCTGACGAAACTGTGGTTTTGCCGTTAGAAAAAGTCGTATCAGATTTTTGATTTTTATTAAGAGCTTCAGAACTCACAGCAAGTCTATTATCAGATTTTTTATTTTTATTGTTATCATTATGAGCATCAAAACTCACAGTAAAATAGGCATTTCTGCCGTTAGAACTCACTTCACTATTTTTTCCTTTGGAGTACTCATAAAGAGTATTCCTCAAGGGTACTTTGTATGTTGTTTTGTTTACGGTTTTTTTTTTTGTTTTTGTTATTTCTATATGTAAAAATATTAGCAAAGCAAAAAAAAAAGCTTATTTATCAAAATAAATATGTACTACGAATATTTTTTTTATGATTTTTTTTGTTTAGTTTGTATTTAAGAAAAATTCCGCTATTACGTCTGTTCACTATGAAGGTAAAACGAGAACTGATGATTCTAGAGAAAATAGAAATTATTGATTTTTGTAGACTGTAACTGACACATCTCAAAGTTTATATGGTCAGTATCGCTGAAAATAAAAGCTGCACTCGAAAAAACCTAGGCAATGGAAAATATTTTTGAATTGGGGCGAATACCAAAAAACTTACAAATAGATGATGGTAAAGAATTTTTTAATAAACACTACAAAATTCATGCATAAATAGAAGATTAAAAATTACTTAATATGAAATCATCAATAGAAGATTGATTTAATAGATCATTAAAGGGAATTATGTGTTACGAATTTAGAATTAATGGTTCATATGAGGGGATTGATATACATATATAAGGATTTACTTAGTGCATGAAATAGAAAAGTTCATCTCACCATTAAAATGTTTGCAATTACAGTTAACTCAACAAATGAGAAAAAGGTGCAAAATACAGTAAATGCTGAAATTTAATGAAATTATAAGTAAAATTAAAAAGGAAAAATCTAGTTTGTATTGGTTTTTTTGAAGGATTGATTAAGAATGTTAGGTCTCAGGGAAGATAATTAGCTTAATGTACTGAAATTCTCTAAACTTGATGGCCTGTATGAAATATTGTGAAAACTTAAGAGTTAAAAATGAACTATAACATAGTGCAATATTCAGCAACACATCATATTATCACTTTTTATAGTAAAAGTTGTACATTTTCCATTCCGAAAGCTGTAGCACACTTAATTTTAAATTGTGAATATGGGGTTATTACAATAGATATTCACTCTGTTCATTTCTAGATAAACTAAGGAAATTGGACTTCGGTATCCAATCTTTATGCATGTGCATGTGTATGAATGGGTATCAAACAAACTTAATAAATAAATACAGACTTCAACTAGAATCATGCTGAAGCATGCGTAAATTATAAAATGTATTGCAAACAGATCTTACTTTATATCTGTATATGTATGAATATGAAATAAATTTACCGAAAAAAAATATTGGAAGCATGCCGAAGCATGTATAATTAAAAAAAATCCTCACGTCATACTTTTACAAGCAAAGAAATTTTAAGACTTTGTGGCAAATGAAATGCATACATATGTATCTACTTTGTTAAAAATTCAAAAGAGTGAATTCGTAATTCTAATAGTATAGATTTTTAATTAAAACACCACTAAATGTCAGACTGTCGCGTCACTATCGATAGAAGCATGTTAAAGCATGCATGCTAGCAAAATATTAAACTTGTTAGAAGGTGATGAGAAAGCTTTTTTCTAATCATTAATTTGTAGACAGCAATTGTATCTGGATCAACTCAACTCATGAATGTATTGTATACAGGTATGATTGATGGTGATGAGGACCTTTTCTAAGTGAGAAATGATTACATCTGAATTCGATACAACGCAGCCTACGTTAACCACAATAACGTCAAGGGGTCAACCACCAAACCTTATATAGAAACACTTGAAGTAAAAATTCTCTCAAACATAGATATTAAAATGTTTCTAACACTTTAAGAAAACACTGACGGTGAGTTGATGATGGAGGTAACTGTGTTATTTTAGATCCATTTTCTAGAATAGTTGATTATTAAACATGTATTTCTTTGTATATGAACTAATTTCCACATACATACATATATTACCTATATGTACTTTTAAAATTATATAAATATTCCCTATATCAAGTAGTAAAATATGAAAAAATAGTAGTGACACATTAGAGGAAAACCTTAATTAAAAGAGAGACTGACTGACCAACTGACAAGTACACTCTGTCTGACAGCTACAAAAAGCTCACTTAAATATATTAGAAATATTTACGCAATACGATAAACTTTAATAAAATGAGAAAAAAAACCTTCATCTAGAACATCAAATAAAAGCCATAGGCGCTTACCCGTCATAAAATAAACATTTACTCGTACATTATTAATCTACTTAAACATATTAGCAGTATGAAGTAACACAATTTGAAGAATAAAAAGTTTAAAATATAGTTATCCCTAACGCTGACAAAGAGTAGATAGAAATGCTGACATACAAAGTCATATTGTATACTAGAGGAGCAGTTGAGAGGTCAGACCTAAATTGTAAGAAAATGCCTTCGTTTTCTGTTGATCGCTATTCAAAAAGAAAATAATATTTAAGTTCAGTCTCATATCCATATGATGATGATCCTAACATAAAATTTAAAAATAAACGCTATGCAATTCTATATAGTTATTATATGTATCTAAGATTCCAGAAAATGTAGTATATGGAAGAATCTCAAGGGTTTCTACCTGTACCAGAATTTAAGATAAAAGCTCCTTTTATTCAATTCAAGCGGGACAATTGAATAAAATTTTAATTTGAAATAGTAAGCAAAGACATCAGCTTACTGCATTTTTATTCATGATCATATACTGGAATATATACCCATCAAAGGTCAAATTCTAAAAGTCTTATAAATTAAGCAATATGGAAAATAAGATAATTTTTATACACGTATAAGATTTCAAAAATAACTCAAATGAATTCATTGGAAAAGAAGTAGCGATTGTTTTCAACAATTACAATTACGAATGATGAAAAAAGCCTACGGCTGGAAAAAATTTTATATCAAAATATTTCTAAGAATGAATATAAGCTGCATCAACTTAAAAAAAAAATTTGAATTGAATAAAATTTTAATTTGAAATAGTAAGCAAAGACATCAGCTTACTGCATTCTTATTCATGATCATATACTGGAATATATACCCATCAAAGGTCAAATTCTAAAAGTCTTATAAATTAAGCAATATGGAAAATAAGATAATTTTTATACACGTATAAGATTTCAAAAATAACTCAAATGAATTCATTGGAAAAGAAGTAGCGATTGTTTTCAACAATTACAATTACGAATGATGAAAAAAGCCTACGGCTGGAAAAAATTTTATATCAAAATATTTCTAAGAATGAATATAAGCTGCATCAACTTTAAACAAATGTAAATTAAATATAAGAAATATTTCTATAATAGTTACTATAACTCTAAGGTATGTATCTTAAGGAAATCAGTTTTACTTAAAACAGAATATCCTCACAAATCCATATAGAAAAAAGAGCTAACATAAAAAAATTATTTTTTAATATAAAATATGACATTTGTTATGATAAAAATATATCAGGTGTAGCCAATGTTTTTTTTTTTTTTTTTTGTAATACATATGTTTATTTATTGAATCTTCAAATATGAACTAACCATAAGTATTCAAATCTTAAATCTAAATATAATTAATTAGGCCCGACCAGTGTCGGACATAAACTTAGTGAAAGTTATTAATAATACATAAGTCGTGATAAGCAAAAACAAAAGTAGATATATTCAAGCAGTTTATTCTGGAGTGTTGAGTATTAGAGCCCTTGTGTCCCTCTTTTTTAAGCGGATGTTTCCAGTAAAATTCAAGATATTACGAGCAAGGAGATTAGGATGGGTCTCGAGTTTTGTTATGTATTTGCCTGCGTATTTTGCGATTTCTTCAGTCACTAGTGGTATATTTAAATCACGATGTATATTTGAGTTTTTAATGTACCATGGAGCCGATGTTATTAGTCTTAAAATCTTATTTTGCCTTCGTTGGATTCTCTCTATATTGGATGCTGAAGCAGTGCCCCATAACTGTATTCCGTAGCACCATATTGGTTTCAAAATCGCCTTGTATATTAAAAGTTTACAATCTAGACTGAGTGTTGAATTTCTACCAATCAGCCAAAGTATCTGAGTTAATTTCAGTTTAATTTGTGTTAGCTTTGAGTCAATATGGGGCTTCCATGTAAGCCGTCGATCAAGGTGTATACCAAGGTATTTTACGTGTGAATGTTGAAGAACAACTTGATTGTTGATTCGAATTGGCGAACAAGTATCTCTTCGCAGGGTAAATGTTACCTGGACACAGTTTTGCTCGTTTACTTTGATTCTCCATATATTAAACCATAGTTCCAGTTGTGTAATATGTTCTTGTAGATGTCGGGAAGCCTCGTGAGGGTTTTTGTGCATACTAAGGCAAGCTGTATCATCGGCAAACGTAGATGTATGGATATTGCTGCTCAGAGGCATATCACAAGTATAAATCAAATACAAAACCGGCCCCAGTATACTCCCCTGTGGCACACCGGATGAGATAGTTTCAGGCATGCTCATTAAGTCTCCTTTCACAACAGTGAACTTCCGGGCAGTAATGTAACTTTCCAAAAGACTTACAACGTTTATTGGCAGGTATGTTTTTAATTTTAAAATTAGGCCTTAATGCCACACTTTATCAAATGCCTGACAAACGTCGATAAACAGCGCAGAACAATACTTCTTTTCTTCAAATGTTCTTCTTATTATTGGACCAATCTATGAGTTTGTTCGATAGTGCTATGCTGACTCCTAAAACCAAATTGATGGTCTGGTATGCACCCATTACTAACTAGAATTGGGGACAATTTTGTCATGAGCAGTTTTTCGAAAAGTTTTGACATTGTTGATAGCAGACTTATTGGCCTGTATGACTCAGCCTTGGTAAGCCTTTGCCCGGCTTTGGAATCATTTTAACTTTGGCAAGCTTCCAGCTATTTGGATAGTACTCCAGTCGTAAAATGGTGTTAAAAATAAATAACAGGATTCGAATTGCAATACTAGGCAACTTCATCAGCATCTGGTTACTAATTCCATCAAAACCCGGAACTTTCTTCAGGTTGAGTTCAGCAATTATTTTTTTGCACATCACGCGTCTTAAACTTTATTTACTGAAGAAGTACAGCGACTACATTCGGCAAATCAATAACACCAGTACATGTGTTATGGGTAGATACTGATTTTAAATGACCAGCAAATATTTTACCTTTTTCAGTATCGCTTCTTGCCCAACCACCGGTAGATGTACGCAGAGGTGGGTTAAACGCAACAGGTGTTTTAAGCTTTCTAGCAGCGCACCATAAAGAGTAATTAGATGCTGGTGTGACATCAAGATTTTCCAGATAGTTTTTAAAAGATGCAGTTTTTTCAAATGCAAGCAAGTCGTTTAGTGCACTCTTTAAATCTGATTTTGTGTTGGGGCGATCTGTGCTGTTGCCATTCCCTTCTAGCTCTTCTTTTTTCACTTACGAGACGTTCAATATCCGTAGAGTAAATGCTATTAAATCCAGTCTGCGGGTGGGAGGTAGTCGCATGTTCAGCAGCCTGTTTTATATTTTTAATAAGATTGCCAATGTTAAATTCAATATCCTTGGATGTTCTTAGCGTAATGTTTTCCGTACAATGACTACTGAGATATTTTCTGAACCCCAGCCAATTAACACGGTTGATCGTCTTCACATACGGGTGAGGTAAGTCACTTCTTACTGGGCTACAAATTGTAATGATCGTGGGAGAGTGATCGGAGGAGAGATCTTGAGACGCTTCAACATGAACTAATTCCCTAGAAATATTTTTCATGACTCCAAAATCTATAACATCCGGAATTTTTTGTATGTCCGTAGGCCAGTAAGTGGGCTCTCCACTCGAAATGACGTCCAAGCCCATTTTTGAAATTGTGTTGAACAATGCCCGACCTCTAGGTGTAATAAGACGCGAACCCCAGAACGTATGTTTTGCGTTGTAGTCGCCAGCTGCTACGAAGCAAGGGCCAAGGCATTTGTAGAAATCCTCGTATTGATCCTCAGTAATTGTGAACCTAGGAGGGGAGTAAATTGATGATATGACAAAATTTGAGCAGAAATTTTTGACACAAATATTTGTTGCTTATAGATGTTCTTCACAAATGTTGTCTAGAATATAGTGCTTGAGTCTTGACTTTATCAGAATTGCTGATCCACCGCATGCTCTTCCTCTCGGGTCCTTTAAATCAAATAAAGTGTAGCCATAAATTTTAAACAGGCTTCTCGAAGTCAAATGAGTCTCAGAGACCAACATTATATCAATATTTTTTTCCGTGAGGAAGTGCTCAAGTTCATTTTTATGTTGGCGAATGCCGTTTGCGTTCCAGAAACATATTTTTAACGTGTTCATGGTTTGTTAACTAATGCTTGAAGCAGAGTATTTTGCATTCTCAGCATTTCTTGCATCATGCTAGTCATACTTGTTGTAAAATTGTTTATAGTTTGAACCAGATTTTCAATAGTAGCTTCAAGGCGATTAAAATTAAAGCCTGAGTTTGTATTTGTTGAAGTATTTGGCCGTGAAACATTTTGTGTGGGAATAGAGTTTGTCTTAGTAGCATCGGTTTACGATACACGTGAATTAACTGGTTGGCTCACTTGGGCAAGATTGGCGGAGTAAGTGTTTGCTGTTTGCACTGGAGCTACTTTAGGTTTTTGCCCCATAGTCTTTTTAACGAAAGAATATACAGGACATCCTCTATAATTAGCGGTGTGATTACCTCCACAATTACTGCATTTTTTTTCTGATTGATCTTTTGGTTTAGTACAACTAGCAGTATCGTGCAATTCACCGCAAATAACACAAACTGTAGGTAATTTGCAGTAAGTTTTTGTGTGGCCATATTCTTGACAATTATGGCACTGTACGGGTCCAGAACGCTTGTGTGGTTCTTCAACTGTTATTTTTCGGTATAAAAGATATTTTAAATTATAAATTGGGTGCGTCTCATTTTTTCTCAATTTTATATCATTCGGCTCAAGTTCAACGCGAAATAGAGGCTGAGGAATTTTCTCCCTATTTATTATATTGGAAACATTTTTTACCTTGAATCCCTGGAGGACGAGTGCATCTTTTATTTCTCCGGGAACAACATAAGAATCTATGCCCTTCAATACGATCTGCAGGCCTTTAGTAGAAACTTTTTTTATTTTTTTCAAATTCAGAAACCATTTTGCGGAAATCCGTTTCGTCATAAATTTGAATTTTCGTTTCATGGATATTGCCACGTTTTATTGGAACAATGTGAAATTTATTTTCACCACTGACCGAAATTAATTTCTTAATAAGAGCGTTTGAACTTTTTTCTCTCAAATATATTGGTGGCGGCTTGGAGGTTTTGTTTGCAGATATATCAGGTATGTCGTTGTCACCTTGCAATATTTGAAAATGATTAGTGGAGGATGCGCTGTTATCCCTATATACCTTTGAAGCAGATGCAATTTTAGTAGAATTTGGGCTTCGCCCGCGCTTTCTGACAATTATATATTGGTCCATTCCGACTTGGACCTTGGGTTTTGGGCTACTCTTATTTATAGTGACAGATTGGGTAAGTGATGAATCGGATGATATCGCTGATTTAAATGATGAAGTAGTAGGCAACTGTAATGTTAACAAATCACTAGTTGGCATTGGACAAAGCGACGAAAAATTGGCTTAGCCGTTAAAAAAAAGTCTGTCATCAGGTTTTTTATTTTTTTTGTTTATATTAAGATCATCAGAACTCACTGTAAGTCTATCATCAAATTTTTTATTTCTATTCTTATCATTAAGATCATCAGAGCTCACAGTAAGATAGGCATTTCTGCCGTTATCACTCACTTCACAATTATTTGTTTTTGAGGTACTCATATAGAGTATTCCTCAAGGGCACTTTGTTAGTGTATTCCTCAAGGGCACTTTGAGTTATTTTGTTTACGGTTGTTTTTTGTTTAAGTTATTACTGTCTATGTAAATTAATATTAGCAAAGCAAAAAAAAAGCTTGTTTATCAAAGTTATTGTACAACGAATATTATGTACTACAAATATTTTTTTTTATGGTTTTTTTTGTTTAGCATGTACTTATGTATGCAGTATTTTCCACATAACTGGAAACTTGCCAAGATTAAAATGATTCCAAAGCCAGGCAAAGATCTTACCAAGGCTGAGTCATATAGGCCTATAAGCTTACTTTCAACAATTTCAAAGCTTTTCGAAAAGCTGCTCATGACTAAATTGTCCACAATTTTAGCTGATAAAGGGTGCATCCCGGACCATCAATTTGGCTTTAGAAGTCAGCATAGCACTATTGAACAAACGCATAGATTAGTTCAAGTTGTAAGGAGGACATTTGAAGAAAAAAAGTATTGTTCTGCCCTTTTTATTGATGTTTCTCAGGCATTTGATAAAGTATGGCACGAAGGCCTAGTTTTAAAATTGAAGACATACCTACCAATAAACATACAAAAGCTTTTGGAAAGTTATATTGTTGATAGGAAATTTACCGTTGTGGAAGGAGACTTCATGAGTGTACCCGAGTCTATATCTTCTGGTGTGCCACAGGGTAGTATTTTGGGGCCAGTATTGTATCTAATATATACTTGTGATATGCCTGTGAGCAATAACATACACACTTCTACATTTGCCGATGATACAGCCTGTTTGAGTATTCACAAAAACCCTGATGAGGCATCCCGCAATCTCCAAGCACACATTACCCAGCTTGAAATATGGTTGAACTTATGGAGAATTAAAGTAAATGAAGAAAAGTGTGTTCATATAACGTTTACCCTAAGAAAAGATACCTGTTCCCCCATTCGAATCAACAATCAAAATATTCCTCAACATTCTCACGTGAGAATTTATTTCTACGAAATACCTTGGAATACACCTTGATCGAAGGCTTACATGGAAATATCATATTGACTCTAAGTTAACCCAAATGAAACTTAAATTAACTCAAATATATTGGTTAATTGGCAGAAATTCAACACTCAGCCTAGACTGCAAACTCTTGATATACATACAAGTCGCTTTTGAAGCCAATATGGTGCTATGGAATTCAGCTATGGGGCACTGCTTCAGCTTCAAATATTGAGAAAATCCAACGAAGGCAAAACAAAATTTTACGTTTGATAACATCTGCTCCAATGTACATTAAAAATTCAAATATTCATCGTGATTTAAATATGCCACTAGTGAGTGAAGAAATTGAAAAATACGCAGGCAAATATTTAACTAAACTCGAGTCACATCCTAATCCGCTTGCCCGTAATATTTTGAGCTTTACTGGACACATCCGCTTAAAAAAGAGGGACACAAGGGCTCTTATACTCAACACTCCAGATGGGACTGCTTAATACTTCTTTTTTTCCCTTTTGATTATCACTACTATGTATTATTTATAACTATCACTAAGTTTATGTCCGATACTGGTCGGGCCTAATAATTATATTTAGATTTAAGATTTGATTACTTATTGTTAGTTCATTTTTGAAGATACAATAAATAAATATAATATGAAAAAAAAAATGTACTTATGTATATAAAAAAAAATTCCGCTAATACGTCTGTTCACTATGAAGGTACAACGAGAACTGTATAAAAATAAAAATTAAATAAACTTTTTTCAATTTCAAATAAAAAAAAACTATGAAGATATTTCACATTTATACATAAAAGACCAGGCGAATATTTACAACAACGACAAAAACAAAAAAAAATGTTTTCAAACACGGAGTCAAACACATATTTGTATGTACATATGTACATACATACATAAAATCAACTTGTATATATGTATGTATGTACACATAATATCATATTTCTTATCAATACTCAATTTATTAGATCTTGACAATCACACTTACATACCTACACCATAAAAATATATGAACAGCGTAAACCATTCAGTCAGAGCACATGCCAAAGATAAACGACTTTATTATGGACAGAGAAACTATAAATTCCCATCATCGTATGAAAAGTCAAAGAAGCCGGATGGAGTTAAATAAAGAAAATCTGTAATATAAACAAAATTTTCACAGGCAGACCTTAAAGATGGATAATTTTAAGCATGATAAAATACCCAGCAACCTTGCGTATGAAAATATACTTATGTATATGTATATAGGGTTAGGGAACTTCAGATATATGATAATATTTTATAGAACCAAATCTCGATATTGAAAACAATTTATTTCTACGTACATAAGACTACTAGCGTGAGAAAATAATACGCACACACACGCACACGCACACACACATATATCAGATTTCATATAAGAAAAATTCAAATTATTTCAACAACACACCGCCCCTCACAAATCACGGCCAACCTTAAATTCCTACAGATATACATACAAAAATTCTCACGATCATTCCTACAAACAACACGGACAACAACATAAATTACGATCAGCCTTAAACTCCTACAGACATGCATACAGATTCCCACGGATACATATTACACGTACGACAACACCCTCCCCTATCCTCAAATCACTGATAGCCTTCAACTCCTACAAACATATGTACATACACACAGATTCATACGGTTATATATTACTACACCAACCTCACTTACCCTAATTTTTTTTTTTTTTAATACATGATTTTTATTTATTGTATCTTCATATATGAACTAACAATAAGTATTCAAATCTTAAATCTAAAAATATAATTAGGCCCGACCAGTGTCGGACATAAGCTTAGTAGTAGTTATATATAATACATAAGTATTGATAATCAAAAGGAAAAAATATATAAAATGAAAAGAATTTTCAGGAAGTCCCATATGGAGTGCTGTGAATAAGAGCCTTTGTATCCCTCTTTTTTAAGCGGATGTGTCCAGTAAAGTTCAAAATATTACGGGCAAGCGGATTAGGATGTGACTCGAGTTTTGTTAAATATTTTCCAGCGTTTTTTGCAATTTCTTCAGTCACTAGTGGCATATTTAAGTCACGATGTATATTTGAATTTTTTATATACCATGGAGCCGATGTTATTAACCGTAAAATTTTGTTTTGCCTTCGTTGGATTCTCTCAACATTAGAAGCTGAAGCAGTACCCCATAGCTGAATTCCGTAGCACCATATAGGTTTTAAGAGCGACTTGTATATTAAAAGTTTGCAATCTATGGTGAGGGTTGAGTTTCTACCAACCAGCCAATGTATCTGAGTTAGTTTAAGTTTCATTTGCGTTAGCTTGGAGTCAATGTGGTATTTCCATGTGAGCCTTCGATCAAGATGTATACCAAGGTATTTCACATGTAAGTTTTGAGGAACAATTTGACTATTGATTGTAACGGGGGAACAACTGTCTTTTCTTAAGGTAAATGTTACCTGAACACACTTCTGTTCGTTTACCTTTATTCTCCACATGTTTAACCATAGTTCTAGCTGAGTAATATGTTGCTGAAGATATCGGGAAGCCTCATGAGGGTTTTCGTGCATACTAAGGCAGGCTGTATCATCGGCAAACGTAGATGTATGGATATTGCTGCTCAAGGGCATATCACAAGTATAAATCAAATATAAAACTGGCCCCAGTATACTCCCCTGTGGCACACCGGATGAGATTATTTCAGGCGTACTCATAAAGTCTCCTTCCACAACAGTGAACTTCCGGGCAATAATGTAACTTTCCAGCAGATTTAGAATGTTTATTGGTAGGTAAGTCTTTAATTTTAAAATTAGGCCTTCATGCCACACTTTATCAAATGCCTGAGAAACGTCAATGAACAGCGCAGAGCAATACTTTTTTTCTTCAAAAGTTTTTCTTATAAATTGAACCAATCTATGAGTTTGTTCAATGGTGCTATGCTGACTTCTAAATCCAAATTGATGATCCGGTATGCACTCATTTTCAGTTAGAATTGGGGACAATTTTATCATGAGTAACTTTTCAAAGAGCTTTGACATTGTTGACAGTAAACTTATTGGCCTATATGACTCAGCTTTTGTAAGATCTTTGCCCGGCTTTGGAATCATTTTAACCTTGGCAAGCTTCCAGCTGTTTGGATAATACTCCAGTCGTAAAATAGCGTTAAAAATGAACAACAGGATTCTAATAGCTATACGAGGCAACTTCATCAACATCTGGTTACTAATTCCATCAATACCCGGGGCTTTTTTCGGGTTGAGTTCTGCAATTATTTTTTGTACATCACGCGTCTTAAATTTTATTGGTCGAGGGGGTAGCGCAACTACATTTGGCAAATCAACAGCACCAGAACACGTGTTTGGGGTGAATACGGATTTTAAATGCTCACCAAATATTTTACCTTTTTCAGTATCGCTTCTTGCCCAACCTCCTGTAGATGTGCGCAGAGGTGGTTTAAACTCAACTGGTGTTTTAAGCTTTCTAGCAGCGCGCCACAAAGAGTAATTAGATGCTGGTGTGACATCAAGACCTTCCAAATAATTTTTAAGAGATGCAGTTTTTTCAAATGCAAGCAACTCTTGGAGTCGTTTAGTACACTCTTTAAATCTGATTTTAAGTTGGGGTGATCTGTGCTGTTGCCATTCTCTTCTAGCTCTTCTTTTTTCACTTACGAGACGCTCAATATCCGTAGAATAAATTTTATTTAACCTAATCTGCGGATGGGCGGTAGTGGCATGTTCAGCAGCCTGTTTAATATTTTCATTAAGGATGGCAATTTTAGATTCAATATCATCATGTGTTCTTAGCGTAATATTTTCCGTGCAATGACTACTAAGATATTTTTTAAATCGCAGCCAATTAACACGATTTATCAAATTCGCATATGGGTGAGGTAAATCACTTCCTAATGGGCTACAAATTGTAACGATCGTGGGAGAGTGATCGGACGAGAGATCTAGAGAAGCTTCAATTTGAATTAAATCCCTAGAGATATTTTTCATAACGCCAAAATCTATTACATCCGGAATTTTACGTATGTCAGTAGGCCAATAAGTGGGCTCCCCACTCGAAATGACATCCAAGCTCATTTTGGAAATTGTATTGAACAACGCTCGACCTCTGGGTGTAATAAGACGCGAACCCCAGAACGTGTGTTTAGCATTATAGTCGCCAGCAGCTACGAAACAAGGGCCCAGAGATTTGTAAAAATCCTCGTATTGATTCTCAGTAATTGCGAATCTAGGAGGAGAGTAAATTGATGATATGACAAAATTATTGGAAAAATTTTCAACACAAATATTCGTTGCTTGTAAATGTTCTTCACAAATGTTGTCAATAAAATAATGCTTGAGTCTTGACTTAATTAAAATTGCTGATCCACCGCATGCTCTTCCTCTCGGGTCCTTTGAATCATATAAGGTGTAGCCATAAATTTTAAAAAGGCTTCTCGAAGTCAAATGAGTCTCTGAGACCAACATTATATCAATATTTTTTTCCGTGAGGAAGTGCTCAAGTTCATTTTTATGTTGGCGAATGCCGTTTGCGTTCCAGAAACATATTTTTAACGCGTTCATGGTTTGTTAACTAAAGCTTGAAGCAGAGTTTTCTGCATTCGCAGCATTTCTTGCATCATGCTAGTCATATTTGTTGTAAAATTACTTATAGTTTGCACCAGATTATCAATAGTACCTTCAAGGCGATTAAAATTAAAGTTCGAATTTGTATTTGTTGAATTATTTGGTGGTGAAACATGAAAAATAATATTCATGTTTTACCATAGGCATTAGGAAAAATACGGGGTTGTCATAGAATCCAAGTCGGTTTTGCTGATTGTCGGTTTTGTAAACCAATATTGGATTCATTTGGTGTCATGAAAACAAGTCGGTTTTGTTATTTTCGAATGCAAACAAAAACGATATTCGAATCAGCTGTTGTTTACATTTGAATATTTGTGTAAAATTTTAATTATACTATTTTGAACAAATTTAAATTGTGTTGAGAATTTTATAAATTTGTGTATTTCTGAATAAATAAACAATTAAAATGAGCACTGCTGTTGTTTTATCTTTGCTGTTAGAAGATGAGCGTTCAGAAAAGGTGAAAAGAAAACTTTTACGAGATTGTAGCAATCCACTGGAGTTGCCGGAGACAGCGTAAGTATATTTTTAATAGTGTACGTTCATATCTAAAGCTGTTTTGCAGATTCATAGGTTATTACCGGTTAAACAAATACGCTTTCTGTGTGGTCTTAGATGCAATAAAAGAACACCTTTCCCGTTCAAAGATTCCACCTTTGCTACAACTTGCAGCTTCGTTACGATTTTTAGCTGAAGGGTCCTATCAAAGATCAGTTGGGTACGACTCTAACGTATGTCTGGGTAGAAGCACAGTGTCAACCATTTTAGATGACGTGCTCAAGGATTGAAATGGATTGCAACGAAAAGCAAAGAGCGAGGGACTACTTCTACAACAAATATAAAATTCCATCAATAATTGGTTGCATCGACGGGACGCACATAAAGATAATTAAACCTACATTTAACGAGCATTTGTACTATAATCGAAAAGGATACTTCAGTATGAATGCAATGATTGTAAGTATACATAGTAGATACTCTATTTAAAATTTTTACCTACATATTTACATTATTTATCTATGTATATGCATTTCTATTCAGTTATGTGACCACGATTTGAAAATTCGAGCGGTAGATGCACGGTATCCTGGCTCTAGCCATGACTCATTTATATGGAACATAAGTAGCGCCAGAGATTATTTCCATAGGAAGTATCAGTCAGGAGAAAGAACTTCAAAATTATTAGGAGATTGTGGATATGGCATTGAACCTTTTTTGTTAACGCCATACAGAAATCCATGCTACAACTCAAAAGAATACAAATTCAACATTGCTCATTCATCTGCCCGTAATATTGTGGAACGAACAATTGGAGTGTTGAAAAGCCGGTTTCGCTGCTTAATGAGCACATTACATTATCGTCCAGAGAAAGTGGTGAAAATCATAAATACTTGCTGTGCGCTGCATAACATCTGCAGAAGCTACAACGTGCAAAACAATATAGACGACATAACTTTTACATCACATGACAGTGCCGAGAATGTTGTATTACCATCAAATACGTCTCTACAAAATGAAGGTCAGAGAATCAGAAATGAAATAGCTGACACCTTATAACAAAATCCGTAAAGAAAGTAAAATAAAAGTTATTTCTAAAAGTTAAAATAAAAATTGCTTATATTTCATATAACTAAAACAAACAAACAAAATTAATAAACAATTCAGTCTTAAATTTTTATGATTAAAAGATATGTACATATTTTATGCACGTTTAAAACTTAACAATTTATATCACTTTTTATTTTGGTACTTAAATTTCATTTTTTTCAGATCCAACTGTTCCTTTTTTAACTAATTTTTTACTTGCATTGCCTCCAAAAATCTCCTGTTCACTCGTGCAAACTCATTTTTGAGTTCTGCTACTGCATTCGCGACAGATGCTTGCCCTTTTTCAATAGCCCTATACACACGTCGTAAGCTGCTTGAGTTTTCTTTTTCAATTTTCAGCAGGTCGTCCAACTTTTGATTTAGCTCCTCCTTTCTCTTGCTATCTTCATCCAAAAACTTTTTTAAACGCTCACCGGTGTTTTCCGTTTTGGAGTGCTACTTCTAAGTGGTGGAGATAGTGGGCGTTTTGATGATATTGATGGCATTTCTTCCTCACTCTCACTGCCACAATTTCCAGCCAAGCCAATAGCAATACCAGCAACACCTTCAACCGATTGTGCAATGCCACATACGCGTATTATTGCTTCTTCACTGTTTGTCAGTTGATGCTTAGAAAATGGCCCTCCACCAGTTGCTCTGGACTCTGCTTTGTTTTGTGCCAGCTTTCTCTTGACATCGCTCTTCCACTCAGTCCACGTCTATTAAGAAAACACAATTCAAAGAGGTAATATGCTATGCGACACAGCTTTCGCTTACCTTCTTCCATCCATTTATATCCTTTTGGGCAGGACCTGCACCGTTTAGCGATTCTACCAACTGTTGCCAAAGGGAATCAACAGTTGGCTTATCACGCTTTGTAAATCCCCTTGCAATGTCCGGATATTTTTCCATAAAATCCATAATTATGGAGTTTTGTATGCTATTTTTATGCTTTCCCCTATTTGAGTATGAAGATTTTGATGCATAAATGTTTATATTTATATAAAATTAACACTAATTTACTTACATTTCAAAAACTGCAGGAGAAAATTAAATTAAAAACGACGCTTTTAGCTGCTGAATTTATTTGCAATAAAAAAACGACAACTGTTAGCTGCTTGATTTATTTTCAATAACAAAACCGATAACATTGGATTCTGACACCTAAAACGATATTAATTCTAGTTCGAACATAAGACCGATAACATTGGATTTCATGACACCAACATATTTTTTTTGTCGGTTTCAAATCCAATTCCGATAAGATTGGATTCTATGACACCCCCGATTATCATGTATTGCCGTCGGCATTAGGAAAAATTAGTTTTCACTATTTCACCCCCACCCACCCAAATCACGGTCAGCCTTAAACTCCTATATTAGCATTAGAAATAACTTTTATGTTTTTCCCGTCGGAATTATGATAAATCATTTTCCCGTTGGCATTTGAAAAAAATAATAATCATGTTTTGCCGTCGGCATTTGAAAAAAAATAATATTCATGTTTTACCATATCCATTAGGAAAAATAATCATGTATTGCCGTCGGCATTAGGAAAAATTAGTTTCACTATTTAGGAAAAATCATTTTATGATTTTCCCGTTGGTACTAAAAAATCATTTTCATGATTTTTCCGTTGCCATGTATATACATACATTGCAAAAAAAGAAAAACCTTCAACCTATGAACCCACTTAACGTATTCCCACAAAAAACAAAATCACCCGTTCACACAATTAATGTAACCCAAAAAAAATCACCCGTTCACACAAGGGTTAATGTAAACAACAAACTCCTAATGTAAACAAAAAATTCCTAATGTAAATGAAAACTCAAGGTATCAAATTTCACAAATTTCCAAGAATTTTAAAATTTGGGTAATTAAAATTTTACAATTTTAATTGCGGCAGAATTGACAATTCCCTACTACTTGTGATGTTTCATTATTACCTCTCATAAGTCTTGTTTTTCCATGTTTTCCAGTAGGGTATAGGTTGTATATATTTTAGATTTCTTAATATTTCTTAATTTCTTCCCTTCCTCCTGGATCATAACATACAAATTGTCAACATAACAGAACATTACAACGTTTTCCTCTTTTTCGATTAAATTCATTATTGACCTTAATTTTCCAATGAACCAATTTTGAATTGGGCTTTTTGAGTGGGGCCAACCTACTAATGGTCTGTGATCAGTGTGCAATCGAAATTTTCTACTATAAATATAGTGTCGAAATTACTTACAAGTCCAAATCATAGCTAATATTTCTTTTTCAATTGTACTATAGTTTATTTCGTGTTGGTGTAAAGTTCTCGATGAAAAGGCTAATGGTCCACCTTGCTGGGACAATACGGCACCGAGCGCAAATTACTTGCGTCAGTGGTAAGTACTAATTCCTTTCCGAAATCTAGGTATCTTAACACCATATCCAATGTCAATATTTTCCTCATCTTTTCAAAATTCTTGTAATCGGAGTCACCTTCATTGATTTTGCTGTCTTTTTTGAGCCTAAGGATGAAAAGCTTTACAATCCTGGCATAATTTGGTATAAACTTTCTGTAATACCCTTTCAAACTCAAGAATGATAGGTGTTGTTTTACCGTTTTTGGTATTGGAAAACTCTTATTACACTAAATTTTTTTTGGGTCTGTTTTAATGCCTTCTGTGGTTACCACGTGGCCAAGAAAATTAGTTTCTTTCTGAAGAAAATCGTATTTATTTAAAGAAACCTTTAAGTTGGCTTTCTGTAGTGCACAAAATATCATACGTCTAAACTCAAAATGACCATCTTATGTTGAAAAAGCAGTTTTGTCCTGGTCGTTTTCATCTACCTCTATTTGGTAAAAACCCTTTGTCAAATCTAATGTATGGAAAAAGTGATCGTAAGCCGGCATAAACATACTACTCATAGTTCTTACACCCAGAATTCGAGCTGGAAAGAGTTAGCCAATGTAGCAATGTCAAAGTAAGAAAAAAAACATGTTGTTTATTGAGTTCTTGTTTCAACTTTGTTATTTTTGTTGAGCAATTCGTTTAAATGAAAGTTTATAACATAATGACTCTAGTTGTTCTAAGAAGCTTTGGGTAAAGGTTCCCTGATGATCTGCGCATAGGATCCAGCTAAAATCCCACAATAATCAATTTCAATGCATTTTTAATAAAAAATTATATACGAGTGACGAGTTTGCTTTAAAATATGTATATAAAGACTGAATTTTTTGTTTTTATTGTTACTGTTATTTCTATTTTTTATGATACTTTTGTTCTTATTCTAATAATTTTTATGAAAAAAATAATAAAAAATTAAATAAAAACAATAGTATGAGTGTTTTTATTTGTCAAGTTTTTTTTTAAATCAAGTTTTTTTTTGGTCAATGTCAAGCTTTTTGGCAACTTAGATCTGGCAAGCCTAACAAAGAGGGACACAAGGGCTCCTATTCACAACACTCCAGATGGGACTTCTTGAAAATTCTTTTCTTTTTTTTTCTTTTGGTTATTACTACTTATATATTATATATTACTATTACTTAGTTTATGTCTCACACTGGTCGGTCCTAATTATATTTCAGATTTAAGATTTGAATACTTATTGTTAGTTCATATATGAAGATACAATAAATAAAAATCATGTAAAAAAGAAGATTTATACCTCCTTCCCTTTAAATTTAAGAACTTTTCAACTAGATATGCATTTGGAAATCTAGTTTTTGAAAGTTCGTCAGTATAAAATCCACATTTAATAGGATTGCCAAGATAGTTGTTTAGAATGAAAGTATTGTAATGTTTTATTAGTATGAATCAATTCAAACACATAAACTTGAACTGTACTAACTTTCTCTGTTTTCTTTTGTCTTCAAGCACTTGGAACTTGAAGATTAGAGATTTTTACTTTCAAGCACTTGGAACTTGAACGTAATGTGATCAAGAAATAAAAGCGAGTTTTTTACTACTGATGCAAACATAATTTTTATTGGAATATTTATACTACATTATTAACAATTAATTGTTCAGTCAACAAATATGCTTAAAACTAAATTTACGTTAAATTGACCAATCAGATTAAAGTGACAATATTTTCAGTAAATTCAATGTGTAATATGATATATTTTTATTAACAATTTTTGTTTGTCAGCTAATCAAGTGTAAGTAAACAATATTAATAGAATTCACTAACTTTTTTTTTATCATTAATAATTATTAACTGGATTCACGGGTTTTTGAACATGCTTCCCCGCGTTGAGCGACTGTTCAAAATTGAAGAAAGTTCGAAGTCGTCATGGTCAGGTTAATTTGATTGGTCAGGTTAATTTGATTAAATTTTAAAATATATTGGAACATAGCGTTGTTATTAAAACTATGTTAGTAAGTGAATTAATTTATTGAGTCTTGTCATCTGCTGCTAAGACATCAAGGGTAAATTTGGAATGCTGGCGTGGCATTGGTTTAGGGGCCATCTTGTGTTCTTCGGCGTATTGTTGGAGCTCAATGTCATTTTCAGTGGATTCGATTGATGTAGTTGGATGTGGGTTTTTTGCATTTTTTCTTGATTTGCATGTTGACAGCAAAATGATTAGTGCTATGATGCTTACTACGAGTGCTAGGTAGCCAATTATATAACTGCGAGTCTGGTGGGTTTTAAATTTATTAGGTAACTCAGCAATTTCATGTTGTTCCAGCGACCTTTGTAGAGTTGTTAGGTCCTTAATATTCTTGGCATATACACTCTCTAAATTTGTTGAGGTTGATTCGTTATTGTTTATGAAGACTGTAGTGTTTTTTGGTTGTGATAAGTCTGAAATTTTGCCAAGACTTGTGTATGATGACCTTACTGTGCTTGATTTAGGTCTGAGTATACATTCTGGATCAAGCGTCAGCAAACCGGAGCCCTTTAGTGATAGGAATGATTTCACTGTTGCAAACAGCTGTGGCCCTTGAAAATGGTGACACTACATATACAGTATTTTTCGTTTAGCTGCACTTTCAAGTTTACAGGAAAATACGTGCACTTACGCAAAATGCTCTGTTACGCAGTATTCAGTTAGCAGCATAAATAATGCTGCTAAGAGAATTCAATTACCTGCATAAATGTGCTCTCATATACGAGTAAGTTTTTATTTATTATTTTTTAGATTTACATACGAGTAATTTCAAGAAATATTTTATAGGCACAAAGTTTTTCATTTTTATAAATAAACATACATATGTATGTACATACGTATGTATTATTTGAATAAAATAAAAGTAGTTCATTTAAAAAAGGGGTAAGCAAAATTAAGGGGAAAATACGTAGTAAGTGTACAATCTATGAACTACATAGTATTTATTTGTGAAAAATATTCTGTAATAGTTGTCTGCTTTAAGGAGCGTAGTAATTGCTTAAGAATTGTATTCTCAATTTCATTTAAAGTGCCATCAATGTTATTAAAGAGGCAGTATTTTTGTAGCACATCTAAAGCAACTAAAGCCTCTTTCAATGTCAAAATACTGGTTGATTGTTCTTTTGAATCGTCGTCATCTTGTATCGATATTTCGACAGTTTGGTTGTCTCTTACAGCATCAACCATATCTGCATCAGTTAAGCTTCCATAGCATTCTAAATCATCATCACATCTTATATAGCTTTCATAGTTGGAAACTATTTCAAAAAATTCGTTATTCTCTGTTATTTGTGATACCATATCAGCAAAGTAAAATTTGTTTGCATATTTTTTCATAAGAGTACACATAATGATTTTTTGTTTTATGTGGGCACTTAAAAATAATATTTTGTACTAAAATTAAACATTATTGACCGAAATTGGAATGCTGTTATCCACAATATGCACTAAAGCAAAATGCAGGTACGCAATTTTTTTTCAACCAAAATTTAGCTATTAGACACAATTCTTTGCATTTTGTGCAGCTATGCGAAAAATGCAGTTAAGCGAAATGCAGCTAAACGAAAAATACTGTATCCATTGATTGCCTTTGCTGAGGGGTACCCATCTGATATCAGTTTTCTCCAGCACACAATTTGGTTTTGTTTTATTGTGGAATAAATTTATTTCACATGTACAGACATTTGAACCATAGTGGTAACGGATTTGAATGTTGGAACATAGGAAAATGCCTTGTTCAATTGTGTCGCAAGCACTTAACTCAGAATTTGTAAAATGAATGTATTGTTCCCGCAAAGTAGATATAGCCAAGAAAACAGTACATGGTTTAATGGCTACCACGGTATTGTTCATTATATTGGGTACAGGAATCAAATGAAACAGCTTGAGTATTTCACGTTCAACCAATGGTAAGGTTATTTTGAAAACAGCGTGGTGGTGTGTTAGTCTGCCCTTAACCTTCATGAGTCTGAATAATTGTAGCAAGTCAGTTTTTTCTGTCACTGGAAGTTTCACTGATGGTGGTGAATGGAGTATGATCTGATTAATTTCACTTTGTAACTGTTCTGGAGTAAGTAGCCATGGACTGATTTTTCCATGATGAGTATCCATTAGAGTGTCAAGGATTGATGATTGTATCTTTCTTATATTGTCTGCGACTAGAGTTAATTCCAGAACTGCTGAATGAAATAGTTGATTTAGTTGTACTTGTATTAATGCATTGTTGATGTTATTTATATCATCTGAACAGATTTTAATTTCTTTCTCCAATCGTTCAAATCTTGACTTAGCTGTTATTTGATTCTGCCGGATGATATTAATTGTAGAATCAACAATTAATGTTTGATTCTTCAATAATTTGAGCAAATATGACTGATTGTCGTTTACTTGTTTTATTGTTTCTGACATCTGTTCGGCGTATTCAGAGTCCAGGATGCCAAATAATGAATGGACAACGTTACCAACGATATTCAGCGCCCCTCTTTTAACTCGTAGTAGTCGGTTATCAGTAGTAGGGAACTACCAATTCTGCCGCAATTAAAATTTTTAAATTTTAAAATTTTAATTACCCAAATTTTAAAATTCTTGGAAATTTGTGAAATTTGATACCCTACGAGGGTGGATCAATAAGTCCGTCCAACTTTTTGTTTACATAAGGAATTTTTTGTTTACATAAGGGGTTTTGTTTGTTTAATACATACGAGGGTGGTTCAATAAGTCCGGGTTTTTTATGACCGTGGGAGTTTGTATGTGTGAATGTTTGTGGGGTGGATTAAGGGGTTTCATAAGATTACGATTTCATAAGTATATATGCCGACGGGGAAATCATGAGATGTTTTTTCCTAGTACCAACGGGAAAACCATACAATGATTTTTCCTAATACTAATGGGTGTGAAATAGTGAAAATTAATTTTTCCTAATGCCTACGGGTATGCATTAATATTTTTCCTAATGCCTACGGAAATGCATGAAAATTTTTCCTAATGCCTACGGCAATACATGATTATTTTTCCAAATGCCGACGGCAAAACATGATTATTATTTTTTTCAAATGCCGACGGCAAAACATAATTATTTTTTTTCTAATACCAAAGGGAAAATTGCCAGTGTTGCCAGACTGTAGAAATTTCTTATCGTAATAATATATCAGTAATATCAGAGAAAATATTTATTTATGTGTTTACATGTATGTGAACACCCCTAATACTTGTGTGTGGGGGGTCCAGCTTGATAGTCGCGGGTAATTTAATATTTTGTGTATTTGTGTGTATGTATGTATGTGTGTGTATATGTATGGATGTACATATGTATGTATGTATATCTCTTGTATGTATGTATGTATGTGTACATGTATGAATGTGCGATCGTGGGTACTTGTGCGTGGAATATTTTGTAGAATACATATATATTTTGCAACGCAAACATTTTCTTTGTCTACGATTATTTTAAAGCAGCAAACTAAGTACAGTCAGCAGCAGAGAAACAAAAAGTAAAATTTATGAATGCTGCAAGGATACTGCTTCTAATTTTAGTATAAATACGCCAACATTTCTAACCAACACATCAGTACGTTATTGTATTTACAAGAAGTGTCATCAGCAATTGTGTTAAAGTGAAATAATAATAAAATAATTAAAAATTAGTTATACAGGTTATCAGTGTAATACATGCAATAAGGTATACAAATACCAAAAGTCCTTTTTAGAGCATGTTAAAAACCATAGTGTGCAGGATCAAGTGGTCGTAAGCCGGGCCATAAATCAAGAGCTACCGCAGACATCTCTTCAAAATCACCAAACTTCATCATCATCATTCATTCATCAACAATATCCTTCTCTACAGTATCCTCAATATCAGTTACCATTAAATTTTCAACAATACGGTATGCCATGGAATAATCAGTTTTTGGGATACAATTATAATCCCAATGTGATGCAATGGCAGCCTCTTAATTATCATCAACAAGAGTACCAGCATCAACAACAAGAGTACCAGCATCAACAACAAGCTCAACAACAGGGTGTGGGTATCCTTGGAGGTAATTTATTCGACGATGTTATGGACATAAGCTTACCGGAAAGTGATGGAGAAGTAGAAGAAAGAAGACAAGAAACTCTGCCAACTCCAATGAATACTTCGCATGCTAGAACAGAAGATGTCGAAGCGAATGTGCGATATTATAAAATATCGAAAGCATTCAAAAATCATATTGCCACTTATGTAATTTTAAATAAAAAAGACCAACTTCTGTTGGAAGAATTTGTTGCAGAAAATAAAAATGTTTTTATGGAAAGACTTCAAGTGAATTTAAGTAAGCATTCAATAAATAAATTTCATCTGAGTATTGTGGCGGAGTATATCAAAATTGTTGGAGAAGAATTGGAGTTGTGCATAATATCACATGTAGCCAAAATGAGTTTGCTGACGAAGGCAGATATCATAGAAGAGTTATTCCGTAAGCAGGTTGCGGAGATTTCAACCAAAATGTCCGAATTTGAAGAGCAGGATTCTGGTTGGACTTTGTCACGCATAGTCCGAGCAGAAATCAACATCAACAAATCTTCGCTCGTCAAAGGATCTAAATGGATATCCACACCTGGAAAATTAGAAAGAAAAAAAGCTTGCATCAACATTGAAAATGATGATGACTACTGTTTCAAGTGGTGCCTAATCGCTGCCATTGATACTACCAAATATCATGATGCAAGACGTTGCAGTTCTTATAATATTCAGAACATTGCTGCTGAGACGATTGTTACGCGAAATGGTGTAGCGTTAAATTTCAAAAATTTACGCTTCCCATTAGGATTAAACAAAATCAAAGAGTTCGAGGTGAACAATCCAGCAATAAGTGTTAATGTATTTGGTTATGATGAGGGAGCCAATCAGATTATTGGTCCTTATTATGTCACCAAAGACGAGAAAATTAGCCATGTAAACTTGTTGCTTTTGAAGAATGGTGAAGTTCATCACTACATTTTGATAAAGGACATTTCAAGGTAAGTTAAAAAAATTATACAAAACTTTAATTTAATGATACATATACTTGTTTTATATATTTTATAATATATACATTTTACTTATAATCTTTTATTTTACTTTTTTATCATTCACAGACTTTTACGGAATCAGCTAACACAGGATGGACACAAACTACACTTCTGCAATAGCTGTCTCCAGTATACTCATACGGAGACCATCATGAGTACACATAAGGAGGAATGTGGAAAGATCGTCACAACTATGCCATCAGGTTCGGATGCCATTTTTAGTTTTAAGGGATATCAACGAAAAATTGATGTCACGAAAAAGTGATAGTGTAAGTAGTAAAACAAATTTAATAAAAAGGCACACACCTTGTGCCTTTACTTATTATATAAAGTGTATGCATAGTAATAATTTAGATAAGTTTAGGATATATACGGGGAAAGATGCTTCAAAAAAATTTGTAGCATATTTAATTAAGGATTGTGAAGAAATATATAACAACCACTTAGTTAACAATAGACAAATGGATACTTTATCCCCTTCGGATACTTATAATTTTTATAGTGCGGTGAATTGCCATATTTGCCAAAAATTTCTAGGCAAAGATCGTGTTAGAGATCACTGCCACATTAGTGGCAAATTTAGACGTGCAGCCCACAACAACTGTAATTTAAATTACCAAATTCCCAAATTTATACCAGTTTACTTTCACAATTATTCAAATTATGACTCACATCTTTTCATTAAAGAATTAGGTGAAATTTCATTGCAACTGAAAGTACTCCCTCTCAATAAGGAACTTTATATATCCCTCTCCCAATTCACAGAAATGAGTGATGGCCATAAGCTTGAAATAAGATTTCTTGATACTATACGCTTTATGGCTGAGAGTTTGGAATCATTAGCCTGCAATTTGTCGGATAATGATTTCAGCACTATAAGGTCCGTATTTCAGTCAGAAAAAGAATTTCAGCTTATTAAGAAAAAAGGTATTTTCCCGTATGAGTACCTAAATTCATTCCAAAAACTAGATAAATGCCAGCTGCCTTCACGCAGTGATTTTTTTAATAAGTTGAATAATCAAGAGTGTTCTTTAGAGGAATACTCACATGCTGTAGAGGTATGGAATACTTTTGGTTGTGAAACAATGAAAGATTACATGGAACTTTACTTAAAAACAGACGTCCTCTTACTGACAGATATTTTCGAGAACTTTAGAAAAGTTTGTAAAGGTATTTATGAGCTCGATCCTTGCCAGTATTATACAGCACCTGGCCTTTCCTGGGATGCAATGCTCAAATATACAAAAATTGAATTAGAATTATTGACAGACATAGACATGTACAATTTTATGAAAAAATGCATACGTGGGGTGATAGTACAGTGTAGTCAAAGATATTCGAAAGCAAATAATAAATATTTGCAAGATTTCGACAAAGAAAAGCCCTCAGAATTTCTCGTCTATTTAGACGCTAACAATTTGTATGGATAGACGATGTCGGAATATCTTCCTCATGGTGGATTCAGATGGTTATCACAAGACGAGTTGAATCTGGATCCAAACAGCATAGCTGATAATGGAACAGACGGTTATATATATGAGGTCACGTTGGATTATCCCTCTCATTTACACGACTTGCGTAATGATCTTCCTTTTTGCGCTGAAAATAAGAAACCTATGCAAGCGAAGTATAGCAAGTTGATAACCGATTTCTCCACAAAGCAATCATATGTGATACACTTTAGAGTTCTAAGACAGTGCTTAGAATATGACTTAGTTTTAAAGAAAACTCATCGTATTCTAGCATTTAAATAATCTCCATGGTTAAAAGGCTATATTGACCTAAATACCAGACATAGAGCCACTGCTAAAAATGCTTTTGAAAAAAAATTTTTCAAACTACTTAATAATGCAGTGTATGGTAAAACCATGGAAAATGTGGATAAGAAGAGAGATGTTAAAATTGTTAATAATTGGGAGAGGACGAATTGCAATCATTTAGGTGCCCAAGATTGGATATCAAAACCAAATTTTCATAGTTTATCTATATTTTCTGAAGATCTTGTAGGAATCGAAATGACTAGAGTCAAAACCTGCTACAATAAACCAATTTACTTAGGATTTTGTGTACTCGAGCTGTCCAAATGGAAAATATATAATTTCCATTACGGGTACACGCAACCTAAGTTTAAGACAAACCTCTCATTAAACTATATGGATACTGACTCTTTTATATATTCAATAAAGACTGACGACTTTTACGCTGACATAAAAAATGACATGCATGAACAATTTGACACATCGGACTATCCTACAGACAATATTTATAATTTCCCAATAGTAAATAAAAAAGTAATTGGTATGATGAAGGATGAAAATTGCGGTAAGATAATGACAGAGTTTGTTGGGCTTCGCTCAAAAATGTATTCATTTAGTGTAGAAAACCAAGATGATATTTTAAAATCGAAGGGGGTAAAGAGAGCCATATTAGATAAATATAGTTTAGCTACATATAAGAATTGCCTATTTAATAAGATTAATATAGTATGTTAACATTTAAATCTAAGCTACATCAATTATATACTAGCGAATTAAATAAGGTAGTATAAAGCTATGGAGATGATAAGAGAAAAATTAGATCAAATAATATAAACACTTATGCATGGTATCATTTTCGTATTAAGGAAACTAACCCTGAATACGAACTTGACATGTTGCTAGATGAAATTGCTAAAATGCAAGAAAATCTTAGTTAATTAGTTAATTTTTAAATTGTATATAAAATCCTATTTATTTAGAAAAAATATTGTATTTGTATCCTATTTATTAAGAAAAATTTTTGTATATAAAATCTTAGTTAATAAGAAAAATTCTTTTATTGTTGTTAAAATGAATGTAAAAAAAGTCTAAGAAATATTATTGTATTTAAATCCTATTTATTAAGAAAAGTTATTGTAAATAAAATATTGAAAAAAGAATGAAAAATGTGAATAGTTTTTTATTTCTTTATTGGCTTTACTTTTGTTTTTGCTTCTTTACAAATTCTTATTTTCATATCGCTTAAGCATGCACAGTCTTGTTTTCAGGTCACTTAAACATGCACAGTCTTGTTTTCTTTGAGAGCTTCTGCACAAGAGAAATTGAATTTCACAATAATCTGAAATTCCATTAGATATTTTCATAAAGAGAAATAATTTAGACAATCGGATAAATCCTCATATTTTTTCACTACATACAAGTTTCTGTTATTTTATATTCGAACAGATGACTCCTAGTTTTCCTTTAGAAAAAATTAATACAAATCAAGGAATATTTTTATAATTAAATTTTATTTTATTTTATTATTTATACATTTCAATTTCATTTTTATTTATACAATTTTATTTCATTTTTATTTAATTTATTTATAATGATGGAAATATTTTGTAATAGCCAATTATTAGATGTCCTAGTATATTTTGTCGTAAAAAATATATGGTACATCTGCAAGTATCAGGTCCCTCCTCACACTCAGGATGATACCAAGGACAGCTGGGGAAGTGTCCTTCAGTGTTGTCTTCATCTTCCATGACACCATATTCTTCGTTCTCATCCAGCATATTTTGGAAACATTTTATCATCTCCCAATGATCAAAAAGCCTGAAGTTTTCAAAATCTCTTATAAATTGGTTAAGAGTACGTCTAATGTGGCTCATTTTATTTGCTGATGAATGAATGATGATGAATGTTGGAATGTTCCTTTAAGACTAATTTGTTCTGTAAATTTTTAAAATATCTATATGGTCTTTAAAATATCTATACTATCATCTCTATGTCATATTTCTTTTTAGCACTCTATCTCTCTCTAACCCTTTTCTCTTTATTCCATATTTATTTTTAGCACTCTATCTCTCTCTAACCCTTTTCTCTTTATTCCATATTTATTTTTAGCACTCTATCTCTCTCTAACCCTTTTCTTTTTATTCCATATTTCTTTTTAGCACTCTATCTCTCTCTAACCCTTTTCTCTCTATTCCATATTTCTTTTTTACTACTCTATCTCTCTCTAATCGTTTTCTCTCTATAACTATCTCCTTCTGTCTATCACTATACCCCACTTATTCACTATTTCACCACAATTATTTTCGATTAGCCTTTTTGAAGTCATCATCGCTACTTTTAAGATCATTTCCAGTTAAACATTCAAAGTGACAAGAAGTAAATAAAAAATAAAAAAATGGAGTCCACAACAAATCTAATTGCAAAATTTAACGCTCTAAATAACAAAACTTTAATCCACCTAAGGGAGCTTGATTCTTCAACGAAATATACTATTAGAAATGTGGTACGTGTAACAACTAAATATGGACCAACCCTAAAAGTTGAAATGAATAAACACATAATGTTCCTGCCGAAACGATATAATATTTTAACTGATGACGATATCAAAGATCTTTGGAGCGGATCATATTGCCTAAGTAGAGAAGGTAATTGTCGAGAGTGAGCTGAGTGAATTTCTAATTCAAAATTCCCAATTTCCTGTTTGGCAATAATATATTAATTATGTATTTTAAATTATGAATAAAAAGACATTAAAGAGTTTTGTAAAATATAAATTTTTGTGTTTTATTTAATATTTTCAGTTATTTCATAAAGAAATTTAAGACATAAATGTCCACAGGTAAATGTATTAAAATTCTGATGCTGATTATAGTTGTATTTTATATTTGCACCAAGATATTTGACTACTTCCCAAGGAGGTTGTAAGTTTCCAAAGCTGTCGAAATATTCTTTTTCATTGTTGTTTTTATAGTATGCTACCCAATGTGTAGCAGGTCCTGTTGATACATCTAAATTGATTATTCCACATTCAATTTTCTTTGTTCGTTTTGGTAGAGTATTCAACATGAAAACTCCTCTAAAATATGGAATTTTTATAGTGAAACGGTTTAGGTCCACATCAGATAGTGGTCTGTTGGGCAGCATCTTTAAGAGTTTTTTGATTCCTCTTTATGAACTAAACCATAACCTTTTTTATATGGTTTTAAGTAAAGTCCTTTTCCAACTGCTATAGATTCCATCGCTTTATTATGTCTAGTTGCTTCATCAAGTTGATTTTTTGCATTCTTTGTTGCATTTACAGCTTTAGCTATGGCAGCACCCCCAGTTGTTAGACTACCAATTGCACCCAGAGCAGTTAAAATCGGTATTAGAGGTAAAAAACCACCGATTTTTGGAACACGTATTACACGTGGAACTACAATTTGAGACTTTCTTCCTTTTAATGATTTGTTAATAGTTTTTCGTGCAATTTTAATAGCTGAGTTAATATCTAATGGTTTTTACTTCTTTAGTATTTTTGTTGCAGCTATAATTGATGTTTTAAACAGTTTTTTATCATTTGGCTTGTTCTTTTTAACATTTTTCTTTTTCTCCGCACCCATACCAAATTTTGTTTTGGTTTTCATTGCGTTAGTAACCATATATGCAAATGATTTTACTGCAAGACTACTGTCTTTTGATAAAACTCGATTCCAAGCTGAATTTTCAAATATTTTATCAGCTTTATGTCTAGTACTTAAATCCTTATTTTTTGAATACGCAATATCGTGATTTTTACAAGCAGAGTCCAATAAATTAATACCTTTGTCACCTCGATTTAAACGTTTTTGTAGTTTTGTTGCAGTTCCACAGTACTGATACCCCGGAAGATGAAGTTCAACAGGTAGAGAGTTTATTATTTTATCTACTATACCTCCTCCAACTAAGGTGTTTTTATGACTAAACGTTTTCTGATATCGTATAACCATATTATCTAATTTTTTCTATAATAAGAGGTAAAATTTATAAAATGTATTTAGTTACAAAAATGCAGTTAGTGAAACAACATAAAAATATTTTAGTTCGTAATATTGACGATTCAGTCAACATCAGTTCAAAAATAAAGCATAGCCCCCTCTTACCAAATTCTATTCGTGCTCTAATAGTTGGACCATCAAATTGTGGAAAGACTAATGTTATGATTGGCTTACTAGAAAGTCCTAATGGACTCAAGTTTGAAAACATCTATTTATACTCAAAATCTCTATATCAACCCAAATATGAATACCTGAAGAAACTAATTTCACCAATTAAAGGAATGGGATATTACACATATACAGATAATGAATCAGTTATTCCACCTGACGAAGCTAAAACTAATTCAATTATGATATTTGATGATGTTGCATGTGAAAAGCAGAATAATATACGTACATATTTTTGTATGGGGCGACATAGGGATGTCGATTCATTCTACTTGTGTCAAACTTATACTAGAATTCTAAAGCATTTAATAAGAGACAATACCAATGTTATTATAATGTTTAAACAAGATGAGACAAATATGAAGCATGTTTATAGAGATCATGTTGGTGGCGATATGAGTTATGAAAAGTTTCATGAAATTTTTCGAGAGTGTTGGAAGGATAAATATAGATTTTTGGTGATTAGCAAAGATAATGAATTAAATGATGGACGCTACAGAAAGCAATTTGACTATTTCATATCTATATAAACTACTCTTCACAAACATTTACTTTAGTTACTAATCTAACTTTAAACTTGATACATCTATTTGCTATAACCTCATCTGATACCTGATAAGCTGATCTGAAAACCAGACCAGGTCCTGAAAACCTGATCTCAAAACCAGACCAGCTCCTAAAAAGCTGATCTCAAAACCAGACCAGCTCCTGATAAGCTGATCTGAAAACCAGACCAGGTCCTGAAAACCTGATCTCAAAACCAGACCAGCTCCTGAAAAGCTGATCTTAAAACCAAACCAGCTCCTGATAAGCTGATCTGAAAACCAGACCAGGTCCTGAAAACCTGATCTCAAAACCAGACCAGCTCCTGAAAAGCTGATCTCAAAACCAGACCAGCTCCTGATAAGCTGATCTGAAAACCAGACCAGATCCTGCTAAGCTGATCTGAAAACCAGACCAGGTCCTGAAAAGCTGATCTGAAAACCAGACCAGGTCCTGATAAGCTGATCTAATAGCTGATACCTGATCTAATAGCTGATACCTGATCTAATAGCTGATACCTGATCTAATAGCTGATACCTTTTATTTATTAAACATGGATGAGAAAATTTTAAAACAGTTGGTGTTGACAAGAAATGTCTTGAAGAAAAAGCTTCGTAGTATAAAAACTGGTGAAATAGATACACGTGAACAACTAAGAGATACATTTAAACCTAATACAGAAGATACTTATACTAATTTATCAGTCTTGGAAGGAAGAAATGAATTAGATACAAACTATGGTCCACATAAAGATTTCAATAATGAATGGAAATTTGGTGATAGTAAACTTACACTTAATGAAGATAAAATACAAGTTGGTGGTCAAATATGGGCTCTAACGCCAGGAATATTTTCTCTAATGTTTCATAAAATACCAAAAAATTATGATAAATTTGAACTCGAAATCTATAAAAAGATTTTAATTACTACTAATGCATATAGAAGAGACTATAAACCAAAACCAAATTAAGGGTACTAGAGGATATAAATATAAACATATTATTAAGAAATTTATTGACGAGAAAAACCAAAAGAATTTAACTGAATCAACAGGATCTAAGCCGAAAGTAGCTATTTAGGTGATGGAATGATGGAATTTAAAACTCATAAGCCCAACTATATATACTGGGATGATCCAAATAAGCTAGTAGATCGACTTCGACTACTGCTCGCATCACAAGCTGCAGGTCATAATAATCACAATAACGAGATTATATCAATTATTGAAGAACTACGTGAAGCTAATATAATACACTAACTTTAATAAAGTATATAAAGCATGTCTGTTGATAAATTTGGGCATTATTTAAACGATACTAGCAACATAGTTTCTTTGAAAAATGCACCTAAACTGCTGGGGTTCTTTGTGGATACGAACAATAACATTGATGTCCAAAACAAAAGGATCAAAAATGTTGCAAAAGCTGTGGAGGAAAACGATGTTATCAATAAATTGTTTCTGCAAACTCAAATCGAAAAACTAGAAGAGAAATTATTAGCATACTTTAAGAGAGAGAGTAGTATAATTCAAGAAAATATTCAAATACAAATTGAGGATCTACATCGCGAAACAAAATTAGTTATAGAAGAAAATTATAAAATTGAAAAAGATATTCTTAAAATTAAAACATCCTTTGAAGAACAAATTGAGCAGCTTAATGAGAAAATTTATAGATTAGAAAATTACATGTTTGTATCAATAGCTGAAAGTGCTTCAACTATATCGCAACACTCTTCAAAAAATCTCTAAAAACAACTTAATGTCTTCAAAAAGAAATTTAGTTAACGAACTCCATAAGCAAGCACGAAAACATTTTGTGCGTCGCAGAGTTATAATGAAAGGAATAGATGATCTTTGGCAAGCTGATTTAGTTGAAATGGGGAACTATTCTAAAGAAAATAGAAATTATCGATTTTTGCTGACTATAATTGACACATTCTCAAAATTTGCATGGGCAGTACCGCTAAAAACAAAAACTACACTCGAAACAACTAACGCAATGGAAAATATTTTTGAATTGGGGCGAATACCAAAAAACATACAAACAGATGATGGTAAAGAATTTTTCAACAAACACTTTGAAAAATTAATGCATAAATACAACATTATTCACTACTCAACATATAGCATTATGAAAGCATCAATAGTAGAACGATTTAATAGAACACTGAAAGGAATGATGTGGAAAGAATTTAGCTATAATGGTTCTTATAAGTGGATTGATATATACAAAGATTTACTTAATACCTACAATAGAAAAATTCATCGTACCATTAAAATGCCTCCAATTAAAGTCAACACAACAAATGAGGAAAAGCTGCTAAATACAGTATACAGTCATATGAAAATGTATAAAATGTCAAAATTTAATGTAGGAGATCATGTACGCATAAGCAAATATAAGCATACATTTGAAAAAGGTTATACTCCAAATTGGACTACAGAAGTTTTCACAATTACAAGAGTTCAAAATACAAATCCTGCAACATACATATTAGAAGACTATCTTGGTAATCCTATTAAAGGTGGATTCTATACTGACGAACTTTCAAAAACCAGATTTCCAAATACATATCTAGTTGAAAAGGTGCTTAAAATTAAAGGGAAAGAGGTATATGTTAAATGGCTGGGATTTTCCAATCAACACAATTCTTGGATAAGTACAGATAAAATATTATAGATGAAGAAAAACTAAATCAACAACAACATCATAGCAAAACAATAATAGTATTAATATTAAGAAACTAATGTTAATTTTAAAATAAGAAAATGAAATAAATATGTAAATTATGCTTATAAACCATACTGTGTACTAAACTTTATTTAATTGTAATCAGTCTGTTATAATGTCAATAACACTTACTCTGAGCTCCAACTCATCAGAATTATCTGCTAGTTACTTTCCTCCTATTGAATTACATGATACATATGAGTGTGCTCTAACTGATTTTCATTCATACAACAGTATTCCCAATGTAGACACCTACAACAATATGTTTCATATAGGAGAACATACAATTGAAATACCAATTGGATCTTACGAACTAAATGATATAGTTGATTTTATAGAAGAGCAATACAAACTACTCTGTCCAGCAAATAAGATTTTTATTGAAGCTAATAACAATACAATGCAAGTTAAAGTTAATAGTTCCAAGGATACTGTATATTTTATTAAAGACAATACAATCGGAAAACTTTTAGGATTCAATAGCAAAATCCTAACACCAAACAAATATTATTATTCAGATCTTCCAGTTAATATTTTTAAAGTAAATCTCTTGCGAGTTGAAAGTAGTATCGCTATTAACACATATATGAATAACTCCAAATCGCATACACTTCATGAATTTCCGATTAATGTGCCTCCAGGCTATAAAATAGATGAAGTTCCAAGAAATCTCATCTATTTATCTGTGAACACCAGAGAGATAAGTTCACTAGCGCTGCGCTTAGTTGATCAACACGGTGATTTAATTAATTTCCGAAGAGAGGAAATTACAATACGAATACATTTAAGGCCAACTAAATGATGCTAGTATACCACACAAATACATTAAAAAATATAGCAGCAAGAACAACAACATCATTAAAGCGACCAGTACAACAAAAAGCACTAACAACATCAAATAAAAATTTTCTAAAGTCCTTGAATTTTAAATTGAAGACAAAATGAGTTCAATAATAGATGTCTTAGATAAGCCCTTGTCTGATGAGAATATAATCAAAAAGGACTATCATACATATGTACCATACTTACAATCTTACAACAATAATGATGAAATTAGAATTTCAATACAAAATCAAGATTTGTACGTGCTACCCAGTGAAAGCTACATTTATGTAGAAGGTTTTGTTGCTGATGATAATAACTCTAAATCTACTTCATCTTCGGACAACTTTATATTAAAAAACAACTTTGTGGCATATCTATTTGATGAAATTCGCTATGAGCTCAATGGAATTGAAATTGATCAAACAAGATATTTAGGAGCCACAAGCACCATAAAAAATTTGGTTTCTATGTCACCAACAGAAAGCAACGTGATGCAAAATGCTGGATGGAACAAAATTGACGATGTCGCTCTTGTAAATGGATTTTTCAATTTCTATGTACCTCTAAAAATGCTTCTAGGATTCGCTGAAGACTACAACAAAGTTATAAATGGAAAACATGAATTGATACTCTTGCGCAATAAGAACGATGAAGATCTTGTACGCTCGAGTGTTTCTACTAAAAAAGCTAAACTTACAATTTCACTAATCTCATGGAGAATCCCACATGTACAATTATCCGACTTTAGCAAATTGAATATGATTAAAATTATTAACAATGGTGCTTCTATAACTATGGCATTTCGCAGTTGGGATTGTCATGTCAATCCACAATTAAATATGGCAACTAGCCATATATGGAATGTTAAACTGGCTGCAAATAGAGAACGCCCTCGTTTTGTATTGATTGCTTTTCAACAAGAAAATAAGTTTGTTCATTGTGATTTGACTAATTAAAAAGTACATTTAAATTCAGTCTCATATCCATATGATGATCTTAACATAAAGTTCAAAAATGAACGATATGCAATTCTATATGATATGTATCTAAGATTTCAACAAAGCTACTATATGAAAGAATCTCAACCGCTTCTAACTGCACCAGAGTTTAAGACAAAAGCTCCTATTATTGTAGTAGATGTCAGTCATCAGAATGAATCACTCAATAGTGGACCGATTGATATAAAAATAGAATTTTAAACAGCAACTAATATTGCAGCAAAAACATCAGCTTACTGTATTCTTATTCACGATCGTATAATAGAATATGTACCCATCAAAGGACAAGTTCGAAAAGTCTTATAAATTGACTAATATGGAAAACAACATAATTTTCATAGACGTACAAGGTTTCAAAAATATTTCAAATGATTTCATCGCAAAAGAAGTAGCAATTGTTTTCAACAATTATGAATATAACAATTTCATTATAAAACCCCCATTTGATATCAAATGCTTATCAATAGAAAAGCAAAGAGAAGCAAAGTGGCTAACAAAAAACTATCATCACCTAAGCTGGACTGCTGGATCAGTTTCATTTCAAAGGTTTGCAATTTTATAAAAGCCAACGCAATATGTTCTAAAATTTATGTAAAAGGTGAAGAAAAAAGACGCTGGTTGGAAAAAATGTTATGCCGAAAAATTTTTAACGTTGAGGATATAGGCTGCATCAACTTTAAACAAATGGAAATCAAGTATCCCGAATATTTTTATTGTAATTATCATAAATTTGGTGCTTGCGCACTAAAAAATGCTAGTTACTAACAAAAGAAATGTCTTGCTTTAATTAAACTTTTTCACTTTTTAAAATATGAATGTATGTATTATTATAAAATTTTAAACAATAAATGTATAAAAAATAAAATGAAATAAAATGTGTTTTCTTATTTCAAATACAATACAAGGAAAGAGAAGGAAGTGGGGAGGAGGAGAAGTTAACTTTTTTGCTTACTTGCAAATGCTTGGTTTTTGTTTCTCTGCTGCTGAGTGTACTTAGTTTGCTGCTTTAAAATAATCGTAGATAAAGAAAATGATTGCGTTGCAAAATATATATGTATTCTACAAAATATTCCATGCACAAGTACCCACGATCGCACATTCATACATGTACACATACATACATACATACAAAAGATATACATACATACATATGTACATCCATACATATACACACACATACATACATACACACATACATACATATTTCTTAAACAAATACACAAAATATTAAATTACCCGCGACTATCAAGCTGGACCCCCCACACACAAGTATTAGGGGTGTTCACATACATGTAAACACATAAATAAATATTTTCTCTGATATTACTGATATATTATTACGATAAGAAATTTCTACAGTCTGGCAACACTGGCAATTTTCCCTTTGGTATTAGAAAAAAAAATAATTATGTTTTGCCGTCGGCATTTGAAAAAAATAATAATCATGTTTTGCCGTCGGCATTTGGAAAAATAATTATGTATTGCCGTAGGCATTAGCAAAAATTTTCATGCATTGCCGTAGGCATTAGGAAAAATATTAATGCATACCCGTAGGCATTAGGAAAAATTAATTTTCACTATTTCACACCCATTAGTATTAGGAAAAATCATTGCATGATTTTCCCGTTGGTACTAGGAAAAAACATCTCATGATTTTCCCGTCGGCATATATACTTATGAAATCTTAATCTTATGAAACCCTTTAATCCACCCCACAAACATTCACACATACAAACTCCCATGGTCATAAAATCCCGGACTTATTGAACCACCCTCGTATGTATTAAACAAACAAAACCCCTTATGTAAACACAAAATTCCTTATGTAAACAAAAAGTTGGACGGACTTATTGATCCACGCTCGTAAGGTATCAAATTTCCAAGAATTTTAAAATTTGGGTAATTAAAATTTTAAAATTTCAAAATTTTAATTGCGGCAGAATTGGTAGTTCCCTACTACTGTTATCTAGTTGTAATGCACTTTCCATGTGTTGAAAGTGGTCAAAGATACTGAGACAAGATGAATTTGTTTCTAAAATTTGTTTCTAAAATTTGTTTCTAAAATTTTACACAAGGTTTGTAATGACCGTGTACCATTGACAAGAATTGATGTCTCTGACCAATAAGGAGCTAAATCATAGTATACAAATAGATTCCATTTCGTAGTTGAAATAGCTGTAGTTCCAATTTGCTCAAAATACGAATCAGGCCCTGGTTTTCATTGGACTCTTGACGAGCCAGTGAAGCAACAGTGCTTTTAGTTGCTGGTAGCGTTTGTTGGTTTAATGCCATTAGACGATTGGCCTCTGTTGTGAATAAATTTATGTATGAGTTTGTCAGCTCACTAATTTTGGCATAATAATCTGATATAAAATATTCATGCGTTGTTTTTAGCGTTTCAACATCGTCACGCATACGCAATTCTGTATCCTTGGCTTCAAATATATCCCAGGACTCCGAAATTCGCCTTTTACGCTCCTCAAAGTACTCTGCGGTTGTTTTTCTGTCCGCAGAATCCTTTTTAAAGTTACGCACTATCGTTTGAATTGCTTTGCCTGTTTTCAGTGAATCCAAAATATTTGCCGTCGCCATTGTGTATGATCAGGAACTGCCACAAACGTTGGGGTGAAGGAAAGAATTCAATGGTTGTCGAGATCACCCAAATGTTACCCAAAATGTTATCTTGGTGAATTGTGTTGGACCGGATGATATCCTCTGCCTACTTAAAGTTTGAAAGCCAGGGGTCACCAAAATGTATAGAATGAAAGTATTGTAATGTTTTATTAGTATGAATCAATTCAAACACATAAACTTGAACTGTACTAACTTTCTTTGTTTTCTTTTGTCTTCAAGCACTTGGAACTTGAAGATTAGAGATTTTTACTTTCAAGCACTTGGAACTTGAACGTAATGTGATCAAGAAATAAAATAATTTTTATTGGAATATTTATACTACATTATTAACAATTAATTGTTCAGTCAACAAATATGCTTAAAACTAAATTTACGTTAAATTGACCAATCAGATTAAAGTGACAATATTTTCAGTAAATTCAATGTGTAATATGATATCTTTTTATTAACAATTTTTGTTTGTCAGCTAATCGAGTGTAAGTAAACAATATTAATAGAATTCACTAACTTTTGTTTTATCATTAATAATTATTAAGTGGATTCACGGGCTTTTGAACAATAGTCTTCTAATACGTATGTTGCAGGATTTGTATTTTGAGCTCTTGTAATTGTGAAAATTTGTGTGGTCCAATTTTAAGTATAACGTTCTCCTACTTTAAATTTCGTAATTTTGTTCATCTTTAAATGACTCTATCAAGTATTTAGCAGCTTCTTCTCATTTGTTAAGTTGACTTTAATCGGAGGCATTATAATGGTGGCATTAAGTAAATATTTCCATATATCAATCAACTTATATGAACAATTATATCTACATTCTTTCCACGTCATTCCTTTCAATGTTCTATTAAATCGTTCTACTATTGATGATTTCATACTGTTATATGTTGAGTAGTGTTTAATATTGCATTGTTTGTTGAAAACTTCCTTACCGTCTTCTGTTTGTAAATTTTTTGGTACTCCTCCCAATTCAAAAATATTTTCAATAGCGTTGGTTGTTTCGAGTGCAGTTTTAGTTTATAGCGGTACTGCCTATGCAAGTTTTGAAAATGTATCAATTACAGCAAACAAAAATCTATAATATCTATTTTCTCTAGAATAGTTCCCCATTTCAACTACATCAGCTGGCCAAAGATCATATATTCCTTTCATTACAACTCTATGGCGCACAACAAATTTTCGAGCTTCCTTATGGAATTCGTTTACTAAATTTCTTTTTGAAGATATTTAGCTGTTTTTGCAGATTTTTTGGAGAGTGTTGTGATCTACTAGAAGCACTTTTAGCTTGTGATACAAAGTGTAATTTTCTAATCTATAAATTTTTTCATTAAGCTGTTCAATTTGTTCTTCAAAGGATGTTTTTATTTTTAGAATATCTTTTTAAATTTTAAAATTTTCTTCTATCTCTAATTTTATTTCGCGTTGTAGTTTCTCAATTTGCATTTGAATATGTTCTCAAATTATAGCATTGTCTCCCTTAAAGTATGTTAATAATCTCTCTTCTAATTTTTCGATTTGAGTTTGCAGAAACAATTTATTGATAACATCGTTTTCCTCCACAGCTTTTGCAACATTTTTGATCCTTTTGTTTTGGACATCAATGTTATTGTTCGTATCCACAAAGAACCCCAGCAGTTTAGGTGCATTTTTCAAAGAAACTATGTTGCTAGTATCGTTTAAATAATGCCCAAATTTATCAACAGACATGCTTTATATACTTTATTAAAGTTAGTGTATTATATTAGCTTCACGTAGTTCTTCAATAATTGATATAATCTCGTTATTGTGATTATTATGACCTGCAGCTTGTGATGCGAGCAGTAGTCGAAGTCGATCTACTAGCTCATTTGGATCATCCCAGTATATATAGTTGGGCTTATGGGTGTTAAATTCCATCATTCCACCACCTAAATAGCTACCTTTTGGATTATATCGTGTTGATTCGGGTACATTTTTCTGGTTTTTCTCGTCAATAAATTTCTTAATAATATGTTTATATTTATATCCTCTAGTACCCTTAATTTGGTTTTGGTTTATAGTCTCTTCTATATGCATTAGTAGTAATTAAAATCTTTTTATAGATTTCGAGTTCAAATTTATCATAATTTTTTGGTATTTTATGAAACATTAGAGAAAATATTCCTGGCGTTAGAGCCCATATTTGACCACCAACTTGTATTTTATCTTCATTAAGTTTCCATTCATTATTCAATGGAATTCAATTCATTTCTTCCTTCCCAGACTGCTAAATCAGTATAAGTGTCTCCTGTATTGGAAGTTTGTAAGTAAAAATCATCTTCATCATCGTCATCATAATTTTTAGTATTAGTTTCATTAAATAAGATGGTATGATCAAATATTGTTCCTTCTGCTAGTTTCTTTGGTGTACTTGTCTCCATCTTGAGTGATGGTTTTTCATTTTATTTTCTTCTTTCATGGGAATTCTTTTAATTTTTTTTAGAACTATTTATGAATTCTGTGAGTAGTTCTGTTATAAGTTTAAATGTATCTCTTAGGTGTTCACGTGTATATATTTCACCAGTTTGTATACTAAGAAGCTTTTTCTTCAAGACATTTCTTGTCAACACCAACTGTTTTAAAATTTTTTCATCCATGTTTAATAATAGCAAATAGCTATTAGGTCAGATGTCAGCTATTAGATCAGGTATCAGCTATCAGATCAGCTTATCAGGACCTGGTCTGGTTTTCAGATCAGCTTATCAGGACCTGGTCTGGTTTTCAGATCAGCTTATCAGTATCAAATCATGTCATTAGGTAACTGGTCTGGTTTACAGATTAGCTTATCAGGTATCAGATGAGGTTATAGCAAATAGATGTATCAAGTTTAAAGTTAGATTAATAACTAATGTAAATGTTTATGAAGAGTAGTTTATATAGCTATGAAATAGTCAAATTGTATTCTGTAGTAATCACCAAAAATACTATTTATCCCTTCCAACACTCACGACAAATTTCATGAAACTTTTTCATAACTCATATCGCTACCAGCATGATCTCTATAAACATGCTATATATTTGTCTCATCTTGTTTAAACATTATAATAACATTGGCATTGTCTCCTATTGGGAATTCTAGTATAAGTTTGACACAAATAGAATGAACCAACATTCCCCCATACAAAAATATGTACGTATAATATTCTGCTTCTCAGCAAATATCATAATTGAATTAGTTGTAGCTTCGTCAGGTGGAATAACTGATTTATTATCTGTAAATGTATTATATTCCATTCCATTCATTGGTGAAATTAGTTTATTCAGGTATTCATATTTGGGTTGATATAGAGACTTTGAGTATAAATAGATGTTTTCAAACTTGAGTCCATTAGGACTTTCTAGTAAGCCAATCATAACATTAGTCTTTCCACAATTTGATGGTCCAACTATTAGAGCACGAATAGAATTTGGTAAGAGGGGGCTATGCTTTATTTTTGAACTGATGTTGACTGAATCGTCAATATTACGAACTAAAATATTTTTATGTTGTTTCACTAACTGCATTTTTGTAACTAAATACATTTTATAAATGTTACCTCTTATTATAGAAAAAATTAGATAATATGGTTATACGATATCAGAAAACGTTTAGTCATAAAAACACCTTCGTTGGAGGAGGTATAGTAGATAAAATAATGAACTCTCTACCTGTTGAACTTCATCTTCCGGGGTATCAGTACTGTGGACCTGGAACAAAACTACAAAAACGTTTAAATCGAGGTGACAAAGGTATTAATTTATTGGACTCTGCTTGTAAAAATCACGATATTGCGTATTCAAAAAATAAGGATTTAAGTACTAGACATAAAGCTGATAAAATACTTGAAAATTCAGCTTGGAATCGAGTTTTATCAAAAGACAGTAGTCTTGCAGTAAAATCATTTGCATATATGGTTACTAACGCAATGAAAACCAAAACAAAATTTGGTATGGGTGCGGAGAAAAAGAAAAATGTTAAAAAGAACAAGCCAAATGATAAAAAACTGTTTAAAACATCAATTATAGCTGCAACAAAAATACTAAAGAAGTAAAAACCATTAGATATTAACTCAGCTATTAAAATTGCACGAAAAACTATTACCAAATCATTAAAAGGAAGAAAGTCTCAAATTGTAGTTCCACGTGTAATACGTGTTCCAAAAATCAGTGGTTTTTTACCTCTAATACCGATTTTAACTGCTCTGGGTGCAATTGGTAGTCTAACAACTGGGGGTGCTGCCATAGCTAAAGCTGTAAATGCAACAAAGAATGCAAAAAATCAACTTGATGAAGCAACTAGACATAATAAAGCGATGGAATCTATAGCAGTTGGAAAAGGACTTTACTTAAAACCATATAAAAAAGGTTATGGTTTAGTTCATAAAGAGGAATCAAAAAACTCTTAAAGATGCTGCCCAACAGACCACTATCTGATGTGGACCTAAACCGTTTCACTATAAAAATTCCATATTTTAGAGGAGTTTTCATGTTGAATACTCTACCAAAACGAACAAAGAAAATTGAATGTGGAATAATCAATTTAGATGTATCAACAGGACCTGCTACACATTGGGTAGCATACTATAAAAACAACAATGAAAAAGAATATTTCGACAGCTTTGGAAACTTACAACCTCCTTGGGAAGTAGTCAAATATCTTGGTGCAAATATAAAATACAACTATAATCAGCATCAGAATTTTAATACATTTACCTGTGGACATTTATGTCTTAAATTTCGTTATGAAATAACTGAAAATATTAAATAAAAACACAAACATTTATATTTTCCAAAACTCTTTAATGTCTTTTTATTCATAATTTAAAATACATAATTAATATATTTTTTTTAAGTTAAGTTGTTTTTATTACCAATTATAAATAATTTAACTTGTTGTGACAGGGGCTTCGGGCTAAATATGGTCAATCCAAAATGTAAGTAAAACAAAACAAATTTATTTATTTTCAAACACCCAACGTTTCGTTTGTTTATTTCAAACTTCTTCAGGGGTATGTTTTTGTTCATGAAATGTAGCAACAAACAATAGTTAATTAGATTTGAGTTCAATATTTAATAGTAATTAATTTTTGACTTACAATTATTTGCTTTACATATTGTCAAAATTATCAGTTATTTATTAAAAATAAAAAAACTGGACTTCACGACACAGAATTTGTATAAATAAAAAATAAATAAATAAATAAAAACAATACAACACAAATTTAATTCGTCTATCTTAACGCTAATATCACAGAACTTCAACTAAATCAAACTATTGCAGCAGAATATTGCAGTTTGGTGTTATCTTTTTTGTTGTACACGCAAACTTTCAAGAGTGTAACGTTTATTCTCTTTCTTTTCTTTGTCCAATATTTTTATATTTTCCAAATCCGCTACATGACCGCACTCTTTTACATGTAGTGATAATGCCGTCGCCTCCTTTCCCTTCCTTATATCTGCTTTGTGTTCATTTATTCTATTCCCTAGCATTATTTTTGTTGTTCCTGTATAAACCAAATCACAGCTTTCTCACTTATTTCCATTGCATTTTATTTCGTAAACAACATTGTTTGTTTTTAATTTTTAAATGTTTTATTGTTTGTGAACAAGTCTCTTAAAGTTTTGTTTGATCTATGTGCAATTGTTATTGTTTTGTCTTCAATTATATTATTTAGAGATTTTGTTTCTGTGAGCTTGGGTATGTAGGGTACGCTATAAAATTTGTTTTCCCTGGTTTCTCTATTGTTTGTGGGATTTTTATTTTCGTTTTTAAGAATTTTATTAATTAAATTATTTATTAGGTACGATGGATAGTTGTTTTTACCCAGTATTTTCCATATTGTGTCTATGTTATGTCTTTTGTACCTTTTGTCGCTTAAGTACAAAACTTTTTTGATGAAATTAGTAGCCGTATTTAATTTCATTTTTAACGGCTGTGTCGAGTGAAAATTTATAATTCTTCCTGAAGAAGTAGGCTTTTTGTATCAATTTGTAATAATTCTGCGATTATCTTTAATTATATGTATTTCCAGGTAAGGTATTTCACTGTTTTTTTCTTTTCCTATCGTAAACTATATTTTAATATGGTACGCGTTAAGTGAAGACATACCATACGTTTGATGATAGAATTTATTGTCAAAATTGAAGTAATTGTTTTCTTTTAGGCAGAATGTAAAATCTTGAGAAATAATTTTTTCTCTATCACAGTATGTTTTTTAGTATGGTAAATGATCAGAAAATATACAAGCCACTGAAAACGGATCCAACTGAAAAACTTCAAAAACGGAACAATAACATAATAACAGAATTATATAAAAAGAATATAATTACAAAATTTGAAAAGTATAAAATTACTACACATGCTGGAGCTGCTCCCCAGTTATATGGATTACCAAAAATACATAAGGAACATATCCCACTTAGACCTATATCATCATCTGTGAATTTGCATTCTATAATTTGTCAAAACAAATAGGAAATATCTTAAAAAATATTATAGCACCGATATATAACACAAAGAACTCCTTGGAACTAAAACACAAATTACAAAACTTAACAATAGATGATAACGAAATTATGGTTTCTTTCGACGTGGTATCATTATTTACCAATATACCGACTCATCTAGGAATTAAGATTTATTCATTACTGCCTGTGGCCCGCACGCGTTAAATTTAGGGTAAAACAATTCTTCTTTCCCCAAACCATGAAGATTTCCTGCTATCTTTGGAATATCTAAATTCATACACTACATTTTTACTTATTTACTTCTTACATTTTTACATATTTATTTTATTTTTACAACAATTAACATATTACAGAATGTCTTTATATACAACGTGAACAGCTTTCTTGTCATTAGACAATACAAACATGTTTTCTCTACAGGTTACTCTTGAAAGAGCGACATACAGTTGGCCATGTGAACAGCAGTCAACGCTTAAATCTAAGCCTGCACCGTTGAAGGTTTGACCCTGCGATTTATTAAGGTTTCAGGTTTCTTAATAAAATAACAGGACAACCTACTTTCAACACCATTTTGTGAGGAGAGAGTCCAAGCGGGTTCAAAGAGTTTAGAAATTCTGTAGGAAAATGAACAGCTTCTTCCAAATCGAAAACAGTATCGACCGAGTAGTACATTTTCGTCGGCGCATCAATCTTTGAAAGAATCAAGTTATTTACCTTATCTACTTGTTCGTTAGTTGGTGACAGAATCGCTCATTCTGTAAACCAAGATATTTTCTTATAACTTATGTTATCAATGTCCAGATAGACATTTTTGACTTACTCTTGGACGTTGTCTATCAAAATACAAAGGTTTTCTAGGTTGATCCTTCCCTCACTTTGTGTTAACTCTCCATTGCCAACTTTTAGCAGCATCTCTGGAAATAGCCTGTTCTCACGCGAAGATGACGAAACCCTCATATTAGTTTTAAGCTCTAATTTATTGACATGTCGCGAAAGGTTGGATCTTTTTAAGGAAGCATTTACTTCGTCAGCACGTGTTCCTCAACGCACAACTGGTAGAATTTGACGGAAATCTCCTGAGAACAGAATTATACATCCACCGAGAGGTGAATTTTTGTTGCGCAAATCGCGCAATGTCCTATCCAGTGCTTCTACAGACGTGTTGTTTGACATGGTAGCTTCGTCCCAGACTATTAATGAACAGTCACGCCCCAATTTTCCTGTATTCCTCTGTTTAGAAATACTACAGACGCTGTTATTGTCATCAGTGGCGATTTTCAGCGGGAGTTGAATGTAGAGTGTGCGGTTCGGCCTCCTTCTAAAATCTAAGCGGCAATGCCGGATAACGCAACAGCTAACGCAATTTTTCCGGTAGATCTCAAATTTTTTTAAAGCTTAGCTGTGCAAAGGATGTAGGGCCTTTTACAATATGCAGTAACATTCTATATGAAATCAACAATGTATTTAAGGTATTTAATTAGATAAGGCTTAATGCTGTACTGGTTAAAATTGCTTCAAAAATTAGCCATTATTTGTCGTAAAAAGTAAATGCCAAAATAATTCTGGCAAAAAAAACTGACTCCAATACTAAGAATCAATCCAAAAGATTACAAAACGAACGCAAGTATGAAAATAATATTGAAACAAAAAGAAAAGCATTTTAGTAATCAGTTCATATATAGAGAAGTTATGTAATCATCAATAATTTTTTTTTTGTGAGGGAAGGGGGGCTCAAAATATCCCAACGAAATTTGTTCTAACTTTAAGCAAGATTCAAGTTTAAAATTTTGAAACGCAATAATAATCCCAAATTATTATTTTACTTATTAAGTAAAATATTTTTTTATTAAAAAATTCATTCAAACCAAAAAAGAATTTTGAAAATCGGTTCACAAATAGCAGAGTTATGGAATAGGGGAGGAAATTTTCCCTGCAGATTTAAAATAAAATTATCGGACCTAATTGCAGGCAAACCCTTTCAAACAAAAAAAAAATCGAAAATCGAATTCGAAAATCGGTTTAAAAATTACCGAGTTAGGCGTGTACGAACATTAAAAAAAAAGTAAAAAAAATACACGCGAATTGATAACCTCCTTCTTTATTGAAGTCGGTTAAAAATGTTATTGTGCGATATCAATAAGAGATAGACATATACCATGTAGACCTTTTCAATGTGTACAATACTTAGCATTATTTGGATAAATCTCGTAGGCTTCAGCCTGTGTTTGCAATTTAAGCGAAAAAAATGTAATTATTTACGACATCACATTAGAAACCTCAAAAATAACAGTATTTCCCCACTATTCAATGGATATTATTGTACATATAAACCTTCCTCTTCAATCATTCTATCTATTAAAAAAAACCGCATCAAAAACCGTTGCGTAGTTTTAAGGATTTAAGCATACATGGGGATATAGGGACAGAAAAAGCGACTTTGTTTTATACTATGTAATGATGTTATCAATGTCAAGATAGACATTGTTGACTAACTCTTGGATGTTGTCTATCAAAACACAAAGGTTTTCTAGGTTAATCCTTCCCTCACTTTGTGTCAACTCTCCATTGCCAACTTTTAGCAGCATCTCTAGAAATAGCCTGTTCTCACGCGAAGATAACGAAACCCTCATATTAGTTTTAAGCTCTAATTTATCGACATGTCGCGAAAGGTTTGATCTTTTTAAAGAAGCATTTTTTACTTCGTCAGCACATGTTCCTCAAGTCACAACTGGTAGAATTTGACGGAAATCTGCTGAGAACAGAGTTGTTCATCCACCCAGAGGTGAATTTTTGTTGCGCAAATCGCGCATTGTCCTATCCAGTGCTTCCACAGACGTGTTGTTTGACATGGTAGCTTCGTCCCAGACTATTACTGAGCAGTCACGCATCAATTTTCCTGTATTGCTCTGCTTAGAAATACTACAGACGCTGTTATTGTCATCGGTGGCAATTTTCAGCGGGAGTTGAATGTAGAGTGGGCGGTTCGAAGTCATTCCAAAAGCGTAGTGGCAATGCCGGATGACGCAAATGCTAACGCAATTTTTCCGATAGATCTCACCTTTATTTAAAGCTTAGCTGTGCAAAGGATGTAGGGCCTTTTACAATGTGCAGTAAAATTCTATATGAAATCAAAAATGTATTTAAGGTATTTAATTAGATAAGGATGAATGATTTACTGGTTAAAATCGCTTCGAAAATTAGCCATTATTTGTCGTAAAAAGTAAATGACAAAATAATTCTTGCAAAAAAAACTGACTCCAATACTAAGAATCAATCCAAGAGATTACAAAACGGACGCAATTATGAAAATGATATTGAAACAAAAAGAAAAGAATTTTAAAAATCAGTCCATAAATAGAGAAGTTATGTTATCATCAATAAATTTTTTTTTGGTGGGGGGAGGGGTGGCTCAAAATATCCTAACGAAATTTGTTGTAACTTTAAGCAAAATTCTTTCAAACCAAAAAAGAATTTTGAAAATCGGTTCACAAATAGCAGAGTTATGGAATAGGGGAGGAAATTTTCCCTGCAGATTTAAAATTAAATTATCGGACTAATTGCAGGCAAGCCCTTTCAAACAAAAAAAGAATTTCGAAAATCGGTTTAAAAATGACCGAGTTAGGCGTGTACGAATATTAAAAAAAAAGTAAAAAAAAAATACACACGAATTGATAACCTCCTTCTTTATTGAAGTCGGTTAAAAATGTTATTGTGCGATATCCATAAGAGATAGACATATACCATAGCGGATTTTCTGTAGACCTTTTCAATGTGTACAATACTTAGCACATTATTTGGATAAATCTCGAAGGCTTCAGCCTGTGTTTGCAATTTAAGCGAAACAAAATGTAATTATTTACGATATCACATTAGAAACCTCAAAAATAACAGTATTTCCCCACTATTTAATGGATGTTATTGTACATATAAACCTTCCTCTTCAATCACTCTATCTATTAAAAAAACCGCATCAAAATCCGTTGCGCAGTTTTAAGGATTTAAGCATACATGGGAATATAGGGACAGAAAAAGCGACTTTGTTTTATACTATGTAATGAAGATTTTATATACAATTTAAAAATAAACTAATAGCTTAAGATTTTCTTGCATTTTAGCAATCTCATCTAGCAACATGTCAAGTTCGTATTCAGGGTTAGTTTTCTTGATACAAAAACGATACCATGCATAAATTTTAATGTTATTTTACCTAATTTTTCTCTTATCGTCTCCATAACTTAAGAGTACCTTATTTAATTCACTAGTATATAATTGATGTAGCTTAGATTTAAATGTTAATATATTATCATATACATCGGTCTTATTGAATAAACAATTTTTATAAGTAGCTAAACTATATTTATCTAATATGGCTCTCTTTACTCCCTTCGATTTTTTAATGTCATTTTGGTTTTGAACACTAAATGAGTTCATTTTTGATTGCAGCCCAACAAATTCTGTCATTATCTTACCGCAATTTCCATCCTTCATCATACCAATGACTTTTTTATATACTAGTGGAAAATTATAAATATTGTCTGTAAGATAGTCCGATGTATCAAATTGTTGTTGTATGTCATTTTTTATGTCAGCGCAAAAGTCGTCAGTCTTTATTGAATAGTGTCCATATAGTTTCATGAGAGGTTTGTCTTAAACTTAGGTTGCATGTACCCGTAATGGAAATTATACATTTTCCATTTGGACAGCTCGAGTACACAAAATCCTAAGTAAATTGGTTTATTGTAGCAGGTTTTGACTCTAGTCATTTCGATTGCTACATATATATATAGATAAACTATGAAAATTTGGTTTTAATATCCAATCTTGGGCACCTAAATGATTAAAATTCGTTCTTTATTCCAATTATTGACAATTTTAACATCTCTCCTCTTATCCTCATTTTCCATGGTTTTACCATACACTGCAGTATTAAGTAGTTTGAAAAGTTTTTTTCAAAGGCATTTTAAGCAGTGCTTTTTTGTCTGGTATTTAGGTCAATATAGTCTTTTAACCATTAAGATTGTCTAAATACTAGAAAACTATGAGTTTTCTTTAAAACTAAGCCATATTCTAAGCACTGTTTCAGAACTCTAAAGTGTATCACATATGATTGCTTTGTAGAGAAATCGGTTATTAACTCCCTATACTTCGCTTGCATAGGTTTCTTATTTTCAGCTCAAAAAGGAAGATTATTATGGAAGTCATGTAAATGACTTCCATAATGAGAGAGAGCTGTTCCATTGTCAGCTATGCTGTTTCGGTTCAGATTCAGCTCGTCTTGCGATAATCATCTGAACCCACCATGAGGAAGATATTCCGACATCGCCCAACCATACAAATTGTTAGCGTCTAAATAGACGAGAAATTCTGAGGGCTTCTCTTTATCAAAATCTTGCAAATATTTGTTATTCGCTTTCGACTATCTTTGGCTACACTGTACGATTCCCCCACGTATACCTATTTTTATTAAATTGTACATGTCTATATCTGTCAACAATTCTAATTAAATTTTTGTGTATTTGAGCATTGCATCATAGGAAAGGCCAAGTGCTGTATAATATTGGCATGGAGCGGGCTCATAAATACCTTTACAAATTTTTCTAAAGTTCTGGAAAATATCTGTCAGTAAGAGAACGTCTGATTTTAAGTAAAGTTCCATGTAATCTTTCATTGTTTTGCAACCAAAAGTATTCCATACTTCTACAGCATGTGAGTATTCCTCTAAAGAACACTCTTTATTGTTCAACTTATTAAAGGGAACACTGCGTGAAGGCAGCTGACACTCATATAATTTTTGGAATGAATTTAGATACTCATACGGGAAAATGCATTTTTTCTTAATAAGCAGAAATTCTTTTTCTGACTGAAATAAGGACCTTATAGTGCTGAAATCATTATCTGAGAAATTGCAAGCTAATGATTCTAAACTCTCAGCCATAAAGCGTATTGTATCAAGAAATCTTATTTCAAGCTTATGGCCATCACTCATTTCTGTGAATTGGGAGAGCAATATATAAAGTTCCTTATTGAGAGGGAGTACTTTCAGTTGCATTGAAATTTCACCTAATTCTTTAACAAAAAGATGTGAGTCATTATTTGAATGATTGTGATCTTTGCCTAGAAATTTTTGACAAATATGACAATTCACCGCACTGTAGAAATTATAAATATCAGAAGGGGATAAAGTATCCATTTGTCTTTTGTTTACTAAGTGGTTATTATATATTTCCTCACAATCCTTAATTAAATATGATACACATTTTTCTGAAGCATCTTCCCCTGTATATATCCTTAATTTATCTAAATTATTGCTATGGAGACACTTAATATAATAACTAAAGGCACAAGGTGTGTGCTTTTTGACTAAATTGGTTTTATTGATAATGATAATGTAATGTAAGTTATCACTAATATCTTCTAAAATGCACTCGAAGTCCGCGTAAACTACAAAAGGGACATCCATTTTTCTTTGGTGTCCCTTAAAACTAAGAATGGCATCCGGACCTGATGGCATAGTTGTACCGATTTTTCCGCATTCCGCCTTGTGATTACTCATGATGTTCTCCCTAGGAGTGTACTGGAGAGAGCTGTTGGAGAAGTGTAGTTTGTGTTCATTCCGTGGTAGTCTGTTTGCATAAAAGTCTGTAAGTGATAAAAAATAAAATAAAAGATTATAAGTAAAATGTATCTATTATAAAATATATGAAATAAGTATATGTATCATTAAATTAAAGTGTAGTATAATTTTCAAACTTACTTTGATATGTTCTTTATCAAAATGTAGTGATGAACTTCACCATTCTCCAAAAGCAACAAGTTTACATGGTTAATTTTCTCGTCTTTGGTGACATAATAAGGACCAATAATCTGATTGGCTCCCTCATCATACCTAAATACGTTAACACTTATTGTAGGGTTGTTCACCTCGAACTGTTTGATTTTATTTAATCCTATTGGGAAGCTTAAATTTTTGGAAATTTAACGCTACACCATTTCGCGTAACAATCGTCTCTGCAGCAATGTTCTGAATATTATAAGTACTACAACGTTCTTGATTGTATTTGGTAATATCCATGGCAGCAATCATACACCACTTGACGCAGTATTCATCATCATTTTATATATTGATGCAAGCAAATCTTCTTGATAATTTTCGAGGTGTGGATATCCAATTCGATCCTTTGACGAGCGAAGATTTGTTGATGTTGATTTCTGCTCGGACTATGCGTGACTCGTATCTCGCTCTTCAAATTCGGACATTTTGGTTGAAATCTCCGCAACCTGTTTATGGAATAATTCTTCTATGTTGTCTTCCTTCTACAAGAACATATTACACAACTGGAACTATGGTTAAATTTATGGAGAATCAAAGTAAACGAGCAAAAGTGTGTCCAGGTAACATTTACCCCGCGACGAGATAGTTGTTCGCCAATTCGAATCAACAATCAAGTTGTTCTTCAACATTCACACGTAAAATACCTTATTATACACCTTGATTGACGGCTTACATGGAAGCCCCATATTGACTCAAAGCTAACACAAATGAAACTGAAATTAACTCAGATACATTGGCTGATTGATAGAAATTCAACACTCAGTCTAGACTGTAAACTTTTAAAATACAAGTCGATTTTGAAACCAATATGGTGCTACGGAATACAGTTATGGGGCTCTGCTTCAGCTTCTAATGTCAAGAGCATTCAACGAAGGCAAAACAAAATTTTACGGTTAATAACATTGGCTCCATGGTATATAAAAAATTCAAATATACATCGTAATTTAAATATGCCACTAGTGACTGAAGAAATTGCAAAATACCCTGGCAAATATTTAACAAAACTCGAGTCACATCCTAATCCGCTTGCCTGTAATATTTTGAACTTTACTGGACACATCCGCCTAAAAAAGAGGGACACAAGGGCTCTTATTCACAGCACTCCAGATGGGACTTCTTGGAAATACTTTTATTTTTTTCCTTTCGACTATCACTACTTATGTATTATGTATAACTATTACTAAGCTTATGTCCGACACTGGTCGGGCCTAATTATATTTTTAGATTTAAGATTTGGATACTTATTGTTAGTTCATATATGAATTAAAAAAAAAAATTTGTCTTCCTCCGTCAGCAAACTCATTTTGGCTACATGTGATATTATGCACAACTCCAATTCTTCTTCAACAATTTTGATGTATTCCGTCACAATACTCACATGAAATTTAATTATTGAATGCTTAGTTAAATTCACTAGAAGTCTCTCCATAAAAACATTTTTATTTTCTTTAACAAATTCTTCCAAGAGAAGTTGGTCTTTTTTACTAAGAATTGCATATGTGGCGATATGGGTTTTGAAGGCTTTCGATATTTTATATTATCGCACGTTTGCTTCGATTTCTTCTATCAGATTTGGCAGAGTTTCTTCTCTTCTTTCTTCTACTTCTCCATCACTTTGCGGTAAACTTATGTCCATAGCATCGCACAGTGGGGACTTTTGCAAAATAAATGGTAATAAATCTAGAACTTCTAAACTACTGATTGGATTTATATGAAACTTCGAACATCCGTAGAGGAGGACTCAGACTTTTTAACAAATGTCTTGGCAGCCGTCTGGTTAAAGCTATACAGGAGTTACAGTGGGCGTAAGTTGACAACATGGGACTAAAAAAAATCTCTGAGGCTTGTAACTTTTAGAAAAATTATCCGATTTTTATGAGGAGTTCTCGTTGTATCGGCATAGTGAACAGACGTAATAGCGGAATATTTCTTACATACAAACTAAACAAAAAAAAATCATACAAAAAATATTCGTAGTACATATTAACTTTGATAAATTAAGCCTTTTTTTGCTTTGCTAATATTTTTACATATAGAAATAACAAAAACAAAAAAAATCGGAAACAAAAAACACACAAAATACCCTTGAGGAATACTCTATATGAGTACCCCAAAGGAAAAAAAAATAGTGAAGTGAGTTCAAACGGCAGAAATGCCTATTTTACTGTGAGTTCTGATGCTCATAATGATAACAATAAAAATAAAAAATCTGATAATAGACTTGCTGTGAGTTCTGAAGCTCTTAACAAAAATCAAAAATCTGATAATAGACTTTCTCTAACGGCAAAACCACAGTATCGTCAGCGATCAACTTCGCTTTGTCAAATGCCAACTAGTGAATCGTTGACATTATTGCCTAGTACTTCTACATTTAACTCAGCGATATCATCCGCTTCGGGCTCGTGGTCATCACTTAAACAAGTTGTCACTGAAGATAAGAGCAGCCCAAAACCCAAGGTCCAAGTCGGAATTATCTGATTTTTATGAGATAAAGCGTTTTGAATTAATCTCACAATTTTAAAGAAATAATGTCCTAAGATGTGTTTTGGTATCTCTCATAACTTAGAAGATATTTGAATTTTAACAAAAAAAAATTTTTTTTTGCCTTGACTTTTTTTAGTACTTCACCTACAACCTTTTTGTCTATTATTGGAATTTAAATTAAAAGACAGCATTAAATTTCCGATAAAATTTTAAATAAAAATATGTAAGAAACTTATTAATATCTGCAGTCGTGAAATCGGGAAAAGGCAAAGAATTCAAAACTTTAAAATTTTCCTGAAAAAGGCATGTTTTTTTAAGAAAGAGTATCTTCATTATTTTCAATTTTGTGGAAAACTTTGTTTAACACATGCACTTTTAAACCACATTGCTCTAAAAATAATCTATTTAGAATATGCTAAAAGCTAATTATTTTGCATTTTGGGCATGCACCCTACATTCAGCAGTGTCGGAAAATCACTAATTTTAAAAATATTTTTTGTACTTATGCGTTTATAAAAAGTTGTGACGGTTGATTTTGAAAGTTTTAACTATAGCATTTAATACATGTTTAACTTAAGTTTTTGACAGCCTTTTCATAAATGCGAAAATACGCGCAAATTTTCTGAAAAAAGTCAAAATTTTGGAAAAATTTTGTTTTGTACCATAAAAAATATATATTAAAATAATTTTCTTTTCTTATGTTGGCCTTTTTGACTTCTATATAAGTCTTTCTACTTCACCTGAAAAAATTATTCCAATATATTAAACTGATCTCGAGATATTCCGATTGTAGGGTGCAACTCAAAAAATATGTAGAATGCGCTTAACTTTTTTCCCTTTATTCACACATCAGCTGTTTAAAACTTTTATGAATTCTGAAATTCAACCTAATTAGAAAAACAAAAATAAATTTAGAATGTTATCCAATAAGTCTATGTACAGTATGTCAAGAAAATGTTTTTTTTTTTTTTTTTATAATACATGATATTTATTTATTGTATCTTCCTATATGAACTAACAATAAGTATTCAATTCTTAAATCTAAAATATAATTATTAGGCCCGACCACTGTCGGACATAAATTTAGAGATAGTTATAAATAATACATATTTAAGTAGTGATAAACAAAAAGAAGAAAAAATAAATAAAAAATAAAAATTATTTTCAGTTAGTCCCATCTGGAGTGTTGAGTATAAGAGCCCTTGTATCCCTCTTTTTTAGGCGGATGTGTCCAGTAAAGTTCAAAATATTACGAGCAAGCGGATTAGGATGTGACTCGAGTTTTGTTAAATATTTGCCAGCGTTTTTTGCAATTTCTTCAGTCACTAGTGGCATATTTAAGTCACGATGTATATTTGAGTTTTTTATATACCATGGAGACGATGTTATTAATCGCAAAATTTTATATTGCCTTCGTTGGATTCTCTCGACATTGGAAGCTGAAGCAGTGCCCCATAGTTGAATTCCGTAGCACCATATCGGTTTTAAAAGTGACTTGTATATCAAAAGTTTGCAATCTAGACTGAGGGTTGTATTTCTACCAATCAGCCAATGTACCTGAGTTAATTTTAATTTCATTTGGGTTAACTTAGAGTCAATGTGGTGTTTCCAAGTAAGCCGTCGATCAAGGTGTATACCAAGATATTTCACATGAGTATGTTGAGGAACAACTTGATTGTTAATCCGAATGGGTAAACACGTATCTCTTCGTAATGTATATGTTACTTGAACACACTTTTGTTCCTTTACCTTAATTCTCCATAAGTTTAACCCTAGTTCCAGCTGAGTAATGTGTTCTTGAACATATCGGGATGCCTCGTAAGGATTTTCATGCATACTAAGGCAGGCTGTATCATCAGCAAATGTGGAAGTGTGGATATTGCTGCTCAGAGGCATATCACAAGTATAAATCAAATACAAAACTGGCCCCAGTATACTCCCCTGTGGCACACCGGATGAGATAGTTTCAGGCATGCTCCTTAAGTCTCCTTCCACAACAGTGAACTTCCGGGCAGTAATGTAACTTTTCAAAAGACTTACAACGTTTATTGGCAGGTACATTTTTAATTTTAAAATTAGGCCTTCATGCCACACTTTATCAAATGCCTGAGAAACGTCGATAAACAGCGCAGAACAATACTTCTTTTCTTCAAATGTTCTTCTTATAAATTGGACCAATCTATGAGTTTGTTCAATGGTGCTATGCTGACTTCTAAAACCAAATTGATGGTCCGGTATGCACCCACTATTAACTAGAATTGGGGAAAATTTTGTCATGAGCAGTTTTTCGAAAAGCTTTGACATTGTTGATAGGAGACTTATTGGCCTGTATGACTCAGCCTTGGTAAGGTCTTTGCCCGGCTTTGGAATCATTTTAACTTTGGCAAGCTTCCAGCTATTTGGATAATACTGCAGTCGTAAAATGGCGTTAAAAATAAATAACAGTATTCTAATTGCAATACGAGGCAACTTTATTAGCATCTGGTTACTAATTCCATCAAAACCCGGAGCTTTCTTTGGGTTGAGTTCAGAAATTAGTTTTTGCACATCACGCGTCTTAAACTTTATTTGTTGAGGGGGTAGAGCGACTACATTTGGCAAATCAATTACACCAGTACATGTGTTTTGGGTAAATACGTATTTTAAATGGGCAGCAAATATGTTACCTTTTTCAGTATCGCTTCTTGCCCAACCTCCGGTAGATGTGCGCAGAGGTGGTTTAAACTCAACGGGTGTTTTAAGCTTTCTAGCAGCACGCCATAAAGAGTAATCAGATGCTGGTGTGACATCAAGATTTTCCAGATAGTTTTTAAGAGATGCAGTTTTTTCATGTGCAAGCAGCTCTTGGAGTCGTTTAGTGCACTCTTTAAATCTGATTTTAAGTTGTGGTGATATGTGCTGTTGCCATTCCCTTCTAGCTCTTCTTTTTTCACTTACGAGACGCTCAATATCCGTAGAATAAATTTTATTAAACCCAGTCTGCGGATGGGAGGTAGTAGCATGCTTAGCAGCCTGCTTAATATTTTCGTTAAGGTTGGCAATGTTAGTTTCAATATCATCAGGTGTACTTAGCGTAATATTTTCCGTGCAATGACTACTAAGATATTTTTTAAATCCCAGCCAATTAACACGATTTATCAAATTCGCATATGGGTGAAGTAAGTCACTTCTTAATGGGCTACAAATTGTAAGGATCGTGGGAGAGTGATCGGACGAAAGATCTAGAGAAGCTTCAATTTGAATTAAGTCCCTAGAGATATTTTTCATGACGCCAAAATCAATGACATCCGGAATTTTATGTATGTCAGTAGGCCAATAAGTGGGCTCCCCACTTGAAATGACATCCAAGCCCATTTTGGAAATTGTATTGAACAACGCTCGACCTCTGGGTGTAATAAGACGCGAACCCCAGAACGTGTGTTTAGCATTATAGTCGCCAGCTGCTACGAAACAAGGACCCAGAGATTTGTAAAAATCCTCGTATTGATGCTCAGTAATTGCGAATCTAGGAGGAGAGTAAATTGATGATATGACAAAGTTATTGGAAAAATTTTCAATACAAATATTCGTTGCTTGTAAATGTTCTTCACAAATGTTGTCAATAATATAATGCTTGAGTCTTGACTTTATTAAAATTGCTGATCCACCGCATGCTCTTCCTCTCGGGTCCTTTGAATCATATAATGTGTAGCCATAAATTTTAAAAAGGCTTCTCGAAGTCAAATGAGTCTCAGAGACCAACATTATATCAATATTTTTTCCCGTGAGGAAGTGCTCAAGTTCATTTTTATGTTGGCGAATGCCGTTTGCGTTCCAGAAACATATTGTTAACGTGTTCATGGCTTATTAAGTATTGCTTGAAGCAGAGTATTCTGCATTCGCAACATTTCTTGCATCATGCTAGTCATATTTGTTGTAAAATTGTTTATAGTTTGCACAAGATTTTCAATAGTGGCTTCAAGGCGATTATAATTAAAGTTTGAGTGTGTATTTGTAGAATTATTTTGCGGTGAAACATTTTGTGTCGGAATAGAACTAGCCTTAGCAGCATTTGCATACGATACACGGGAAGTAACTGGTTGGCTCATTTGCTGAAAAGTGGCAGAGTAAACGTTTGCTGATTGAGCTGGAGCTAATTTAGGTTTTTGCACCATATTCTTCTTTACCAAAGAGTACACACGACAACCTCTGTCGTTAGCGGTGTGATTACCTCCACAATTACTGCATTTTTTATCACTTTGATCTTTTGGTTTGTTGCAGCTAGCGGTGCCGTGTAATTCTCCGCACACAACACAAACAGAGGGTAAATTTCAGTATGTTTTTGTATGGCCATATTCTTGGCAATTATGGCACTGTACAGGACCTGAACGCTTATGTGGCTCTTCAATGCATGTTCGTATTAATGAAAAGGCTGTTAAAAATTTAAGTTTAAGATGTTGCAAACTATCTTAGCAATTAAATGATATAGTTAAAACTTTCAAAATATACCGTCACAACTTTTTATAAGCGCATAAGCACAAAAAATATTTTTAAAATTGGCAATTTTCAGACACTGCTGAGTGTAGGGTGCATGCCCAAAATACAAAATAATTAGCTTTTAGCATATTTTGAATATATTGTTTTTAGCGCTATGTGGTTTAAAAATGCATGTGTTAAACAAAGTTTTTCACAAAATTGAAAATAATGAAAATACTTTTTCTTAAAAAACGTGCCTTTTTCCGAAAAATTTTAAAACTTTGAATTCTTTGCCTTTTCCCAATTTTACGACTGCAGATATTAATAAGTTTTTTACTAATTTTTATTTAAAATTTTATCCGAAACTTAATGCTGTCTTTTAATTTAAAAAAGTTGTAGGTGAAATACTAAAAAAAGTCAAGGCAAAAAAAAAAATTTTTTTTTGTTAAAAGTCAAATATCTTCTAAGTTATGAGAGATTCGAAAACACATCTACGGACATTATTTATTAAAAATGTTGAGTTTAGATCAAAACGCTTTATCTTATAAAAATCGGATAATTTTTCTAAAAGTTACAAGCCTCAGAAATTTTTTTGAGTCCCATGTTGTCAACTTAGGCCCACTGTAACTCCGCCTGAGTCCTCCTCTACGGATGTTCGAAGTTTCATATAAATCCAATCAGTAGTTTAGAAGTTCCAGATTTATTACCATTTATTTTGCAAAAGTCCCCACTGTACATCGTTGAATAAAGCACCTCCAAGGATATCCACACCTTATTGGTGAGCTTGTTGTTGTTGTTGCTGCTGCTCTTGTTGATGATAATTAAAAAGATGCCATTGCATCAAATTAGGATTATAATTATAATTTGGATACTCATATTGCATTGGCACTCCTGATCCCAAAAACTTATTATTCGATGGCATACCGTTTTGTTGAAAATTTGATGGTAACTGATGTTGGGGGTACTGTAGAGAAGGATATTGCTGACGAATGAATGATGATGATGAATGGTGATGATTTTGAAGAGATGTCTGCGGTTGCTCTTGATTTCTGTCCCAGCTTACGACCACTTGATCCTGCACACTATGGTTTTTAACATGCTCCAAAAAGGACTTTTGGTATTTGTATACTGAATGTTTTGGCAATAGTTATTTCAATCCAAGTACATAAACTTGTATTGACACTATTTTTGTTTGCCGGGTTGTCCTTCAAGCACTTGAACTTGAAAAACGTAGTAAAGATCAATCAGTAAAACACTTTAAATGCCTTAAGAAGATTGATAAATTCTTTATTTTAATTCTTGCTTTTATACTAAATTAATTAATAATAACAAGAATAAATTGCTTACTTTAACTTAATAATAAAATGCTTAAATTAATTTTATAATAACAAAAAATACAATGCGTAATCAACTATTGGTCAACGAGTAAATTTCTTGTTGACTTAATTTTAATTATTGTGTTTGAATTAGCTCTATTGGCATATTTGTGTTTAAGTGAATAATGGCAAGTTCAATGACATATGTTTAATGTGAAATTAAATGACCTACTTTTCATGTTACAGTAAAATTGCTTTTTGGCATATTTAATTATAATTGAAATATAACAAATTATTTACAGTGACAAACAAAATTAATTGTTAAACTAAAAACTATATTTTATAGAGTAATATGTTGAACTAAGTGTCAACATTCTCCCCCGCATTGACCAATGGTTGATGGTTCTACAAGGTTGAATTTAGATATCTTCAACATCGATGTTGATGGCTCGTGGTGGTGGAACTGAGGGGTGGTTTGGTTGCATTTGGAATTGCTGTTCCTTTGCTGTTTAAAATATGTGTTGATGATTAAAATGGCGAATAGTATGGAGATTACAAGCGCAGAATAGCTGACTGCATGATGGTGAAAACTATTGGAATTGATGAGTGCTGGTATGTGAACAATGGTTGAGTCGTTTGGTTGCCTTTTCAGTGCGTTTAGTTGTTTTTGATGGATTTTAATCTGGTTATTGGTGGTATTGAATATTTTACTTATTTCTTGCAGTGTGCTAATATGATCTATGGGCCGCAATTGAGCATATGATGTGTGTAGAGTATTGGATAAATCAAAGAGACCTTGGATTGTGATAAACGTGCCTTTGAGTGTGCAGCTCGCTTCAATCTCTATTATTCCTGTGCCGTATATTGTATATTGGGCATGTTCGGAATCGCAAACTGCTGATATCTCTAATTTTGTGGTGGTAGCGAAGATCCATTTATTTGGAAACCTTAGTTGTGTCCATGTGGAATTGCCTGCCAGTCGAATGAGCTTGCATTAAGTTGTTTGTCGGCTGTTGAAAATATTGATTTCGCAGGAATCACTCTCTTCATTCTTCCTAAGTTTGAACTGTTTGTTATTGCATATAAATACCTCATCTTTAGGCGTAATACAGTTTGATATCTCATGGGTTGTGAATGGAATGTATTCGTCTCTATGAGGGTTTATGGCAAGAAATGATTCCTCTGGGTGAATTGATATTAAAGTATTGTCCCTTATGGTCGGTATCGGAATTATGTTAAAGAGTTATAAAAATTTATGGTCGACTAAAGGTAACATTACTTCGAAAATGACTTCATTCTTTGTTACTGCTCCTTTGACCTTCATCAATTTGTATAATTGAACTAAACTGTCGTCTTCAATTGGAAGTGTTCGGCGTGTTGGAAGGTGAGCCTTTATTACCCTTAATTCGTTTTTTAGTTGAGCTGGTGACAATAAAAGTGGACTAATTTTTCCATGGTGGGTATCGGTTAGTACATCAATAATCTCCCTTTCCACTCTTTGTAAGTTTATCGCTGTCAACGTCAACTGGTTGGCTAGAACTGAGATTAATTGCATTTGATTGAATTGGTCAGCCTGCTTAGATATTGAATTCTCTTGCTCATTGACCTTGTCAATTATATCCGTTATCTGTTTTTGAGTACTTTGTTTATCTTGCTTGATGATGTTGATGGTTGAGTCAATAATAGATGTTTGATTTTTAAGCAGTTGAAACAAGTCATCTGATTCTTCCTTATCATTCTTGATGGTGTTTGACATTTCATTTGCATAATCGGAATCAAGAACGCCAAACAAAGATCGTGCAACATTTCCAATAATGTTGAAGGCTCACCTTTTTACTCTACTGCTGGAAAAAAGTTCCTCCTCTTGAATCAATTCGGTTTTTATTTGATTGAAGTTGGTTGCCAAAATGTTGCAAATTAGTTGATGTTTAATGCGCGAACATAGCTGTTGTAGGGTCGTTATTCCTGACTAAAAGGCCTGCAACTCGAACGTAAATGGTGCTATGTTATAGTATATCATTAGTCTCCATTCAGCTGTCACTAGCTTTACATTTCCAATTCCCTCAAAATAGAGTCCTGCGTTATCATGAAAGTTGGTTATTTTAACATTGCTACTCATTGCTACTGGAATTAAAATTATTGTTGTTATTATAGTAAGTAGCATTGAAGTGGAGATACGCCTAGATTTTTTTGATGGTGGACTCTCTGTTTCATCAACTGATGGTGGACACTTAACTGTTATCGGGCGAGTGAGATTGGTTACTTCATTTGTTGGTAGTTCTTCCTGCTACAGTAGCGGAGCTAATTTATGAATAGGTCTTTTCTTTATTCCGGAGGCTGTTTTTATATCTGCTACTCTGACCTTGCCATCAGTTCCCTTATTAGTTTTCAGGATTCTACCCAGTGGCCATTCCATTACGGGCAGATTATCCTCCTTTACTATGACTATCTTTCTTTCTTCCACATTTTGAGACGACGTCTTCCATTTCTGTTTTTCTTGTAGATGATGTAAATATTCCAATGACCATCTTTTCCAAAATTCGTGTTTAAGCTGCGATACAAGATTCCATATTTTTGCCAGTGAGCAAGTAGGATTAGGCATTTGAGAGTCGACTTGTGCCGTCAGTCGTTCCCCGATTAAGAAATGGCCAGGAGTTAAAGCTGTTAGATCGTTTGGATCACCTGATAAAGGAGTAAGGGGCCGTGAGTTGAGAATGGCCGCAATTTCAATGAGGACTGTTTCTAATTCTTCATGCGTTAGCGAAACCGTTGATATACTGCGAAAAAGCAATTGTTTGGTTGACTTAAGAGCTGCCTCCCATAACCCACCGAAATGTGGTGCCTTAGGAAGTATAAACTTGAACTCTATTCCGTCATTACTGCAAGATCGAGTTATTGCTTCTTGTGAAGGTTTGGAAAATATGGCGTTGTTTAGTTCTTCGAGCTGGTTCCGTGCCCCAACGAAGTTCGTGGCGTTATCTGAATAGATGGTTCGGCAACGTCCTCGTCGGGCTACGAACCTCTTGAGAGCTCCAATAAATGCTTCTGTAGTGAGGTCAGTAACCACTTCTAAATGTACTGCTCTTGTTGAGAAACATACAAAAACTGCGATGTAGACCTTGTGAGGTCTCTTACCTCTTACTTTATAATGTATCCACAGTAGACCACAATAGTCGACGCCTGATACTATAAATGGTCGAGTCGGAGTCACTCTGGAGGCAGGTATGTCTCCCATAATTTGTTGCATTAGCCTTGGTTTTGGCCTGGTGCACCGAATACAGGTTTGAACTGTGTTTCTGGCAATTGATTTCCCCTTTATTATCCAAAATTGTTGCCTGGAGATGGATAATAGAGTTTGTGGGCCGCAATGATGATTGTCGTTGTGTAAGATTCTCATTATTAATTTTGAAATTGGATCGTTGTAGGGAAGAACCATTGGGTGTTTAGCCTCGTATGAGATATTTGCAGCCTTCAATCTTCCGCCAACGCGTAGTATGTTATTTTCGTCAAGAAAGGGTGATAATCCACATAAAGAACTTGTCTTATCGAGCTCCTTCCCCTAGCTTAGTGTATTGCTGGTCGGTCGTTCGTTCTTCGCTAATTTGGTGTTTTGGATGAAGCGTTGCATGCATGCTACTATTCTTTGAAGTGTCTTGAATGAATTTCGGTTGTTGATATTTATATATAATGTCTTCCAATGAGGTTGAAATTGCTGATAGAGCACTGACTGAATTCGGTTTGAATCCTTCAGTGGAGGATGGTTTCTGATTTTTGTGAACATAAGTGACATATCTTACTCTGATAACCTGTACAAATCATTTTTAATTATTTTATTATTATTATTATTTCACTTTAACACAATTGCTGATGACACTTCTTGTAAATACAATAAAGTACTGATGTGTTCGTAAGAAAAGTTGGCGTATTTATACTAAAATTAGTAGCAGTATCCTTGCAGCATTCATTAATTTTACTTTTTGTTTCTGTGCTACTGACTGTACTTAGCTTGCTGCTTTAAAATAATCGTAGACAAAGAAAATGATTACGTTGCAAAATAAATATCTAATCTACAAAATATTCCACACATAAGTTCCCACGATCGCACGTTCATACATACATACATATACATACCTACATATACATACATACATACATATTTCTTAAACAAATACACAAAATATTAAATTACCAGCGACAATCAAGCTGGACCCCCCACACAGAAGTATTAGGGGTGTTCACACGATTCATATGAGAATCGCTTGTAATCTATTTTCTCTGATATCACTGATATAGTATTACGATAAAAATTTTCTACAGTCTGGCAACACTGGAAATTTTCCCTTTGGTATTAGAAAAAAATAATCATGTTTTGCCGTAGGCAGTAGGAACAAATATTTATGCATTACCGTAGGCATTAGGAAAAATAATCATGCATTGCCGTAGGCATTAGGAAAAATTAATTTGCACAATTTCCCCATTGGTATTAAGAAAAATCATTTCATGATTTTCCCGTTGGTACTAGGAAAAATCATATTCATGATTTTCCCGATATATATATACATATAAATATATGTATATATATATATAAATATATGTATATATATATACATAACAAAAAATAAAAACCTCCAATCTATAAACCCACTTAACGTATCCCCACAAGCATACACAAATACAAATTCCCACGGTCATAAAAAACCGGACTTACTGAACCACCCTCGTATGTAGTAAACAAAAAAAATCCTTATGTAAACAAAAAACTCCTTATGTAAAAAAAATTGGACGGACTTATTGAACCACCCTCGTAGGTATCAAATTTCCAAGAATTTTAAAAGTTGGGTAAATAAAATTTTAATCGGCGCCAGGACCGGCAGTTCACTACTACTATACTGATTTTCATTTTTGATTATCACTACTTATGTACTTTTTTATAGCTATCACTAAGCTTATGTCAAACACTGGTCGGGCCTAATAATCATATATATTTTTTTTTAGGCAATTAATGCCTACTACTATTACTAGTTGTTACCTTCTTTAGGAAAGGGAAAAGATCCCTCAACCTCTATTTCGCGTTGAACTTGAGCCAAATGATATAAAATTGAAAAAAAAAATGAGACCCATCCAATATATAATTTAAGATATCTCTTGTATCGAAAAATAACCGTTGAAGAACCACACAAGCGTTCAGGACCCGTACAGTGCCAAAATTGTCAAGAATATGGACATACTAAAACTTACTGCAAATTACCTGCTGTTTGTGTTGTGTGCGGCGAGTTACACGGCACTGCTATTTGCAATAAACCGAAGGATCAAAGTAACAAAAAATGCAGTAATTTTGGTGAAAATCACACTGCTAACTACAGAGGTTGTCCTGTGTACTCTTTCGTCAAACATACTATGAGGCAAACGCCTAAATTGGCGACAGCCCAATCAGCAAACTCTTTAACAGCCACTATTGCGCAAGTGAGCCAACCAGTTAGTTCCCGTGTATCGTATGCCGATGCTGCTAAAACAAATTCTACTCATACACAAAATGTTTCACAACCAAATAATTCAACAAATACAAATTCGAACTTTAATTTTAATCGCCTTGAAGCTACTATTGATAATCTGGTGCAAACTATAAATAATTTTACAACAAATATGACTAGCATGATGCAAGAAATGCTGCGAATGCAGAATACATTGCTTCAAGCTTTAGTTAACAAACCATGAACACGTTAAAAATATGTTTTTGGAACGCAAACGGCATTCGCCAACATAAAAATGAACTTCAGCACTTCCTCACGGAAAAAAATATTGATATAATGTTGGTCTCTGAGACTCATTTGACTTCGAGAAGCCTTTTTAAAATGTATGGCTACACCTTATATGATTCAAAGGACCCGAGAGGAAGAGCATGCGGTGGATCAGCGGTTTTAATAAAGTCAAGACTCAAGCATAATATTATTGATAGCATTTGTGAAGAACATTTACAAGCAACGAATATTTGTGTCGAAAATTTTTGCACTAATTTTGTCATATCATCAATTTACTCCCCTCCTAGATTCGCAATTACTGAGAATCAATATGAGGATTTTTACAAATCTCTGGGTCCTTGTTTCATAGCAGCCGGCGACTATAATGCTAAACATACGTTCTGGGGTTCGCGTCTTATTACACCCAGAGGTCGAGCGTTGTTCAATACAATTTCCAAAATGGGCTTGGATGTCATTTCGAGTGGAGAGACCACTTATTGGCCTACCGACATACATAAAATTCCGGTTGTCATAGATTTTGGCGTCATGAAAAATATCTCTAGGGACTTAATTCAAATTAAAGCTTCTCTAGATCTTTTGTCCGATCACTCTCCTACGATCGTTACAATTTGTAGCCCATTAGGAAGTGATTTACCTCACCCATATGCGAATTTGATAAATCGTGTTAATTGGATGCGATTTAAAAAATATCTTAGTAGTCATTGCACGGAAAATATTACGCTAAGAACACATGATGATATTGAATCTAAAATTGCCATCCTTAATGAAAATATTAAACAGGCTGCTGAACATGCCACTACCGCCCATCCGCAGATAAGGTTAAATAAAATTTATTCTACGGATATTGAGCGTCTCGTAAGTGAAAAAAGAAGAGCTAGAAGGGAATGGCAACAGCACATATAACCCCAACTTAAAATCAGATTTAAAGAGTGCACTAAACGACTCCAAGAGCTGCTTGCACATGAAAAAACTGCATCTCTTAAAAACTATCTGGAAAATCTTGATGTCACACCAGCATCTAATTACTCTTTATGGCGCGCTGCTAGAAAGCTTAAAACACCCGTTGAGTTTAAACCACCTCTGCGCACATCTACCGGAGGTTGGGCAAGAAGCGATACTGAAAAAGGTAACATATTTGCTGACCATTTGAAATACGTATTTACCCCAAACACATGTACTGGTGTAATTGATTTGCCAAATGTAGTCGCTCTACCCCCTCAACTAATAAAGTTTAAGACGCGTGATGTACAAAAAGTAATTGCTGAACTCAACCCGAAGAAAGCTCCGGGTTTTGATGGAATTAGTAACCAGATGCTGATGAAGTTGCCTCGCATTGCAATTAGAATACTGTTATTTATTTTCAATGCCATTTTACGACTGGAGAATTATCCACACAGCTGGAAACTTGCCAAAGTTAAAATGATTCCAAAGCCAGGCAAAGATCTTACCAAGGCTGAGTCATACAGGCCAATAAGTCTCCTATCAACAATGTCAAAGCTTTTCGAAAAACTGCTCATGACAAAATTTTCCCCAATTCTAGTTAATAGTGGGTGCATACCGGACCATCAATTTGGTTTTAGAAGTCAGCATAGCACCATTGAACAAACTCATAGATTGGTCCAATTTATAAGAAGAACATTTGAAGAAAGGAAGTATTGTTCTGCGCTGTTTATCGACGTTTCTCAGGCATTTGATAAAGTGTGGCATGAAAGACTAATTTCAAAATTAAAAACATACCTGCCAATAAACGTTGTAAGTCTTTTGGAAAGTTACATTACTGCCCGCAAGTTCACTGTTGTGGAAGGAGACTTTATGAGCATGCCTGAAACTATCTCATCCGGTGTGCCACAGGGGAGTATACTGGGGCCAGTTTTGTATTTGATTTATACTTGTGATATGCCTCTGAGCAGCAATATCCATACTTCCACATTTGCTGATGATACAGCCTGTCTTAGTATGCATGTAAAATCCTTACGAAGCATCCCGATATCTTCAAGAACACATTACCCAGCTGGAACTATGGTTAAACTTATGGAGAATTAAGGTAAACGAACAAAAGTGTGTTCAAGTAACATATACATTACGAAGAGATACTTGTTCACCCATTCGGATTAACAATCAAGTTGTCCCTCAACATACTCATGTGAAATATCTTGGTATACACCTTGATCGACGGCTTACTTGGAAACACCATATTGACTCTAAGTTAACCCAAATGAAACTAAAATTAACTCAGGTACATTGGCTGATTGGTAGAAATTCAACCCTCAGTCTAGATTGCAAACTTTTGATATACAATTCTATTTTGAAACCCATATGGTGCTACGGAATTCAACTATGGGGCACTGCTTCAGCTTCCAATGTCGAGAGAATCCAACGAAGGCAAAATAAAATTTTGCGATTAATAACATCGGCTCCATGGTATATAAAAAACTCAAATATACATCGTGATTCAAACATGCCACTAGTGGTTGAAGAAATTGCAAAATATGCAGGCAAATATTTAACAAAACTCGAGTCACATCCTAATCCGCTTGCTCGTAATATTTTGAACTTTACTGGACACGTCCGCCTAAAAAAGAGGGACACAAGTACTCTTATACTCAACACTCCAGATGGGACTAACTGAAAATAATTTTTATTTTATTTTTTTCTTCCTTTTGATTATCACTACTTATGTATTATTTATAACTATCTCTAAATTTATGTCCGACAGTGGTCGGGCCTAATAATTATATTTTAGATTTAAGATTTGAATACTTATTGTTAGTTCATATTTGAAGATACAATAAATAAAAATATGTATTAAAAAAAAATAAAAAATAAAAAAAAAATAAAAAATAAAAAATTTAGTTTTAGATATTTTTCCTTTTTGCAAAATTCATTTCAACTTTTTTGCAATTTGTATTTCAATGATTTAAACTAATTTGTTATGTTCAAATAATATTATTAATATTTTGACATTTTTATGTTATTATTCTGTTCTTTATAATCAACTTTAATTCATTTAATTCAATTTTTAACACTCATCCTTTTTCGCAGTTACTGCGATCAACGATCATTCCCAATTCGTACAATATTTCTCTTAAGAAATAAAAAGAGCTCAAACATTTCTCTTAAACAAATTAACACTCGACAGAGGATTGAAATTTCAAGAAAATCAAATGATAATAATGTTGTGAATAACAATTCCCAAACAGAAACAATCATTCGAGATTCAAATTACAAGAAGTCAACGAATAAACATTTAAAAGTCCAAACAATCATTCGAGACTCAAATTACGGGAGTCAAAGAACAATAGCTTAAAAACTCAAACAATTACTCAAATTACAACTGAACATCTATTCATATTAGTCATGATAACATCGTTGGGTAAAACTGCCCCAGACGAAGATTGGTTCCCAATATCTGAAGGACAATAGGGAAACGATATAACTCCTGAGTCCACTGTGTTTTCGGACCTGAAATTAAGGATCAGGCAGATAATGATTAAAATTGTTACAATTATGATTACAATATAAATGATTACATGAGCTGTTTTTTATTATGTCTTAATTCCTCTATATCTATATATATAAAATTCTCGTCTCACGGTGTTTGTTATTGAACTCCTCCGAAACGGCTTGACAGATTTTTATGAAATTTCGTATGTGAACTCGATAGGTCTGCAAATAGGTTTAAGTCTATTCTTAATACACGTAAGTGGGATATGCCACGCCCACACAAACAAAATATCTGATATCTTGGCTTTTTTTTTACAGATTCCCTATAAACTTCGTACGAACGATCGCGATAGGAGTGAAATTTCTGCCCTGCGAAACATCCAAACCGATTTTAATGAAATTTAAAACAGATAGATCTGTATCTAAAAAGTCAAATTAGTTTATATATATTTTTAAAACTATCACCAGTACGGCAATAGGTGCGAAATTTCTGCCCCTCCGAAACGTTACAAGCGATTTTGATGAAATTTAGAACATAGATTGATCTTCGTCCAAAAAGTCACATTAGCTATACATTTTTAAAACTGGGTGGGTGATAGGGGGAATTCGTACCCCTCCGAAACATTCAAACCGATTGTAATAAAATTTAGAACGAAGATAGATCTGCGTTTAAAAAGTGACATGGGCCATTAAGATTTTAAAAGCTAGGACCAGGAGGACCTCCGAAACGTTCGAACCAATATTAACAAAAATTTAGAACATAGATATATCTGCCTCTAACAGGTCACATAGGATATATATATTTTTAAAACGTTCAAACAGATTTGAATTAAATTTAGAACATCTAAAAAGTCACATAGGCTCTGTGCATTTTTAAAACTAGGACCAGGAGGGCGATAGGGGGAAATTTCCACCCCTCCAAAACGTTAACACCAATTTTAATAAATTTTAGAACATAGATAGATTTGAATCTAAGAGCTTACATAGGCTCTGTACATTTTCAAAACTAGAACCATGAGGGCGTTACGGGGGAAATTTCTGTCCCTTCGAAACTTTCAAACTGATTTTAATTAAATTTAGATAAAATAAGTGGAGATCTAAAAGCCTCATTTGCTGTTTCTTCAGCAAATTCGTTTCCTTCGATTCCACAATGTCCTGGCGTCCAAAATAAAACAATCTTTGGGTATTTATTGATTAGAAGGTTTCTAATTCACGATGCGTAATAGTTCTTATTAGATATGCTAGATATTGCCTTTATGGACGATAGAGAGTCTGTGCAAATTGCATAGTATTCGGTTTAATTTTCAACAATTTTGACAGGTTCTAGAATGCCTATTATTTCTGCTGTAAATATAGATGTGTAATCAGGGAGTATTGCAGTTTTAATGATAGTATTATTTCTAGTTATAGCAGCAATAGTTATATTACTTTTTTTTGGAAGCGTCAGTGTAGATAAAGCAATAATTGTTATTTATGTGAATAATTTCCTTAAATATTCTTCTTAAAGTCGCCGGATGGGTTGTAGCTTTTATATAGCTGTTAAGAACTGTGTTTATGCATGATTGGTTGAAATACCATTCAGGGTTATGTTTTGGTATTTAATAGGTTTTTTGTAATAGTAAGTCAAATTATTTTGCGATTTCAATAGCTTTGTATATAACCGAATCTTTGGAATTTTTTTTTTTATTTGATTATTTTTGATATTATTTTGTTAAGAGGCGTATCCTTATTATTGCATATAGACTTGATTATCTGAGATATCGCTATATCACGCTGCTGTTCTAGTGGAAACATATTACATTCAAATTACATATTCGATATAGGTGTAGTGCAAAAAGAACCGAGTGCAAAGCGTATAGCTGAAGATATTTTTACTTCAATTTTTCTGAGTAGTGAAACTGGTGCGTTGCCAAAGAAAGATAAGGCTAAGTTAATTTTCGATAGCAAACGCTTTTTAACAATCAATACCAGAGTAAAAGTGTTGCAGTTCAACTTGGGACTTGATAAACGTTTGATAATGTTTAGCTGCTTTGTTAAAGATGTAGATAAATGTTCTATTTGAGTTTTCCAATTATATCTTTTATTTATATATAGTCTGAGAAGTCGTAAGTTATCGACCTTCAATAAAGGGTTATTGTTGTACAATATTGTACAAATACAATGTTTTTTCCCGCATATCCGAAGATTTTTGCATTTAGAGCTTGATAGAACTGCCCCAGAGTAGTTACACCATTCTTGAATTGTATTAAATATGTTTTGTAGGTTGATGGTAGGATTCTTTTCTTTACCAAGTGTAATTAAAAGGTGGAAATTATCTGCATATGCAATGTAATCTAGTTCCTTAAAAAGAGCTATTTTTAGGCACAGTTTGTTATAAGCGATAAGGAATAATACTACCAATATTGGCGATCCCTGAGGGATCCCGTTTTCGATGGGCATGTGCTTAGAAATATATTTACCTACCCTAACTATTATTTTCCTGCTAATCATACAATTTTTTATATAGTTTATAATTCTTGGGCCAACTTGCCATGAACTAAGTTGATCGATAGCTACGTGCATACCTATTTTGTTGAAAGCTTTCTCGAAATATAGAAATATTATTGTGGTATGTTTTTTTAAAGGAAATTAATAATATACATACAGCAGAGAATCAATTTTTGATTTGCCTTTCTTAAAATCGAACTGTCGAATATAGAGAAGCTTGTTGATCGACACAGGCCACCATAGCCTGTTTGCTATAATTTTGTCGAGAACTTTTGACAGGCATGGGTTTAGTGATATTGGTCTTTATGAATCTGGCAATGTTTTATTAGATCTTGGTTTTAATATTGGAGCTATTATGCTTGTTTTGTATTGTTGTGGTATATATATATTTTTTTTAATACATGATTTTTATTTATTGTATCTTCATATATTTTTTTTTTTTTCATATACATATTTATTTATTGTATCTTCAAAAATGAACTAACAATAAGTAATCAAATCTTAAATCTAAATATAATTATTAGGCCCGACCAATATCGGACATAAGCTTAGTGATAGTTATAAATAATACATAAGTAGTGATAATCAAAAAGAAGTATTTTTAAGCAGTCCCATCTGGAGTGTTGGGTATAAGAGCCCTTGTGTCCCTTTTTTTAAGCGGATGTGTCCAGTAAAGCTCAAAATAATACGGGCAAGCGGATTAGGATGTGACTTGAGTTTAGTTAAATATTTGCCTGCGTATTTTGCAATTTCTTCACTCACTAGTGGCATATTTAAATCACGATGAATATTTGAATTTTTAACGTACCATGGAGCAGATGTTATCAAACGTAAAATTTTGTTTTGCCTTCGTTGGATTCTCTCGACATTTGAAGCTGAAGCAGTGCCCCACAGCTGAATTCCATAGCACCATATTGGCTTCAAAAGTGACTTGTATATCAAAAGTTTGCAGTCTAGGCTGAGTGTTGAATTTCTGCCAATTAACCAATATATTTGAGTTAATTTAAGTTTCATTTGGGTTAACTTAGAGTCAATATGATATTTCCATGTAAGCCTTCGATCAAGGTGTATGCCAAGGTATTTGACTTGAGAATGTTGAGGAATATTTTGATTGTTGATTCGAATGGGGGAACAGGTATCTTTTCTTAGGGTAAACGTTATATGAACACACTTTTGTTCATTGACTTTAATTCTCCATAAGTTCAACCATATTTCAAGCTGGGTAATGTGTGCTTGGAGATTGCGGGATGCCTCATCAGGATTTTTGTGAATACTCAAACAGGCTGTATCATCGGCAAATGTAGAAGTGTGGATGTTATTGCTCACAGGCATATCACAAGTATATATTAGATACAAGACTGGCCCCAGAATACTACCCTGTGGCACACCAGAAGATATAGATTCGGGCACACTCATGAAGTCTCCTTCCACAACGGTAAATGTCCTATCAACAATATAACTTTCCAAAAGCTTTTGTATATTTATTGGTAGGTATGTCTTCAATTTTAAAACTAGGCCTTTGTGCCATACTTTGTCAAATGCCTGAGAAACATCAATTAAAAGGGCAGAACAATACTTCTTTTCTTCAAAAGTCCTCCTTATAATTTGAACCAATCTATGCGTTTGCTCAATAGTGCTATGCTGACTTCTAAAGCCAAATTGATGGTCCGGGATGCACCCAGTATCAGATAAAATTGTGGACAATTTAGTCATGAGCAGCTTTTCGAAAAGCTTTGAATTTGTTGAAAGTAAGTTTATAGGCCTATATGACTCAGCCTTGGTAAGATCTTTGCTTGGCTTTGGAATCATTTTAATCTTGGCAAGTTTCCAGTTATGTGGAAAATACTGCATTCGTAAAATGGCATTAAAAATAAATAGCAAAATTCTTATTGCAATATGAGGCAAGTTCATCAGCATCTTGTTACTAATGCCATCAATACCTGGAGCTTTCTTAGGGTCGAGTTCAGCAACTATTTTTTGTAGTTCACGCATCTTAAACCTTAAGGGACGAGGGGGTAGAGAGACTACACTCGGTAAATCGGCAGCACCCGTACATGAATTGGGAGTGAATACAGATTTTAAATGCTCAGAAAATAAGTTGCCTTTCTCACTATCGCTTCTTGCCCAGCCTCCAGTCGAAGTACGCAATGGTGATTTGAGATCAACGGGTTTTTTAAGATTTCTAGTAGCGCGCCATAAAGAGTAATTAGATGTTGACGTTACATCAAGACCTTCTAAATACTTTTCCAGTAATGCAGTCTTTTCCGACGATAGCAGCTCTTTGAGTCGTTTAGTACATTCTTTAAGTCTGATTTTATTTAGGGGTGATCGGTGTTGTTGCCATTCTCTTCTAGCTCTCCTTTTTTCACATACAAGACGTTCAATTTCCGTAGAATAAATTCTATTAAAGCCAGTCTGCGGATAGGAAGTAGTGGCATGTTCAGCAGCCTGTTTAATATATTCGTTAAGATTGGCAATATTAAATTCAATATCATCAGGTGATCTTAGCTGAATGTTTTCTACGCAGTGACTACTAATATATTTTTAGAATCCTAGCCAGTTGACCCTGTTAATCGTTTTCGCATATGAGTTAGTTAAATCACTCCTTAGTGGGTTGAAAATTGTAACTATATCTTCATATATTAACTAACAATAAGTATTCAAATCTTAAATCTAAAAATATAATTAAGCCCGACCAGTGTCGGACATAAGCTTAGTAATAGTTATATGTATATAATACATAAGTAGTGATAATCAAAAGGAAAAAAATAAAAGTATTTTCAAGAATTCCCATCTGGAGTGCTGTGAATAAGACCCATTGTGACCCTCTTTTTTAGGCGGATGTGTCCAGTAAAGTTCAAAATATTACGGGCAAGTGGATTAGGATGTGACTCGAGTTTAGTTAAATATTTGCCTGCGTATTTTGCAATTTTTTCAGTCACTAGTGGCATATTTAAATCACGATGTATATTTGAATTTTTTATATACCATGGAGCCGATGTTATTAAGCGTAAAATTTTGTTTTGCCTTCGTTGGATTCTCTCGACATTAGAAGTTGAAGCAGTACCCCAAAGCTGAATTCCGTAGCACCATATAGGTTTTAAGAGCGACTTGTATATTAAAAGTTTACAATCTAGGGTGAGGGTTGAATTTCTACCAACCAGCCAATGTATTTGAGTTAGTTTAAGTTTCATTTGCGTTAGCTTAGAGTCAATGTGGCATTTCCATGTGAGCCTTCGATCAAGATGTATACCAAGGTATTTTACATGTAAATTTTGAGGAACAATTTGATTATTGATTGTAATGGGGGAACAAGTGTCCTTTCTTAAGGTAAATGTTACCTGAGCACACTTCTGTTCGTTTACCTTTATTCTCCACATGTTTAACCATAGTTCTAGCTGAGTAATATGTTGCTGAAGATATCGGGAAGCCTCGTGAGGGTTTTCGTGCATACTAAGGCAGGCTGTATCATCGGCAAATGTAGATGTGTGAATGTTACTGCTCAATGGCATATCACAAGTATAAATCAAATACAAAACTGGCCCCAGTATACTCCCTTGTGGCACAGCGGATGAGATTATTTCAGGCGTACTCATAAAGTTTCCTTCCAGAACAGTGAATTTCCGGGCAATAATGTAAATTTCCAGCAGATTTAGAATGTTTATTGGTAGATAAGTCTTTAATTTTTAAATTAGGCCTTCATGCCACACTTTATCAAATGCCTGAGAAACGTCAATGAACAGCGCAGAGCAATACTTTTTTTCTTCAAAAGTTTTTCTTATAAATTGAACCAATCTATGAGTTTGTTCAATGCTGATATTATGCTGACTTCTAAATCCAAATTGATGATCCGGTATGCACTCATTATCAATTAGAATTGGGGACAGTTTTATCATGAGAAACTTTTCAAAGAGCTTTGAGATTGTTGACAGTAAACTTACTGGCCTATATGAGTCAGCGTTGGTAAGATCTTTTCCCGGTTTTGGAATCATTTTAACCTTGGCAATCTTCCAGCTGTTTGGATAGTACTCCAGTCATAAAATGGTATTAAAAATGAATAACAGGATTCTAATAGCTATACGAGGCAACTTCATCAGCATCTGGTTACTAATTTCATCAATACCCGGAGCTTTTTTCGGGTTGAGTTCTGCAATTATTTTTTGTACATCACGCGTCTTAAATTTTATTGGTCGTGGGGGTAGCGCAACTACATTTGGCAAATCAACAGCACCAGAACATGTGTTTGGGGTAAATACGGATTTTAAATGCTCACCAAATATTTTACCTTTTTCAGTATCGCTTCTTGCCCAACCTCCTGTAGATGTGCGCAGAGGTAGTTTAAACTCAACTGGTGTTTTAAGCTTTCTAGCAGCGCGCCACAAAGAGTAATTAGATGCTGGTGTGACATCAAGACCTTCCAAATAATTTTTAAGAGATGCAGTTTTTTCAAATGCAAGCAACTCTTGGAGTCGTTTAGTACACTCTTTAAATCTGATTTTAAGTTGGGGTGATCTGTGATGTTGCCATTCTCTTCTAGCTCTTCTTTTTTCACTTACGAGACGTTCAATATCCGAAGAATAAATTCTATTTACCCTAGTCTGAGGATGGGCGGTAGTGGCATGTTCAGCAGCCTGTTTAATATTTTCATTAAGGTTGGTAATGTTAGATTCAATATCATCATGTGTTCTTAGCGTAATATTTTCAGTGCAATGACTACTTAGATCTTTTTTAAATCGCAGCCAATTAACACGATTTATCAAATTCGCATATGGGTGAGGTAAGTCACTTCTTAATAGGCTACAAGCCCATTTTGGAAATTGTATTGAACAACGCTCGACCTCTGGGTGTAATAAGACGCGAACCCCAGAACGTATGTTTAGCATTATAGTCGCCAGCTGCTACGAAACAATGGCCGAGAGATTTGTAGAAATCCTCATATTGATCCTTAGTAATTGCGAATCTAGGAGGGGAGTAAATTGATGATATGACAAAATTAGTGCAAAAATTTTCCACACAAATATTCGTTCCTTGTAAATGTTCTTCACAAATATTGTCAATAATATAATGCTTGAGTCTTGACTTTATTAAAATTGCTGATCTACCGCATGCTCTTCCTCTCGGGTCCTTTGAATCATATAAGGTGTAGCCATAAATTTTAAAAAGGCTTCTCGAAGTCAAATGAGTCTCAGAGACCAACATTATATCAATATTTTTTTCCGTGAGGAAGTGCTCAAGTTCATTTTTATGTTGGCGAATGCCGTTTCCGTTCCAGAAACATATTTTTAACGTGTACATGGTTTGTTGACTAATGCGTGAAGCAGAGTATTCTGCATTCGCAGCATTTCTTGCATCATCCTAGTCATATTTGTTGTAAACTTGTTTATAGTTTGCACCAGATTTTCAATAGTAGCTTTAAGGCGATTAAAATTAAAGCCTGAGTTTATATTTGTTGAAGTATTTTGTCGTGAAAAATTTTGAGTGGGAATAAAGCTTGTTTTAGCAGCTTTGGCATACGATACACGTGAATTAACTGGTTGGCTCAGTTGGGCAAGAGTAAGTGTTTGCTTTTTGTGCTGGAGCTACTTTAAGTTTTTGCCCCATAGTCTTTTTAACGAAAGAATATACAGGACATCCTCTATAGTTGGCGGTGTGATTACCTCCATAATTACTGCATTTGTTTTCTGCTTGATCTTTTGGTTTAGTACAACTAGCAGTACCATGCAATTCACCGCAAATAACACAAACTGTAGGTAATTTGCAGTAAATTTTTGTGTGGCCATATTCTTGACAATTATGGCACTGTACGGGTCCAGAACGCTTGTATGGTTCTTCAACTGTTATTTTTCGGTATAAAAGATATTTTAAATTATAAATTGGGTGCGTCTCATTTTTTCTCAATTTTATATCATTCGGCTAAGTTCAACGCGAAATAGAGGCTGGGGGATCTTCTCCCTATTTATTATTGTAACGACACGGATTCGCTGGTTGCTAGGGTAGGCTCAGCGGAGTCCAAAGTCGTGTAGATTAATTAGAAATTGTAACGTACCTTTCTTGGCTACTTGGACAAAAATTAAACAAGTACACCAGGTTCATTTAATGTTAACAATATTCCTTTATTTACTCAAAAAAAAAAAAAATATATGAAAAATAAATTATAGCTATTAAATCGCGTAGCCATATCACAAAAAATAAAAATATAAAAAAATAAGAAACTAAAATTTTCGATAAGAGAAAAATGCTCAATTTTTATTTATAAGTGTATTGATTCACCTTTTGAAAAAAAGTGTCCTAATTTCCAAAGGCATCCTCTCCCACATATAAATAAAAATATTCAGAGAAAAACAAAAAAAATAGAGAACTTAATATCTCCGTAGTTTAATTAATAATAGAGCATTAATAGAGAATTAATAATAGAGCAGTGTCCTATCTCTATTATTAATCAAAAAGCTCAATTTTTATTTATAAGAGTATTGATTCACCTTTGGAAAAAAGTGTCCTAATTCCCAAAGGCATCCTCTCCCACTTATAAATAAAAATACTCAAAAAAAAAAAGAGAGAAACTTAATATCTTAGTGGTGGCCTCAAATTCACTAACAAAAAGATTTAATAATAAAGCAGTGTCCTATCTCTATTATTAACTCCTTTGCCAGCGCTTGCTGCCAGCACACTAATCATCGATACAACGATGGCTCGACCTTTTATACTTGTGCCAGACAACACACATAGGTACACAACCACACACATGACTGTATTAAATACACCACATGTTTTACCATACCATATGATCGCACGTTTATTATGCATGGTTGTTCATTCAGCGTTGTATAATTGTGTAGTACACCCGTATGTTGTTCTAACATTTCCGTTAATTTTAAACAAAGATTTAAAATAAAGTTCGTATTTAGTTTCCTACAATTATGTATAATAATATACCTTTCATAAGTGTACAAGTAATATAATACTATAAAACAAGTAAATAACCTGGTAATGCAATAAAATTAAGGTTAATAACTTTTAGGAAGTAAATAATAAATAATTAAGATAAACCAACCGATTCTTGTAGAAGTTGTGGGCCAAAACGAACTAGTGACTTTGGTCGTCACATTGCCTTCCTTCTCCCGGGGGGGCTGGATTGTTGTTTTACCATGGATGATTTGTACCTTCTACCTGCAGGCTTGTGGAGCTTAACTGTAGTAGGCTTCTAACGGTACGGGGAATATAGGCGGTATGTAGTCACGGGGCTATAGACAGAGTTGGAGAACGGCGTTTGTTGTCAGTCCATGATGACGCTGTTGTGATTTATTTGGCTTGCCCGGTTTTGGAAATGGTGTTCTCAGACTCATCGGCCAGTAACACTTCGATCTCTGCAGGCATACATATGTTTTGCGGCTTACTGGATAATTGTTTTACCACCTAGTATGTCGAACCTACGAGTGGCTCCAGATTTCCCTCAAGTTGTGCTGCTTTGGAAATGATGCTATCAGACTCATCGGCCAGTAACACTTCGATTTCTGCAGGCATACATATGTTTTGCGGCTTACTGGATAATTGTTTTACCACCTGGTATAAAAAACCTACGGGTGACTCCAGGTTTACCTCAAGTTGTGCTGCTTTGGAAATCGTGCTATCAGACTCATCGGCCAGTAACACTTCGATTTCTGCGAGCATATATTGTGGAGAATAATTTTCTTACCCAAAATTGTGTGACGAAACTGCGGATGGCTTCAGATTTACCTCAAGTTTTGCTGCTTTGGAAATGGTGTACTCAGACTCATGGGCTAGTAACACTTCTATTTCTGCGAGCATATATTGTGGCTTACTGAATACTTTCTTACCCAAAATTTTTGTGACGAAACTGCGGGTGGCTCCGGTGTCTGAAGTTATATTGTTCTTGATCCGGGGACCCGCTTTGATATGTTTCGTTGTCTTTAGCATTGGTAATGCGGACGGCACTCTGATTTTGGAGATGCAGTTCTCTCATCTTTTGGGGGGGGCTGACTATCATACGATGGTGCTCGACTCGGACGTGGTGTTCATCTGCTCTAGGTTAAGTGTGATGCATCCGGTCTTGGAGTGCCATAATCATAATAATCGTTGAAGGCCTGGAATCTCGTCATCAAGTTCACAATAGTATGGAAAAATAAAACACAAGAGGTTCTTCTGAAGGGCGCGCACTGTTTGTGGTTATTGAAGACCATATAAGTGCTTTGTCCCTGAAGAGTTGTGATATTTCCCACCAAATGTGGCTAAGGTCAATATAGTACCAAGAGGCTAGTTCCTGTTCACCAATGATGACTACTGGCAGATGCTTCTCACCATCATATTTTAGATCCCATTTTCGTACAAGCTTACTCGTGGCTACTTGTTCGCTTGATGAGGTACTATATGGCGGCGATTTGGTTGTTAGGCCCGGTAGGTGTACTGGTGCTGGTGATGCAAGCGTTTTATTGTTTTCTGTATCTGGCGTCCTGGATATATTTTCTACACAGTGCTTTACGTATGCTCCTCCTTTTCTAAAGAGTACACCCACGTTGTTCTTAGCATGTTGAATTTGCCCCGGGAGAACGCTGGATTTGTAGAATAACGTTTGCCTCGTTGTGGTTGGTATACTTAATCGAATACACATATATAACAACTATTGAATAAAAAAAAACAAACAAGACATAAGAGAATTATTTATAAAAAAAAAAAACGCTTTTAAATGTCTGAATATTTCAATTTCTTTTCTAAATGCCATGTACCAAAGACTTTTAAGAAAATTTTTTTTCAACATGAACAACAAAATAATTATAAGAAAAAAACTTTATGCAAATTTAAATGGTACATGACTATTATTATTTTTTTTATTATTTATTGTTTTCATTGTATATCTTATTTATATTAATAAATTATTTATTTATTTATTAATTAATAACCTATGATTATTTTATTTATTTTATTATATATTTTGTTTTGTTATTTATTAATTTTTTTATATACATATATTTTATTTATATATTTTTTTTCTTTTTTTTTATTTATTATTTTTTTTTGTTTATTTATTTATTAATTATCATTATTTTATTATTTAATTATTTTAGCCATTTATTATGTTTTTATAAATATTATATTCTTTTTAGTTTATAGTTATTTAAATGGTAAAATACATTGCTTGAATGGAACAAGAAGATTTATAGTGAGATTTACACTTGAAAACCATTTACACAATGTATATTTACGCTTTGTGGTTCTTTGTTTAAAGGACAAAGAGTCCCTGCTCGGGCACCAAATGTAACGGCACGGATTCGCTGGTTGCTAGGGTAGGCTCAGCGGAGTCCAAAGTCGTGTAGATTAATTAGAAATTGTAACGTACCTTTCTTGGCTACTTGGACAAAAATTAAACAAGTACACCAGGTTCATTTAATGTTAACAATATTCCTTTATTTACTCAAAAAAAAATATATGAAAAATAAATTATAGCTATTAAATCGCGTAGCCATATCACAAAAAATAAAAATATAAAAAAATAAGAAACTAAAATTTTCGATAAGAGAAAAATGCTCAATTTTTATTTATAAGTGTATTGATTCACCTTTTGAAAAAAAGTGTCCTAATTTCCAAAGGCATCCTCTCCCACATATAAATAAAAATATTCAGAGAAAAACAAAAAAAATAGAGAACTTAATATCTCCGTAGTTTAATTAATAATAGAGCATTAATAGAGAATTAATAATAGAGCAGTGTCCTATCTCTATTATTACTCAAAAAGCTCAATTTTTATTTATAAGAGTATTGATTCACCTTTGGAAAAAAGTGTCCTAATTCCCAAAGGCATCCTCTCCCACTTATAAATAAAAATACTAAAAAAAAAAGAGAGAAACTTAATATCTTAGTGGTGGCCTCAAATTCACTAACAAAAAGATTTAATAATAAAGCAGTGTCCTATCTCTATTATTAACTCCTTTGCCAGCGCTTGCTGCCAGCACACTAATCATCGATACAACGATGGCTCGACCTTTTATACTTGTGCCAGACAACACACATAGGTACACAACCACACACACGACTGTATTAAATACACCACATGTTTTACCATACCATATGATCGCACGTTTATTATGCATGGTTGTTCATTCAGCGTTGTATAATTGTGTAGTACACCCGTATGTTGTTCTAACATTTCCGTTAATTTTAAACAAAGATTTAAAATAAAGTTCGTATTTAGTTTCCTACAATTATGTATAATAATATACCTTTCATAAGTGTACAAGTAATATAATACTATAAAACAAGTAAATAACCTGGTAATGCAATAAAATTAAGGTTAATAATTTTTAGGAAGTAAATAATAAATAATTAAGATAAACCAACCGATTCTTGTAGAAGTTGTGGGCCAAAACGAACTAGTGACTTTGGTCGTCACATTATATTGGAAACATTTTTTACCTTGAATTCCTGGAGGACGAGTGCATCTTTTATTTCTTCGGGAACAATATATGCCCTTCAATACGATCTGCAGGCCTTTAGCACTCTTAAGCTGGTATGTGTAGAAACTTGTTTTATTTTTTCAAATTCAGAAATCACTTTGCAGAAAGCTTTTTCGTCATAAATTTGAATTTTCGTTTCATCGATATTGCCACGTTTTATTGGAACAATGTGAAATTTATTCCCGCCAATGACCGAAATTAGTTTCTTAATAAGAGCGTTTGAATTTTTTTCTCTCAAATAGATTGGTGGCGGCTTGCAGGTTCTGTTCCCGGATTTATCAGGTGTGTCATTGTCATCTTGCAATATTTGAAAACGATTAGTGGAGGATGCACTGTTATCCCTAGATACCTTTGAAGCAGATGCAATTTTAGTAGAATTTGGGCTTCGCCCGCGCTTTCCCACAATAATATATCGGTACATTCCAACTTGGACCTTGGGCTTTGGGCTACTCTTATTTACAGTGACTAATTGGGTAAGTGATGAATCGGATGATATCGCTGATTTAAATGATGAAGTAGTAGGCAACTGTAATGTTAACAAATCACTAGTTGGCATTGGACAAAGCGAAGTTGATCGCTGACGAAAAATTGGCTTAGCCGTTAAAAAAAAGTCTATCATTAGGTTTTTTATTTATTTTGTTTAAATTAAGATCATCAGAACACACACTAAGTCTATCACTATATTTTTTATTTTTATTGTTATCATTAAGATCATCAGAGTTCACAGTAAGATAGGCATTTCTACCGTTATAACTCACTTCACAATTATTTGTTTTTGAAGTACTCATATAGAGTATTCCTCAAGGGCACTTTGTAAATGTATTCCTCAAGGGCACTTTGAGTTATTTTGTTTACGGTTGTTTTTGTTTTTTTTTGTTTTAGTTATTACTTTTTGTATGTAAAAAATATTAGCAAAGCAAAAAAAGCTTGTTTATCAAAGTTAATGTACAACGAATATAATGTACTACAAATATTTTTTTGTATGGTTTTTTTTTTGTTTAGCATGTATGTAAAAAAAATCCGCTAATACGTCTGTTCACTATGAAGGTACAACGAGAACTCTTTGTGGTATATGACTTTTAAATATGTTATTAAAATGGTCAAGAACTTTTTGTTTCATAATATTTGGTAACTGCTTTAACATTGAATACGAAATTCTGTCGATACCTGCAGTGTTTCCTTTCAGAATGTTAAGTGATGAGGTCAGTTTTGTCAAAGTTATATTATTTTCAATTACCGCATTGCTGTGGAATGTTCATGTCTGAAGGTTTATCGGACCAGAACTTACTTAAAATATTTGCTATCTCGTTTTTGTCTGTAGTTAGTGTGGAACTCAACGACGTTATTATTGGAAAATTATCGCTTCCATTAAGGTTTTCATCTGTTTTTCAATCAGCTATAGCTGCTAAAGAAGAAGTGCAAAATATGAGGTCAATATGTGAAAAGGATCCATGCGTGCTCAAGTGAGTTGGAGATCCATTATTTAAAATAATTAATTGCGATTGAGATATAAAGTTTTCTATTATTTTCCCTCTTTGGTTATTTATATGGAATCCCAGGCACTATGCCAAGCATTAAAGTCACCTGTTACAATAGTTTCGGAAGTTAGGTTGCCAAATACATTTCTTAAGTTTTTGTTCTGAATCTTTGTTTGCAGAGGAATATAAGCGTTAATGATATTAAATTTGATGGCAGATTTTATTTCCAAGCAAACTGTGTCAAACAGGGCTGCCGTTTTTGGTTATTTCTAACTAAAAGTGGTTATTTTTTTCTTTGTGAATATTTTTCTCATTTTGGTTATTTTTTTGCCAAAATAATGATACACATGTACATATTTTGTATGTTATACTTTCTAGGCTTTTATGTTCTTCAATTTTTAGTATTCCTACTAAGGCAACTGAAAATAAAACAGCTGTGACTAAAATCGCTAGTGCAGCCACCTGTTATGAATTCGCCTTGATTGCTACTCACTTGTTTACAATACTTTTACAACACTGTCAACAGCTTTTAATTTTACTAAATGATCGCAACTCTGTACTAAAGAAATGACACGTCTTTTGTAATGGCGGCAACATTGAATTAAAAGATTTTACAAAGTAAATTTATATAAAGAATATGCACGTAAACGTGTGAAGAAAAACAAAATTCAAAAATAAAACGGAATACTAAAAGAGAAAAAATTAATCAGCTGCCAACTGGCATAAACCTTACAAATGAGCATTGAACTAATGCTTGCAAGTCAGCTTCAATTATCTTGATTTCTTGTTGTAGTGCGGCACAAAGTGTATGCATTTTAAATGTTATTTAATAAAAATACTACATATTGAAATTTGGTTATTTTTTTCTCAATTGGTAACTTTTAAAGAATAAGAATTGCCACTCCACCGTATCTAGTAACTGATGTATTTGTTAAGTAGATGTTCTTATTTATGAGAATGGGTATATTAGCTAATGGTTATGAGACTCTTGGATTGATATTATTTTTGGACAAAATTTTTTATGAGGATCAATAACTCATTGTAGTTGTTAATATATCCATTAATATTCCATTGAATAATATTGAAAGTCCTATTATGTTTTAATTAGATCAGTTCGGTGTATGAATGGTTTAATGTTTTTATATTGTGAGAGAATAAATATTAAATTTGTTTTTTATAATAATTATTTATAAAGAGTATTTTAATATGAGAGTAATAATTGGGCCAAGTAACAAATGTTTTTGTTGTAAATTTTAATTTAAAGTATCTGAGTAATAATTTAATAATTATAAGAGTGAGTATTTTTTTGCTTTAGGTTAGGACAAAAAAATATGATATGGAGTAATAATTTCGTTTGGTATGTTTTAATAGAAAAAATAATTAATGTGATAACATCTGCTGAGCGTTTAATAAATAAAATATGAGAGGCTGGAACAATAAAATTATTTAATGAATTGAGAAAATTTGATAACTGTATAAATATAATCTTATTTTTAAAAGCCATTGTAACAAAATACGGGAATTTATTTCTTTCTTTTGATAAATGTTAATTTCTTTTTTAATTTAGAGAAATTTTTGTTTGTCATATTTTTTGGGAGAAGAAATGTTTTGCTATCGTTTGTTGCTTGGGTTTCGACTGCTGAGACCGAAGAGAAATTTTCTATTTCCATATTGTTGCTTTCATTCTGTGATATACATATCTATATCAGACATTACGTTGGAATAATCTTGTAAGAAGCGGTGTTATGTGGAATTAATGACTATATTATCGGATGGTTTAAATGATTGATGGGCAGTTGTTGTGGATGAATTTGTTTGGTTTTTTAATACATTTGAGTATGTAGTGTTTGAATTAGGATGACGTTCCTTGTAGATGGTCGCAGTTTTTTTCTTACCTACTTCTTCTTGGGAAACTATTGCTTGAATCTCTTTCTCTTTTAGAAATATTGGACATTTTTGGTCAATAGTAAAGTGGTTGAAATCGAGACTTAATTCTTTGCAATTGATGCATAATTTCGTTAGCGTACATGTTTCCTCGTTTTCTCCGAAATCAAAATGTTGTGAACAGTTAGGGCATAGTTTGATATTATGCCATGTTTTGGCTCTATGTCCATAGCGGTAGCAAGTTTTGCATCGTAAAGGTAGAGCAATATATGTCCGGAATCTTACTCTCTCGTATCCAAATGAAATCTCAGATGGAAGAGATGTTGCGTTGAATGTAAAAATTACTAGACCAGTCTCTTTTCATTTGCTTTCTGTAGATTTTTTCATTATTTTTTCGACTTTGCATATATTCTGAGCCTTTAACTCATTTAAAATTTAATTTTCAGGAATACGACAAAGGTCGTTGGAGTATACAATTCCCTTTGAAAAATTTAAAGAATTGTGCTCTGAGACGTCTACTTCGATTTTTGGGGAAAGTGACACTAACGGCCTTATGTATAAGCAAAACTAGCACGAAGTTAGCATAAGTGGCAAAATTGAACGTGATCTTAAAGAGTTTTGCCATGAAACTTCACATTAAAAATCATGCTAGGACTTAGAGGTGGGTTAAAATTAGGTAATGCGACCATTTTTAATGTCAAATTGTATGGAGGAACTCGTTAACATCTATTTAAATTTCGTCACTTATGCTAACTTCATGCCAATTTTTGCTTATACATAGGGCCGTAATTGTATTAATTTACTTGCTTGTGCTAAGTGTTTTGTTTTAATAATGATTGTGCCATTTCTGAGTTCATTAGAAGAACTAACTTCGCCTCCAAAAGTGGCATCTACGACTTTTTTTATTGGAAAGGGCGATACCCTTGTAAGCGAATTTTCACTATTTTTCCTCGACATCACTAGATATTTAGGACCAAGTGTTGTTAACTTTAAGCACTTATCTTAATCAAGCATTACTGGTGGATGGTAAACACCACCACCGTCTGGAGGCTTGTCCATGTTTTAACAAATTTATTTTTGTCGTATTTGTACCAATTTTTTAAATCCTATTTGCATATGTTCAAGGTCTATTAAATTTAAAATTGTGTGGGGGGGGGGAGAAGCAAAATGCTCGCCCAAAATTTTACTTAATTACTTTTGGAATTTGTGGACCAATTTACAAAACTCATTGTGCATATGGAAAAAGTATGAAATTTTGTTTGGAAATGGTGGGGGAAGGGAGAATCAAAAAATTGATGATCAAATAACTTCGTCATTTGTCGATCAATTTTCAAAATGCTTTTTGCATATGGAAGAGATCTATTTATTTTTAATGGAGGAAGGGTGAAATGTGCCTTCCAAAAAATGGATTATTAAATTACTATGTCCTTTGTAGACCAATTTTTTAAATTCTTTGCATATGAGAAAATTCCGTTTTTTTTAATTGTAGGATGGGGTCGGGGAGGGGGGGAGGAGAATGCTCACCCCAAAAATTTATTATCAAATAACTTTGTCATTTGCGGACCAATTTTGAAACTCTTTTGCATATGGAAAAGGTTCTCTAAAAACTTTTTTTTTTGAAATTTGAAAATTTATAATCAAATATTTTTGTCATCCAAAATACTTTTTTCGTATGGCAAAGTTCCATAATTTTGTTTTAGAAATTGTTGGGGGAGGGAGGAAGCAAAGTATCCTTTTTTAAAAAGTGAATATCAAATAACTTCATCATATGTTGAACAATTTCCAAATCAATATTTTTATACGGAAGAAGTCAACTAAATTTTTTTTTGTAAATTGGGAAGGTTGTTGAAATCTGCATGCAACGATAATTGATTATTAAATAACTTCGTGATTTGGCGACCAGTTTTCAAAATGATTTTTGCATATGGAAGAGGTCCAATAATTTTTTTTAATAGGAGTGGCGAAATGTACCCACAACAAAATGGATTATCACATTGCTGTGTCGTTTGTAGACCAATTTTCAAAATTATTTTCTACTTTGGAATGGAACCACTAATGAAAATCAAGGAGGATGAGAAAAATGCCCGCAACAAAAATTTATTCTGAAAAAAATTTGTTTTCAAAATTTGGGGAGGGGTAGCGAAGCACATTGGGTTAAGCTAGTATCTTGCTTATATTTCTAATGTGTTGATAACTTAAATTTTTTTTTATAATTTTTCCTCAAAATTTATTTGTATTTCCTTAGGGAAGTTAGGTATTATTATACTTTCAGTGTATGTTCTTTTATCATACCATTTTTCAAGAATCCCAATTTTACATTCTTTAATTTTCACTAAGAAATGACCGGTAAGTATAATGGGTATATCATTACAAGTTTGATTAACTCTTACATTATTCATACTTACAACAAATAGGAAATCGGAGTCGACTTCAACAATGTATGTGATTGGATTTTTTCGGTAATCACAAAATATTTTCATTTAACATGTTCTCAATACAGTTATTTGTCAAAACAGTAAGTTTTTTTTTTAAATTAGTTGCAAAATATATTTTATTATGTCTTGAAATATGTCTATTTTTATCTTCACTTAAGTCCAAATTATCATTATTTGGAATTGGTTGGATATATAAGGAACTATAAGGTTCCTGGGTTAGTTGAGGAATTTGGATTATTAACAGTATGTTTCGTTTATTAGTTGCGATAGTCATTTTTATGTTACGTAATGTTGTACTTTATTATTTCTTAATCGGTTATTATGTTTTGGCTCAAAAGTCCTAGTCTCGATGCCAGTATTATTCCCTCAACCTTGTCAATTATCCTTTCAAGTTTAGCAATTTGAAAATTTAGAGAAGACACACTTCTCGATTTGGAGCTTTTCGCCAACTGTTTCGTTATTGATATTTATGTATTCCAAATAATTCTTCCTTGCTTCCAATTCATAAATTTTAGAAAGTTTTGCCAGTTGCTCATCAGAATGCTGATTTATTTGAATCTGGCTATTAGATTGTTTGATTACGTCATGTGTGGTCGTTTTCATTCTCTGTAATGTTTCTTCCATTTGTAACTTTCTTTTTTTCTTTTTTCAAGTTAGGATAATTATAATTTTTCTTAAATTCTAAAAATGTCTTGTCGATAACCAGGTGGTTATTTTCATACTTGTGATGTTATTACCTCTAATAAGTCTTGTTTTTCCATGATTTCCAGTAGGGTATAAGTTTCATATATTTTAAATCTCTTAGGGCCATTTTTACTACTTAAAGTTAGTTAAAAGTAGGATTTTATCGGACATATAAAAAGTTTTCCAGCAGTACAATTTTAGCTTAACTTAAAGTGAACGCTAAGTTAAAGGCAAATGTATCCTTCCTGGTAAGTTAAATTAAATTAATAATAATGAATAGTGTTTTATACTTCCAACAAAATCCCACTTTTAACTATCTTTAAGTTGTAATGCAGGCCCTTAATATTTCTTAATTTCTTCACTTCCTTCTGGATCATTACATACAAATCCTCAACATCACTCTTATGTCTACTTAAATTTAATTACATAATATAATACATCCTGACGCGAATGTTTTGCAGTCCCTTACTGGCTTCACAGCCCCTTTAATAATATCCTGATTGTCCACTACCACGGTATAGCCACCGTAGTAAGAGAACCTACTTTCCACAAACTCTCCTCAGCTGACTTCCACTTCTACCAACATCTGTTTACTAATAGTTTATCACCGTGGTATAACCTCCGTGATGAACACATACTGGAACTTTCCTCCAATTTATTTACTATCGCGGTAAGACCACCGTAGTAAATCTTTACTAATTTCTACTAGTAGTTTAACACAGTGGTAATACCTCCAAGATACACCACCTTACCCAAACACGGCTCGCACCAAACAGACCCCTTCTTTCATGTACAAGCACTCCTTTTATATTTTTTGTTGACTGCGCTGCTTTGCTATAACATTCGTTGATATCTCTGCTTAGTTACATTTTAATATTATAAACATATGTTAGCTATATTTAGCGAGTGATGTTCAGTGGATATGCTGTGAATTAATGTCGGTAGTGCTCACTAGGGTTTTTTAATTAAAATACGTTACATTCAAATTGCTATGTAGTACTAATAAAAGTAAATAGTACGGCATTTACATTATCTCAAAATCTAGTACTTCCGAGATTTCGAGCTAAATCTAGCTGCTTTGTATTAGATTTGTAGGAAATCTACATAAAATCTAATTATTTTATTTTCACTACCCTGTGCATAGTACACATTGGGTGCCTTCGGGATCCCAATTTTACCGAAAACTGTTCCCATACTCAAAGTTTCGGCAAGTAAGGGAGCTTTTGAGAGAGTAATGTTCTTTTTCTTCTTGCACGAAACAGCCTGTAATTTTTCTTTGGGCTAGTTCGGGCAAACCGAAAAACAATCAGCTGTTTCAAAAATAACCAATAACAAATTAAAATTAAATTGATCTAAACACTAACAACATTGAACAGTTACTTCAAAAATGTTTATAAACAAGTACTGAACTAAGTTTTATGAGTTTTTATATAAAATTAAGAAACAAAACATTCTAGATATGCAAAAGCATATCGGCTAAAATCCTAACCTTCGGCCAAAACCGAAGCCGAAGGCGAATGTTTTAAATTTTAAAAATGATACTTACGTTTTATGTGCATTAAGAAAAAACTTTGCTTTTTTGAGATCACTGAAATAGCTGTAATATCTATTGGATACATAACAAGAAAAATAAAAACTATTTTGCAATTTTTAGATTGCTTTTTCATATGATCACTCACAAGAACGTCCAAGTAAAAGAAAATAGAAAGCAACAGGGTTGTATTTCAAAGCGACCCTTTCAAAACGTTAAAAACAATAGAAACTGTCGGCAAGCAACGACCAAACGTAATTTTATTTTTCAAGCTTGGAATGAAAAATATTCGGCTTCGGCTAATCGGCCGATTTTTGCCATAGGCCGAATGCTGGCCGATTACCAACTTTTGGCCGAAGACCGAAGCCGATTAATCGGTCGAACTTTAATAAAAAGCCGATTAATCTTCGGCACTCTGGCGCTTCTCTGGCCAGCCTGGAGGTTAGGTTAGGTTAGTCTGAGTGGTCAAAGGACCTCGCATAGACCAAGATTGATCCTTAGCGATACCCAAAAAGTGACAAGAAATCTGCAAGTATGGCGGCTTAGTTCGCGGTGCCTGTATCGAATGACTCCCACACAGATTTAGCAAACCTTAGCAGCCTACACATTTCTATTCCCGATACAAGATCAAGACTACGAAAAGTGTGATCAACAAGGCAGTCATATCTAGTGCGGTTTAGAGCCGGACAGTGGCACAGTAGATATTCTACTGTCTCAATTACCCCAGGTTCCTTACATTTCCTGCAGGTGCCGTCAAGTATTTGTCCTATTTTGACGGCATATGAAGCCGTCCAACAGTAATATCCCCACTAGAAGTCTACAGTTTCTTCTGGTTAGTGATAAAAGGAATTTAGTCGATTTAGGATCATAGGAACTCCACATGATTTTAGAAGTTTTACAAGTTTTCGTCACACGCCAACTTTCCTCCGCTTCTTCCTTCATCTTAGAGTCTAAAATCCCTTTCAAGTGCTGAATTGGTTTCCGAACATATACCATTTCTTCCACAGGTAATTGGATTCCCCTTTTGGCTAGTGTATCTGCCATTTCGTTTCCCTCAATCCCCATGTGTCCTCGTACCCAAAAAACATGTACTTGTCTGTCAGCACATAGCCTATTAAGGGCGTTCCTACACATGAGCACATTCGAGGAGTAGTTACAATCTGCTGAAATAGCCTTAATTGCTGCTTGACTGTCTATATATATATTCACACGCGCATTCATGGTTTGAGGGGTAAAAACTAATTCTGCAGCCATTTTGGCTGCATAGATTTCCGCCTGGAATATGCTACAGTAATCAGGAAGTTTATAAGATTCCTCTATACTGAGCTCCGGGCAGTAAACCGCAGCTCCTACCCCTTCATCCATCTTTGTACCATCAGTGAATAAATTGAAACTATGCCCCCTATAGTTAAGACCTTCGAGATAGCCTTCTTCCCTTATAGTGATCTGTGTTTTTTTGTTTTTCAAGAAAGTTAATTTCTGGAATGATGTAGTCCGAGTTACACTCCATGTCTTCCAGCAATTTACCGTAACCAAATGGTTTGTACGACATCTGTCCTGTTATTCTCAGTCGGATTACGGACTTGCATGCCGCGTTCAAAGCGGTTAGTTTTATTGGTTTAAGGTCCAAAATAACATCTAAGGCTGCAGTAGTTGTACTTTTCAGAGCTCCAGTGATGCAGAGTTCTGCCAGTGTTTTCTAACTTTTTTAGGTATGCTTTCGTCTCAGTCGCCCTCCACCATACAAGTATTCCGAAGAGTAGAATTGGTCTAGCTACCGCTATGTAGGTCCAATATGTAAGATTAGGCGAAAGTCCCCATGTCTTTCCCAGCATATTTTTACATGCGTACAGAGCAGTGGTGGCCTTTTTGGCTCTATCCTCTATCCAGGCCAGCCTGGAAGTAAACGCAAGAGTGTGTATGTGAGTAAGTATGTATTTACTTGTGCTTTGGATTTTGGTAAAATTTTTGGTTTTTCTTGTTCCCGTACTTTTGTAAATTTTTTGTATTATAGAGAGAAATTATAGCTTTTTCTCATTTTACCGAACTTTCCCCAAAAAGTACGCGATCAAACCTAGTATTTATATAAAAGATGATTGAATTAGCTTCGGTCTGCTTGAAAATGTGTGTGAATTGGCTACATCACAATTGTTTGGTGGTAGTTTTGGAAACTTTTCAATTAATAAGTTTTGTTTTGGATAAAAAACGTCTTTATAAATGTCAAATAAACTTTGTGTAAACGGTATAGATTTTGATAAGGATTTTAATTAGAATCTAATAGATTCTGTGCAGGTGTAAATGCCCTATAAATGTTCAATCATTAACTAATTGAATCCAAAACGAAATATGTGCAATAGTAATTTGTATAACAACAATATAATATATAATAATAAAAAAATAAATGGCAATATATAGGGTGTTTTTTATTGAGGTATAGAACTTTAGGTTGGCATCACTTTTTTAACTGGCGGCCATTTTGTCAGCTGTCAAGTGATTAATATTTAGTTTGGTTTGCCATTTCATCATGAACAGGTTGACAAAAGAACAATGCTTGCAAATCGTGCAAATTTGCTTTATTCGAGCCAGCCGAATTGGCTTTAAAAAAGCCGAATTGGCTTTATTCGAGCCAGCCGCGGCGGCCACATGCCCGAAGTCATATTTAAACATTAATGGCATAAAATTATCCTTCCAATAAAGCCAAATTGATGGACATTAAAACGATTTTCTTGTGTTTTATTTCAATTCGAAGTTCTATACCTCTAAAAAAATCGTGCAAATTTGCTTTATTCGAGCCAGCCGAATTGGCTTTATTCGAGCCAGCCGCGGCGGCCACATGCCCGAAGTCATATTTAAACATTAATGGCATAAAATTATCCTTCCAATAAAGCCAAATTGATGGACATTAAAACGATTTTCTTGTGTTTTATTTCAATTCGAAGTTATATACCTCTAAAAAAACACCCATTATAAAAAAAAACAAAAAAATTTTTGTTGGCGACAAAAACGAGCCTCACAGCGACTTTTATAGTCACACCATAAAAAAAAATTGCTGCAATTTAGCTACAGTTTGTGCTGTCTGCGGTGAAATGCACAGTACTGCTAGTTGTACGAAACCAAAAGATCATAAGGAAAAAAGTGCAGTAATTGTGTTGTTAATCACACTGCTAACTACAGAGTATGTCCTGTGTACTCTTCCGTTAAGAAGTCAATGTGGCAAAATCCTAAAGTAACTCCAGCACAAACAGAAAATACGTACTCCGCCACTTCTAACCAATTACTACACATGTATCGTATTTTGACGCTGTGAAAATCAATTCTATTATCATGTAAAAAATTTCTCCCCCAAATAATTCAACAAATTCAAGCTCAAGCCTTAACTTTAGTCACCTTGAAGTTACTATTGGGAATCTGGTGCTAACTATAAACAACTTTACAATAAATATATATATATTTTTTTTCATATATATATATATATATATATATATATATATATATATATATATATATATTTATTTATCAGTTCTCGTTGTACCTTCATAGTGAACAGACGTATTAGCGGAATTTTTTTTACATACATACTAAATAAAAAAAATCATACAAAAAAAATATTTGTAGTACATAATATTCGTTGTACATTAACTTTGATAAATAAGCTTTTTTGCTTTGCTAATATTTTTTTACATAGACAGTAATAACTAAAACAAAAATAAAACAAAAACAACCGTAAACAAAATAACTCAAAGTGCCCTTGAGGAATACACTAACAAAGTGCCCTTGAGGAATACTCTATATGAGTACCTCAAAAACAAATAATTGTGAAGTGAGTGATAACGGCAGAAATGCCTATCTTACTGTGAGCTCTGATGATCTTAATGATAACAATAAAAAATCTGATGATAGACTTACTGTGAGTTCTGATGCTCTTAATATAAACAAAATAAATAAAAAACCTGATGACAGACTTTTTTTAACGGCTAAGCCAATTTTTCGTCAGCGATCAACTTCGCTTTGTCCAATGTCAACTAGTGATTTGTTAACATTAAAGTTGCCTACTACTTCGTCATTTAAATCAGCGATATCATCCGATTCAGGCTCGTGTTCATCACTTACCCAAATTGTCAATATAAATAAGAGTAGCCCAAAACCCAAGGTCCAAGTCGGAATGGACCGATATATAATTGTGGGAAAGCGCGGGCGAAGCCCAAATTCTAATAAAATTGCATCTGCTTCAAAGGTATCTAGGGATAACAGCGCATCCTCCACTAATCGTTTTCAAATATTGCAAGATGACAACGACACACTTGATATATCTGAGAAAAAAACCTCCAAGCCGCCACCAATATATTTGAGAGAAAAAAATTCAAACGCTCTTATTAAGAAATTAATTTCGGTCATTGGTGAGAAAAAATTTCACATTGTTCCAATAAAACGTGGCAATATCGATGAAACGAAAATTCAAATTTATGACGAAACAGATTTCCGTAAAATGGTTTCTGAATTTGAAAAAAGAAAAACAAGTTTCTACACATACCAGCTTAAGAGTGCTAAAGGCCTGCAGATCGTATTGAAGGGCATAGATTCTTATGTTGTTCCCGAAGAAATAAAAGACGCACTCGTCCTCCAGGGATTCAAGGTAAAAAATGTTTCAAATATAATAAATAGGGAGAAGATCCCCCAGCCTCTATTTTGCGTTGAACTTGAGCCGAATGATATAAAATTGAGAAAAAATGAGACGCACCCAATTTATAATTTAAAATATCTTTTATACCGAAAAATAACAGTTGAAGAACCTCACAAGCGTTCTGGACCCGTACAGTGCCATAATTGTCAAAAATATGGCCACACAAAAACTTACTGCAAATTACCTACAGTTTGTGTTATTTGCGGTGAATTGCACGGTACTGCTAGTTGCAATAAACCGAAAGATCAAAGTAACAAAAAATGCAGTAATTGTGGAGAAAATCACACTGCTAACTACAGAGGTTGTCGTGTATATTCTTTCGTTAAAAAGACTATGGGGCAAAAACCTAAAGTAGCTCCAGCACAAACAGCAAACACTTACTCCGCCACTCTTGCCCAAGTGAGCCAACCAGTTAATTCACGTGTATCGTATGCCGATGCTGCAAAAACAAGCTCTATTCCCACACAAAATGTTTCACGGCCAAATACTTCAATAAATACAAACTCAGGCTTTAATTTTAATCGCCTTGAAGCTACTATTGAAAATCTGGTGCAAACTATAAACAATTTTACAACAAGTATGACTAGCATGATGCAAGAAATGCTGCGAATGCAGAATACTCTGCTTCAAGCAATACTTAATAAGCCATGAACACGTTAACAATATGTTTCTGGAACGCAAACGGCATTCGCCAACATAAAAATGAACTTGAGCACTTCCTCACGGAAAAAAATATTGATATAATGTTGGTCTCTGAGACTCATTTGACTTCGAGAAGCCTTTTTAAAATTTATGGCTACACCTTATATGATTCAAAGGACCCGAGAGGAAGAGCATGCGGTGGATCAGCAATTTTAATAAAGTCAAGACTCAAGCATTATATTATTGACAACATTTGCGAAGAACATTTACAAGCAACGAATATTTGTATCGAAAATGTTTGCACTAATTTTGTCATATCATCAATTTACTCCCCTCCTAGGTTCGCAATTACTGAGGACCAATACGAGGATTTCTACAAATCCCTTGGCCCTTGCTTCGTAGCAGCTGGCGACTACAATGCAAAACATACGTTCTGGGGTTCGCGTCTTATTACACCTAGAGGTCGGGCATTGTTCAACACAATTTAAAAAATGGGCTTGGACGTCATTTCGAGTGGGGAGCCCACTTACTGGCCTACGGACATACAAAAAATTCCGGATGTTATAGATTTTGGAGTCATGAAAAATATTTCTAGGGAATTAGTTCATGTTGAAGCGTCTCAAGATCTTTCCTCCGATCACTCTCCCACGATCGTTACAATTTGTAGCCCACTAAGTAGTGACTTACCTCACCCGTATGTGAAGACGATCAACCGTGTTAATTGGCTGGGGTTCAGAAAATATCTCAGTACTCATTGTACGGAAAACATTATGCTAAGAACATCCGAAGATATTGAATTTAACATTGGCAATCTTATCAAAAATATAAAACAGGCTGCTGAACATGCGACTACCTCCTACCCGCAGACTGGATTTAATAGAATTTATTCTACGGATATTGAACGTCTTGTAAGTGAAAAAAGAAGAGCTAGAAGGGAATGGCAACAGCACAGATCGCCCCAACATAAAATCAGATTTAAAGAGTGCACTAAACGACTCCAAGACTTGCTTGCATTTGAAAAAACTGCATCTTTTAAAAACTATCTGGAAGGTCTTGATGCCACACCAGCATCTAATTACTCCTTGTGGCGCGCTGCTAGAAAGCTTAAAACACCTGTTGCGTTTAAACCACCTCTGCGTACATCTACAGGGGGTTGGGCAAGAAGCGATACTGAAAAAGGTAAACTATTTGCTGAGCATTTAAAATCAGTATTTACCCCTAACTCGTGTACTGGTGTTATTGATTTGCCGAATGTAGTGGCGCTACCCCCTCGACCCATAAAATTTAGAACGTGTGATGTACAAAAAGTAATTGCTGAACTTAACCCGAAGAAAGCTACGGGCATTGATGGAATTAGTAACCAGATGCTAATAAAGTTGCCTCGTATTGCAATTAGAATCCTATTATTTATTTTTAACGCCATTTTACGACTGGAGTATTTTCCAAATAGCTGGAAGCTTGCCAAAGTTAAAATGATTCCAAAGCCGGGCAAAGAACTTACCAAGGCTGAGTCATACAGGCCAATAAGTCTGCTATCAACAATGTCAAAACTTTTCGAAAAATTGCTCATGACAAAATTGTCCCCAATTCTAGTTAGTAATGGGTGCATACCGGACCATCAATTTGGTTTTAGAAGTCAGCATAGCACCATCGAACAAACTCATAGATTGGTTCAGTTTATAAGAAGAACATTTGAAGAAAAGAAGTATTGTTCTGCGCTGTTTATCGACGTTTCTCAGGCATTTGATAAAGTGTGGCATGAAGGTCTTATTTTAAAATTGAAATCATATTTACCAATAAATTTTCTGAAGCTATTAGAAAGTTATATTACTACCCGGAAGTTTACGGTTGTGGAAGGAGACTTCATGAGTGTGCCCGAATCTATATCATCCGGTGTGCCACAGGGGAGCATACTGGGGCCAGTTTTGTATTTGATTTACACTTGTGATATGCCTTTGAGCAGCAATATCCATACATCTACGTTTGCCGATGATACAGCCTGTCTTAGTATGCACGAAAACCCTCACGAGGCTTCCCGATATCTACAAGAACATATTACACAACTGGAACTATGGTTAAATTTATGGAGAATCAAAGTAAACGAGCAAAAGTGTGTCCAGGTAACATTTACCCTGCGAAGAGATACTTGTTCCCCTATTCGAATCAACAATCAAGTTGTTCTTCAACATTCACACGTAAAATACCTTGGTATACACCTTGATCGACGGCTTACATGGAAGCCCCATATTGACTCAAAGCTAACACAAATGAAACTGAAATTAACTCAGCTACATTGGCTGATTGGTAGAAATTCTACACTCAGTCTAGATTGTAAACTTTTAATATACAAGACGATTTTGAAACCAATATGGTGCTACGGAATACAGTTATGGGGCACTGCTTCAGCTTCTAATGTCGAGAGAATCCAACGAAGGCAAAACAAAATTTTACGCTTAATAACATTGGCTCCATGGTATATAAAAAATTCAAATATACATCGTGATTTAAATATGCCACTAGTGACTGAAGAAATTGCAAAATACGCTGGCAAATATTTAACAAAACTCGAGTCACATCCTAATCCGCTTGCCCGTAATATTTTGAACTTTACTGGACACATCCGCCTAAAAAAGAGGGACACATGGGCTCTTATTCATAGCACTCCAGATGGGACTTCTTGAAAATACTTTATTTTTTTCCTTTTGACTATCACTACTTATGTATTATATATAACTATTACTAAGCTTATGTCCGACACTGGTCGGGCCTAATTATATTTTTAGATTTAAGATTTGAATACTTATTGTTAGTTCATATATGAAGATACAATAAATAAAAATCATGCATTAAAATAAAAAAAAATATATATATATTTATTTGTTGTATCTTCAAAAATTAACTAACAATAAGTGATCCAATCTCAAATCTATATATAATTATTAGGACCGACCAGTATCGGACATAAGCTTAGTGATAGTTATAAATAATACACAAAAAGTGATAATCAAAAAGGAAAAAAAAAAGAAGTATTTCAAGCAGTCCCATCTGGAGTGTTGAGTATAAGAGCCCTTGTGTCCCTCTTTGTTAGGCGGATGTGTCCAGTAAAGTTCAAAATATTACGTGTAAGCGGATTAGGATGTGACTCGAGTTTAGTTAAATATTTGCCTGCGTATTTTGCAATTTCTTCCGTCACTAGTGGCATATTTAAATCACGATATATATTTGAATTTTTAATGTACCATGGAGCCGATGTTATCAAACGTAAAATTTTGTTTTGCCTTCGTTGGATTTTTTTAATATTTGAAGCCGAAGCAGTGCCCCATAGCTGAATTCCATAGCACCATATTGGCTTCAAAAGCGACTTGTATAGTAAAAGTTTGCAGTCTAGGCTGAGTATTGAATTTCTGCCAATTAACCAATACATTTGAGTTAACTTAAGTTTCATTTGGCTTAACTTAGACTCAATATGATGTTTCCATGTAAAACTTCGATCAAGGTGTATACCAAGGTATTTCACTTGAGAATGTTGAGAAATATTTTGATTGTTATTTCGAATTGGGGAACAAGTATCTCTTCTTAGGGTAAACGTTATATGGACACACCTGTGTTCATTTACTTTAATTCTCCATAAGTTCAACCATATTTCAAGCTGCCGATGATACAGCCTGAATGAGTATGCACAAAAACCCTGATGAGGCATCTCGCAATCTCCAAAAACACATTACCCAGCTTTTTTATTTATTTTTTATTATCTATATGTTTATGTATATAAAAGGTAACTTTACTGACTAACTGATTGATGTATCAACGCCCGGCCCAAACGACTGCAGTTAGAGAGCTGAAATTTGGTGTGTAGGTTCCCCTTTCAATGTATAGATCCACTAAGAAGGGATTTTGGGAAACTCGAATACTAAGGGTTAAAAAGGGGTAAAAGAGGGTAAAAACGGTATCTTTATATCTCGGAAACTACACAAGATAGACTCTAAGTTCCAAAAGCACACAAGTGCTGCTAAAAAATAAGCTGAGACGTCTTTGGTACTTTTTTGATATGTCTACTTTTAGGGATTAGAAGGGGGGTAACAACTGAATTTTGGTACCTTTTTTCCAATCGGTACTTTTTTTATTAATGATAAGGTACATATGATATAAATGTAAAAATAAGCTAGAGAACTGAAATTTGGTGTGAAGGTTCCCCTTACAATGTATAGATCCACTTAGGGCCATTTTTACAACTTAAAGGTTAGTTAAAAGTAGGATTTTGTAGGACGTATAACTTACCAGGAAGGATAAATTTGCCTTTACCTTAGCGCTTACTTTAGGTTAAGCTAAAATTGTAAAGGAAAACATTTTATACGTCCGATAAAATCCTACTTTTACTAACTTTAAGTTGTAATAATGGCCGTAGGAAGGGAGTTTTGGAAACTCGAATGCTAAGAGGGTAGAAAGGGGGTAAAAAAGGGTGAAATAGGTATCTTTATATCTCAAAAGCTACATTATATTGGGTATTAAAAAGAGTAAAAACTGAATTTTGGTACCTTTTTAGCATTCGACATACATATCTTTTAAGTATTTGAGCAAAGCCGATAGAATCTAAGCGCGCTTTTTTCTTTGAAATCTCGAATGCGTTTTGATACTTTCTAAATATTCCCAATTAAAAGGGGTAAAATTATACCGTTTTCCGTACTTTTTTTGTTAATTACCTTATGTACTTTATATAAAAAAGTTGTTGATTGAAATTTTATTTTCAGTGATAATTATTATTTTATTGTGTGTGTATGTGTGAGTGGATTAATGAATGTCAAATTTTCAACACCTTTTAGTTTGTCTTTGCTTGGCTGCGATTAAAACTAAATGTGTTTGGGATGAGTCGAACCGGGAATCTCTTGACTAATAGACTAACGTGCTTAACACTCAGCTAAAGAGCAAATCGTTATTTCTTATTAAGCACAATAATTATTTTCAAGAAGTATCATTTGGGGTGCTGAGTATTGGAGCCCTTGTGTCCCTCATTTTTAAGCGGATGTGTCCAGTAAAGTTTAAGATATTGTGAGCAAGCGGATTAGGATGTGACTCGAGTTTTGTTAAATATTTGCCTGCGTATTTTGCAATTTCTTCAGTCACTATTGGCATATTTAAATCACGATGTATATTTGAATTTTTGATGTAAGGAAGGGTAAAATCTTAGAGTCCAGCTCATTTGGATCCAATACAATGATCCCTTTGTATTACCTGTTAATTGAAGAGAAGATAGTGAGAAAGGGTGATAGGGAAATGATAGTGATAGAGAAGACAGGTAGTGAAGGAAGAGATAGAGGATAGAGGAAGGCTTCATTCTTTTACAACTCTGCTCTTTGCACATTTTTAATAATGCAGTGTTGCAGCGCCATCTGGGGTCAAATGAGGCGTATTAAATTTTGAAGCTGTGTTTAGTAGCCATTTTATTGATTATTTTACTTCGCCAATTATTCTGCTACTCAACGAAGGAGGGCGCTCGGATGTACATTAGGATTATTATCTGATGAAGTTGGTATAGTTTTTAGTGACCAGTGCCTTATGCCTGCATCTCTAAAAGTTTTCCCACAGCAACTGATACAAAGGCCGCTAATGCACATCAGAAAAATGCGTGGTGTTGTTATTTTTAATGACTGTCGGAGGCCGGGCTCGAACCCAGGCTGCAGGTTTTTTGTAGTCAACGTGCTAACTACTTCAGCCAACGCCACCCCTGATATTTGGTATTTAGAGTTGATGCTTTTTTAGCAAGATGTCATTTAAAACAGATATGTCGTCCTTAATTTTAAAGTAAGGCATTACATCCTGTTCTACATTTTTCTTATTGCTCGGCCAACCCAGTCTTACATACTCATATATTCTCTTAAGCGTAGCATCCCTTTTTATATGCTCTTTTATCTTATCTATTTCTGACGAAGGTGTTTCTAAATGTAAAACTATGGAATTACAGTGTAGTGCGATTTTTGATCCATCTCTGTAAATTTAGTTCCAGTTCTTGGAGCTCTTGATAAAGTATCAGCAATATGTAAATGTTTGCCTGGTTTGTAGATAACTGATAAGTTATAGCTTTGCCGTCATGCTGGGATTTTAAACAAAGGTTTGTTAAATAAACTAACAAGAAACTTATGGTCAGTTTCCACTAAAACTTTTGAGCCATAAGCAAATTGATGAAATTTTTTGCACCCAAAGAGTATAGCAAACAGTTCTTTTTCTATTTGAGCATATCTTTGTTGAGCATCAGTCAATTTTACACATGCATATGCAATGGGATGTTTGTCATGCATGATTGTAGCACCTTGTGCGAATTTTGACACGTCTACTGACAAAATTATTTCTTTGTTAGGGTCAAAATATGTTAGAACTGGAGAATTAGTAATCTCACGCTTTAAGTTTTCAAACTCGCAATCGTGACTAGACGACCAATGCCATTGAATTTCTTTCTTCAAAAGATCTCTTAAATTTTTATTTTTTGAGGACAGATTTTCTATAAATGGACCTAGGTAAGTAATCATACCAAGGAAACGTTGTAATTCCTTAACATTATCCGGTTTGGGCATATTTTTTCTACATCTAGCTTAGTACCAGATTTATCAAAAACGTGTCCTAAAAACTTTATTTCAGTCTGCATTAATTTACATTTTGTTTTATTAAATTTTAACCCAACCTCTTTGGCCCATTGAAAAACTTTTTCTAATATTTAGTAATGTTCTTCTTTTGTTACAGAGTGTATTAAAAAGTCATCTACACATATTATTAGACCTGAAATATCGCCAAATAATTTTACAATCTCGGCATAAAAAAATTCAGGAGCCGCATTTATACCAAAAGGCAATCTTAGAAATCGGTAAGGACCAAATGGCGTATTAAAAGTACATAACCTAGAGGATTTTTCATTTAGGGGAATCATCCAGAACCCACTCTTGGCGTCTAGTGTCGAAATATAGTTGGAGCCGTTTAGTAGAGCTTTACAGTATTCAAAATTTGGAAATGGAAAATGTGAGCGTAGTATGGCTTTGTTTGAGTTCCTTGGATCCAAGCAAAGTCTTAGACTGCTATTAGGTTTCGACACTAAGACAATTGAACTCACCCACTCCGTTGGCTCACTAAATTGTTTAATAATATTCAAATCAGACATTCTTTTTAATTCAGCTCTTAATTTATCGTATAATTTAAACGGAATTTTGTGAGGTGAGTCTACTACGGGCGAAAGATTATCAAGTATTTTCAAATTACATTTAGTTTGCAAGAGACCAAGACCATTGAAAACATCGCAATATTGTTAATCTAATTTATTCACCGATATAAAATTTACATTTTTTACTAAATCTAACTGAACAGGAGATTCAAGACCAATTATGTTTGTACAATTAATATTGACAATATAAAATTGCATATTATAAGATTTGTTTTGAAAAACTACTAACAAATTTACAACACCTACAGCTTTTAGTTGCTCACCACTAAATCTAAATATTTTTACATTTGTCTTTCGAACTAAGTGATTTACATTTAAGAGCATTACAGTTTCAGAAGAAATGATATTGGATCATTTCTTATTGCAGATCATCAGGGAAAGGTAAAGTAAGAAAATAAAAAAACATGTTGATTATTGAATTCTTGTTTCAACTTTGTTATTTGTTGTTAGGCTTCTCATTTGTTTAAATGAAAGTTTAAACATAATAACTCTAGTTGTTCTAAGAAATTTGGGTAAAGGTTCCCTGATGATCTGCATTAGCAACAGTGAAATGCGCATAGGATCCAGCTAAACCCCTCAATAATCAATTTCAATGTTATTTTAATATAAAAATATTTTACTTAATAAGTAAAATAATAATTTGAGATTATTAGTGCGTTTAAAAATGTTAAATTTAAATTATCTTTTTGTTGTTTATCTTTACCTCTATCTTCCATTCAGCCGCTGTTGTTGCCTTTCTGGAAAGCGCGCCAATAAACAAGTTATCTTCCTCTTCTTCTCCTTCAATTTCACCTTCATTTTCTCCTTCATTGGTATGAACATATTTTATGTATTTTTTTTAGAAAACACATTTTTTCAAAATGGCCGATTTCCCGCAATTGCGGCATTTTTCTCCTAATGCTTCGAAGTATTTGACCAAATTTTTTACAGTTGATCTGCTTATTTGCCTGTTTTATCTTGTAGTCATTTTTTCTGAAGTAGCTTCCCAGTGAAAAAAATTGGAAGTCATTCTAAAGGAACTACATTTTCATTGCTTCCAAAAAATCGATATTTTTAATTTGCCGATACTTAGTAGAAAACCAAGTAGAAGTTTATTTTAGTCATACAAAACCTTGTAATTCCTCTTTAGTTTTAGGAATTACTCACCAGAGTTTTTAAAAAATCAATTTTTTTGAAGAAACTTATGAACTAATTTTGGTCTAAAATTTTGAAGTTATTTGCTTAAATTTACATGAAAATACTGTTTCGCGTTTAAATTCCTATAAAAAGAAACTAATTGTTAAAATAGGTAACTATTAAGCATTTTTCCTAGCTGAAAATATTATCATAGAACACAAAAAAGGACATTTTTCTTAAAATCGCTTCCAATTCGGTGACCAGGCATCGAAAAAGAGAACTTCTTGCAATGACAACCCTATGTAAAAATCATTAGATCGGATCAAAATTTGCACTACTTCCAGATCGCAAACTCTACATTTTCATGACTTTTTTGGAGTGTCTTTTTTTACTGGGTTATAGTAGCTTCTGTTTCATCTATTGGTTGTAGCGATTTTGCATTTTCCTTGGCCGCTGCCATATTTTTTGCAATGTCATATGCTTTGTCCAGCGCAATACCACCTTCATATAACAACCTTTCTCTTATGTTTCCCATCTTCGTTGATAGACCACAAGTGAAGACGTCTCTTACTAAACCTTCACGTAGAGAACCGAATTGACAACTTAGACTGAGATTTTTCAAAACCGTCACATAATCTTCAATCGTCTGTTCTGGCTGTTGCTTGCACATAAAACACTTGTGCCTTTCGATAGCAATGTTCAGCTTTGGGGTGAAGTATGAGTCAAAATCGGACACAAGCTCCTTATATTTGACCGTATCAACTTCTTTGTTGAAGGAATAAAAAATATCCAGCGCGCTGCTACCAAGGAGGTGAAGCAATAGCGCTACTTTGCGTTGATCTGAAGCATCCTCAAGGTTGGACGCCCTTACAAAAATTTTGAATTGTGTCATCCACATCCTCCACTCTCTTGCCATATTAGTTGCTTTCAGATTTATTTGAGGCAGTGTAGCGTTAAATATTTGATCATTTGCTTAATTTTTTGCACATACATCAACTTTTGTCGCCATTTTATGAATTTTAATTTCAGGTTTATGTTGTATGTACATATGTATATTATGAAAAAAAAATTAGTTCTTTAACTTTTCTTTAGTATTCTCCTTTTTTATATATATATGTACATATATATATATAAAAAAGGAGAATACTAAAGAATATATATATATATATATATATATATATATATATATTATTTTGAATAATTTCAACAGTTTTAATTAATTTTTAATTTATTTGCTTTCTTTTTTCACTAACCCCACATCTGACACCATGTTGTATTTTCTAAAGCACAAATGACAATGTCAATCAATGACACCGCCATATTTTTAATGTTTCAATGTTGCCATAGTATACAATAATAGATTATTGACTATTACTAAATAAATACAACTAAGTATGCACAATGGGTCTTCAGCTTCTTATGTCGAGAGAATCCAATAAAGGTAAAACAAAATTTTACGTGTGATAACATCGTCTCCATGGTACATTAAAAATTAAAGTGTACATCGTGATTTAAATATGCCACTAGTGATTGAAGAATTTGCAAAATACGCAGGCAAATACTTAACAAAACTCGAGTCACATTTTAATCTGCTTGCTCGTAATATTTTGAACTTTACTGACACATCCACCTAAAAAAGAAGGACACAAGGCTCTTATTCTCAACACTCCAGATGGGACTTCTTGAAAATACTTTTTTTCCTTTTTGAATGTCACTACTTATGTATTATTTATAACTACCGCTAAGTTTATGTCCGACACTGGTCGGGCCTAATAATTATACTTTAGATTTAAGATTTGAATATTTATTTGTTAGTTCATATTTGAAAACACAATATATAATTACAAGCATTAAAAATTTTTTTTTTTACTAAATAGTAAAAATTATTTTTTTTTTGATACGGCCGTAAAAATTTAACTTCAACTTTAAAAGATACTACGGTATCAGAATTAAGACTTTGGAACTGTATTTTGACAAGCTTTTTGCTTATAATTGTTATTGCAATAAACAACAAAATATTGACCTAGTTTCTTCAACGTTTTCATCGATGTAATCAGGACAGAGTCCGTCACAAATACTAAAAGCAAATTTTTATTGAAACTAAAGTCCGTAATAATTGCATAAACTGCTGACCAACAGGTATATGGCTTGTAAGCATACTCGTTTTAAAATAAACAAATTATTTGCATTTAGTATCAAAATATCCACTAAAAGCGTCAAATATGCTCTAAAAATTTAAAAAATTATAAAAATATGCGTGTAAGACTGAAATATGCCAAAACATGTTTTATAGCTCACTATTTTATTACTTTAAGGTATAGCGATATAAATATAAAGCACTTTTCATAAAAAACAGCGAGAAAAACGCACTGATTTTTACTGAACTCACAAGCTTATTTTCAGGAAAAATTAAATCTACTGACATTGATGCAGAAATATGCGATGGTGCTTAATATTTTTCGACTATCAAAAAACGTGTCTTTATTTGAAAGCGTTGACAATTGAAAACAACGACCAAAAAAGTTAAAGGTCAGGTCACTTTTGTTTTTATCACTTTTGCACAGAAAAAGTGATCATTTGACCTAATGTGCAATGTGGCAAATAATTGTTGAAAATTTTGTGAAAGGCGAAAAATGGGGTCAAAATCAAATAAAGATATATATATGTTCTTAAGGATTTTTGTTCAAAGATTGTAAACTTATTATGTTCGTGTAAGTTATTCTTAATAATATATTGAGTGTCCACACATATTGAGAGTTCATAATTACAATCTCACATTAAAAATAGGCGCATAATGTAGTTTAACCCACTTTTAAATCCTAGCGTAATTTTTAGTGTAAAATTGTGTAGCAAAACTCCTTAAGGTCATATTAAATTTTGCCACTTATGGTAACTTTATGTCAGTTTTTTTCTACATACATACGATAGACGTTGCTTAACCAATGCAAAAACTAACAAATATTCTTCATGTATTAAGGGCTATCTAGCGTCTTCTAATTAAAACAAGTAAGAGTGCTATATTCGGCTGTGCCGAATCTTATATACCCTTTACCAACGTACGTACATATATATAGTATACAGACACATACCTACATATTTGTTTTGTAAAAAAATTTATAATTTTTTTCTCTAAAGCAATTAATAGTAAGTGACCTTTCAGTATTTTTCGATTAAAGAATTTGATTCAATTATTTTATTTTCGATATTAGCAATAGTTGAATATTTTACTCTACACTCTGTGGTTAAGATATATTATACATTCACTCTTATTTCAGTCAATATCGACGTCACGTCAATACATTACCAAAACATTGGGGCTTGTTTACTCGCCCTCGAGATGTTCAAAAATTGTGATGGCATATAATAACTCTAAAATATTCTTAGTATTGCACCTTCATACCAAGTAAACTAACTTGTTTTATATTTTCCCGCATTTAATAATCATTGATGTTGCAAAACTGCTTAGTGTCTTGATTTAAAGTTCCCATTGCAAGTGGTATACATCGTGGTATTATGTAAACGTTTTAATCCTATAGGTTTTTTGTTAATTTGTTCAGCAGAAAGGAAAGGTATCAGCAAAATGAAACTGAACATGTCCTTTAATTATCTTTAATAGTTATTGTGCTGAGAGCACAATAAGCACAAACCTTCCTTTATACTTCAATTAGATTAGATATTCATAAAAAAATTAAACACGTATAAAAAATCTTGAGTAATGATTTTCCTAAAACATGAAATATGTTTAAATGGAAAAAAATATTTTTGGTTATTTTTTTACCGAAACTTTTTACAATCTCCAACCCTGGAACCATATTTCTGGGTTTCTTAGTACTAATTTATTTCTTTATAAAATAAAGAATATATTTAATTACCAAAGAAATAATTAGTTTTATATACCAGAAAAAGTTTAAGTTTTCCAGCTCTGGAGCCATGTCTCTTATTTTTCTGATTTCTATGCCAAACAATTTAATTCTAAGTCATAAAGTATATAAAACTTTTAAACAAAAAGAAAAAACTAACTTGACCTAGTTACTTTTGTAAAAAAACAATAAATTTACCAACCGTGGAATCAACTTTTCTTATTTAAAAAATTAATAAAGTGTGTTAAGTGAACAAACAAATATCAAAACAATTCAAAGTATCCATCTTTGGAGTTTTAATTTTCATTTTTCAAATTTTATACGCCAAACTTTTTTTTCAGCAGCATAAAATATATTCAATTTATAAAGTAAAAGAAAAAATTTTTAGACCTATTTAATTTTACATAACACAAAAAGTGTAAGTTTTGCAACCATGGAGTCATAATTTTGGAATTTTCTGATTATTGATACCAATCAAGTTCTTTAAAAAATACATAAAATATGTTAAGTGGACAAGGCAAAAACTAAATATGAAAAACTTAGTTTCATTTAATTCCTTTAATATTAAAAAATTCAGTAAAGTGCGACTTTGACTCGCGCACGAAGGCTTCCGTACATTCGGTTTTGATCATTTTTTAATGTGGCTTATTTGCTTTTTCGAAGTTTTTTTCAGTTTAAACGATTTATTTAAATTTGTCGCTTGTTTCTCGATGTGGCGATTTGTTTCTGATTTTTTTATTTTGGGGATTTTTTTCTGTTTTTGAAGTTTTTTTTTTATTTTGGCGATTTTTTCCTGTTTTTGGGGCTTTTTTTCATTTTTGGGATTTATATAATTTTGGCGATTTTTTTTTCATTTTGGCGATTTTTTGGCTTAGGGTTTATTTTTTATTTAGGCTATTTTTTTATTTTGGCAATTTTGTCATTTCTTTTTGGCGATTTTTTTCTGTTCTTGGGATTTTTTTTACATTTTGGAGATTTTTTTAATTTTGGCTATTTTTTATCATTTTGGCGATTTTTTCCTGTTTTTGGGTTTTTTTATTCAAACGATTTATTTTTCATTTTGGTGACTTTTTTAATTTTGGCGATTTTTTCATTTTGGAGATTTTTTCTGTTGTTGGTGTTTTTTCATTTTGGCGATTTTTTGTTGATGGTTTTTTTCATTTTGGTGATTTTTTTATTTTGGCAATTTTTTCCTTTTTTTGGGTTTTTTTTCATTTTGGTTGTTTTTCTCTTTGTTGTTTTCGTTTTGGCGATTTTTTCAGTTTTGTCGCTTCTTTCTCATTTTGGCGATTTTTTTCTGTTTTTTTTTCGTTTTGGCGATTTTTTTCATTTTGGCGTTTTTCATTTTGGCCATTTTTTTTTCATTTGAGCAATTTTTCCGGTTTTTCGCGATTTATTTTAGTCTTAGAAATTTTTTTTAATTTGGTGCTTTTTTTTCGTTTTGGCGAATTTTTTTTTGTTTTTGACGATTTTTTTCTGTTTTGGGTTTTTTTTCATTTTGGCGATTTTTTCTGTTTATTTTGGTTTTTTCGTTTTGGCGATTTTCTTTCATTTTGGCGATTTTTTCATTTTGGCGATTTTCTTTCATTTTGTAGATTTTTTTTCATTTTTAGCAATTTTTCGGGTTTTTCGCGATTTATTTTAGTCTTAGACATTTATTTTAATTTGGTGCTTTTTTTCATTTTAGCGATTTTCTTTAATTTTGGCGATTTTTTTTCATTTTAGCAATTTTTCTGGCCTTTCGCGATTTATTTTAGTCTTAGAATTTTTTTTTTTGTAAATTGGTGCTTTTTTCGTTTTGGCGATTTTTTTTTTGTTTTTGGCGATTTTTTTCGGTTTGGCTATTTTATAATTTTTTGGTTTTTTAGTTTTACCGTTTTGGTCTTACGGTTTTCAAGATACAGCAAGTTGTCAAAATTGCATAGTCAAAATTGCATTAACTGATGGAACACCCTTTAATTTAAATTTTTTGAAATTTCAGTGTTAATTTTTGTAGTCTGTATACAAATACATTAACCTTACAAATTTCTAGTGTATATACATACAATTGTATGTATATAACATGAGACTTTAAAATTTTTCGTTGCTCGTTTTGGAACACCCTTTAGTTTGCAATACTCATGTATTTGTTGTTGTAGCGGCCAAAGGTCTACACACTGTGTCCAAATTTCAGGTCTCTAGCTCTTACGGTTCTCGAGAAAATACCCTGCATAATTTTAGAAATAGTTAATTTTACATAACACAAAAAGTTAAAGTTTTCATACCATGGAAACGTCTTTTTAATTTTTTTATATTTTTTTAATTTAAAATATGAATTTTAGTCGTACTGAAGTGTAAAATAAGTTTATTTATTAAAATAAATAAAAATTTGTTTTCGGTAGTTACTTTTATATGGCAAAATAAAGTTTAGGTTTTCCAGCTCTGCAATCGTCTGCTCGATTTTGCTGAATTTCAATACCAATCTAAGTTGGAACATTTCTGACACACCAGTCCAAGAACGAAGTCTCTAGCTTCTCTGGGAGCTTCGGAAAACCGATTTCACGTACACCAGACGGACGGACGGACGGACAGACGTACATCGCTTAATCGTCTTCCCTATTCATAAGGACCCAGAATATATACATTTTATGGGTCGCATATAAATATTATGGAAATTACACACAGAATGACAAACCCTTTTCCATTTTTGGTAAAGGGTATAAAAAGGTAGATGCGTATCTTCAATATTTATTAACAATTGAACTCGTAATTTGTTTCGCTATTGTATATACAGTAGTTTTCGCTTAGTTGCTCCACGCTCAATTGATTTGCCCGGTTAATTGCTTTAGAAAACATTGAATGAAAATGTTCAATATAAAACACATGGAAAAATACCCGTTTAAATTAGTTCCGTTTAATTGCGTTACCCTTTTAATTGACTCTTAAATAAAATCCATTTTCCTAAATCCTAAACAAAAGTGCCGGTTAATTGATACTTAAAAGTTTTCACAATCGGTTTCTGCTAAAACTACATAAAAATATGTGCCAACCCTTAAAATCATATATTTTTATTTACTTTTTCCATTGCATATGGGCACTTCTAGAAAAAAGTCTACCATGACGGAAAAATTTAAAATTCACCGATAGATTTGTTTTCTTATATTATAAAATAGAAATATTTAGTAATAACTATATTTAAGAGTTCCTTAGTTGTGATGGCGAAATAATGGGCTAGAAAGTTATGCTTATCTTTTTGGTAAGTTTTATTTAATTTCAGGAGCATTTGCTCCTTACTTTTTATACTTAGGAGCAATTGCACAGTAATACTTTTATTGCTAAACTATTGTTACAACAACAACGCATCATAGACAAATGAGAAGAAAACTATTATATTTCAATATAACGTAGGAAAAAGTAGCATTTATTTTTATTATCTCAACGCTGACGATCGCAAGTATGTAAAATTTTGCATGTTAACAACGGGTTATTAGCTTGTGTGATAACTAGCATATTGCCCGCTACTTTGTCAGCGGATATTTTATATGTGCTAACCAAGCTCATTCATTTCAGATGCAAATAGATAGGGCTCAAATATAAAAGTTTGCGTAACTCGTCATCAGAGGAAATACGGTGGCTTAATGAAGGATAACACAGCTCTACAAAAAAAAACAAAATTAATAAGTCGCACAACTTTGCAGTGGACTTAGGATAATTCGATTTTGTTGATTTCGAATCTGCAACCAGTTTATTCAAATTGGCTCTAGATTTTGCACAATTCGCGATTTTATATTTTTTCCATTTTTGAAGCGAATTGTGCAAAGTCTAGAGCCAATTTCAATAAACTCCTTGCAGATTCAAAATCAGCACTCCAGAAATATCTCAAATCCACTGCAATATAATTTTCCTTTTTTTTTTTGTAGAGCAGTGTTATATTCCAAGAATGTTTTCCTCAATGTAAAAGCAGAAAGAAAATAACAAACGCAAACAAAAGTAAACATGCAAGTAGCTATATACGTAAGCATAAACTCTACACTAACAAAGCCTCAAAAAATAAGGATTCAAATTACGTTTTTAGATATCGATTAAAATTTCCATATAAGCACAATAGAATAGAATAGAAATATAATAACATATACTTTACTTTTCTAATTAAATAGGTAGTATATCTTATACATATTCTCTGTAGTAAACACTTTGAGTTAGATAGTTATGTCTGCTATGTTAGTTTACTTGAAAAAAAATTCATTGTTGCGTTTACAACTATTTGTAAAGGGTTGAGCACCAAGGATTTGATTTGGAGCTCAGAGTGTGATTTTTGTTTTGTTTTGATTTGTTTTTAGCCCAGGTAGAATCACCATGTGCTAATATGAATTGAATTTAAGTCTTAGTAGAAGCACTAAGATTAGTCTAGCAATCAAGAAAGTTAATTTTTGTTTGTTTATTTGTAAATAAAACTTGATTAATGAACTTAGAATACAACATAAGCAGAATTTATATTAAATATTAATTTATAATAAACCATTGGTTAAATGAACTTAAAATACTACATAAACAAAATTTAATATTTGTTATAATAAAAAAAGGAAGGTATTTCTTTAAAAATACATACTAACGTGTCGCCATTGATGTGAATCGCTTCAACCTTGAATTTTTGTTATCCTGTTTGCTACAAAGGTGTGAAAGGATGATGCTGACGAGTTTATCCAAGCAAGAACAATTTTTGAGTCCGACCAAATAAAGTTTGCTGTATTTTTCAGACGAAGATCTTCTTTTACCGTATTTGTTAGTTCAACACCTAATACCGCGGCGCATAATTCCAACCGAGGCAACGTTTGCCTTTTTATGGGTGCTACTCGGCACTTGGCACATAGCAGTCTGGTGAAAACAGTTTTGTCTTTATATGTTGAACGAATGTAGATTGCTGTTCCATAGGTTCGTAACTCGTCATCCCATGAAAGCGGTAATTGCCACAGCTCTTGCAAAAATATCTGGGTACAACTACCGGCCCAAAAATTCCTAGAGGATCAAAGATTTTGGCTAGTTCTGAACTGACTATTCTTTTTGTTACCCTTTTGGCCGTTGGCTTTTCTGACCGTCCACATAATTGATCAGACTTTGGGCGCCATATTAATCCAAGTGTTTTAATTGAACAATCTGAATTCTCGTCTAAGTCCAAGTTGATTTCCTGGTCTTCAGGTGCAATTCCATTTAATAACTGAGGATGATTTGAACACCACCTCCGCAGCTTAAAACCAGCTTCTCTTAGGATTAAGCTTAGTTGTCGTTGTGACTCTAATGCTGTGAGTAGATTGTTAATGGCGGAGGACGACATGTTTTGGGAATTCAAAACCGGGAAAAATCAAAAAGGGTGGCAACCCTGTTCAAAATGGGGGGATTTTGGGGATTTTCATGCTGAGATTTTCTGGGCTATGTGTGTGTGTGTGTGAGTTGGATTTTATGTATGTACTAGCGTACAGCTTTTGTTGTTATTGTAGAGAAGCGTTGTGCTTACAGTGTATGGATGTATGATGTATATGTGGGTGTGTGTATGTGAGTATGTGTATGTGTTTATGAGTATGTGTTTTTGTATGTACTTGTGTGTCTACCGGTGTCCGATCCTTTTGTTGTAGTGGCAGACAATCATTATACCCAGTAGGAAATGTTGATGGTGAAAATGTGCTGATTAGCTTTTGACTAGCTTGTCATCAGTACTACTATATAATTATACCCCATACAATACTTTGTACTATAGACATTTAGCATGTGCTTGTCATTGAAAATATACTAGTCACACTAAAGCAATTGATTAGGTAGTGACCACGTAGTTGTTATGGGGTCATGAGACATACTAACCAGACATTTATTTACTGGTACATTTCTATAATTTACGAACATACAAATGTGTGTATATTGACAATTCCACCTCTCTCCTTCTTTTATACTGACGGATAGAAGAAAACTTATTATACCAAAGTTGTAACTAGAATTTTGGTTTTGACACAAAGACACTTGCTCCCAGTCTGACTGCAGGGTAGTTACAAGGGATCTGTGTATTTGTGTGTATGTGTGATTATTATTTGATAGACTTTGGCTTGCTGTTTTGAGTTATCGTTGGTATGCTTATGTAGGGTTATTGTATTGCATTTATGTTTGCGATCTCTGGGGAAATAATCTAATAGCTACAGAGAGTGGCAACCATGTTGTGAATGGAAGTGGGTAGGGAATGTATTTGGTAATGCATCTATATGTTGTTGTATTAATGTATGTGATCATATCTATTTTTACTATGAAGAATATCATTACTTGTGTGTATTGTTTGGTTTTTCATACATATTTACAAATGAATGTGTATTTGTTTTCTGGGTTATTGACGTTGCTATTCTTATGGAGATAGAAAATATTGTGTTGGCATATACAGCAAAATCTTATAGAAGCGCCTACTTTCACGTGTCCCGATGTTTCTCGTATTACAAACAGATGCTAGCAATTTTGTTCTGTGTGTTGCTGTGTATGTGAATTTCATCATATATCGTAATACCAATAGAGAATTGTGGAAATATGTATGTGTGTGTGTGTGTGTGTGTGTATGTGTGTGTGTGAATTTCATCATATTTAGTAATACCAATATATGTGTGTGTGTGTGTGTGTGTTTGTGTATGTGTATGTGTATGTGTATGTGTGTGTATGAATTTCATCATATATCGTAATACCAATAGAGAATTGTGGAAATATGTATGTGTGTGTGTGTGTGTATGTGTGTATGTGTGTGTGTGAATTTCATCATATTTCGTAATACCAATATATTTGTGTGTGTGTGTTTGTGTATGTGTATGTGTATGTGTGTGTATGTGTGTGTATGAATTTCATCATATTTCGTAATACCAATAGAGAATTGTGGAAATGTGTGTGTGTGTATGTGAATTTCATCATATGTCGTAATAAATTAGAATTGATGACTACTACGCGATTCTCATATAAAGTATATAAGTAGAAGAAATAATGTAGATTGGTATCAGTCTGCTTTGATATCTCAACAAGTGACAACCAATTTCCCAACCAAAATTTCTAAAGTGTTTAAAATCCAAAAACTATAAAAGTGCTAGAACTAATTACTGTTTGTTAAACAAGTTTCTAGTGTATAAAAAATAATTAAATAAATTGTTTATAACTAAAATAAATTGTTAATAAATAAAATAATTAAATAAATTATTTATAAATAAAATAATTATATTAATTAGTAAACAAATATATAAAATGAATACTAAAAGTTGTGCAATCTGCAATAAAGTCTTTATGACTCAAACAAAACTAAATCAGCAAATGGAAACGCACTCATATGGAACTAGTAAGCTTGATCTTCAAAAAAAATATTGTGAGGATTGTGATGAGATGATCCCATCAAATGGTTACATGGCTCATGTCAGAACCACAAAACATAAAAACAGTTGTCACCTAGAACAGATTGGAGATCTTCTCACTAAAAGAGCGAGCAACTTCAATGGGAGGATCGAGACATATATCCTCCTCAACAAAAATGAGGGTGTTATGTTTCCGGAGCAGTTTCTGAAATCTGCCAAGAGCTCTATACTACAACAGCTAATTGAATGTAGTAGGATACATACTACATTTAAATTTAATATGGAGCTCACATGCGATTATATGAAGACGGTGAATGATGAGATGAATGTTTCCCAACTGGTACATATTTCTAAAATGATGTTGGTGACTTTGTCTGATGACATAGAGGATATGTACAAGAAACAGGCCGAGGAGCTAAGAGCTAAAATGGAAGAATTCCAAGAGAGGGATAGCGGATGGACCTTGATTTCAATAAATTCCCTTGAAGTTAATATAAAAAAGGCATCCATTATAAGAGGATCGAGCTTTATCCCTCTCCCAAAAAATATTGCAGTGAAATGTGCATGCATAAATGTAGAAAACAATGATATTTATTGCTTTAAATGGTGTATCATTGCGGCTTTGAACACAAATAGAACTTTAGATCGAAGACAACAGAAAAACTATAGAAACTATAATATAACAAACATTTCTGATGAGAATATTAATATAGGGGCAATTGTATTAAATTTTGAAGGCCTAGAGTTTCCACTCCCATTGAAGCAGATTAAACAATTCGAACGTCAAAATAATATGAGCATTAACGTGTTTGGTCACAATGGAACATCGCTTATAGGACCATACTACATAACAAAAGGCGAGCAACATGTTCATATTAATCTGTTATTGCTCCAGTCGGATGAAAACTTCCACTATGTGCTCATCAAGGATATATCAAAGTAAGTTTAATTTTTGCATTTAATGTTTTCATATCTATTTAAAAAGTTACTTCTTATTGGTATATTTACTTATTTCTTATTGGTATTTTCTATATTTACTTCAGACTTCTTCGTTCCAACATGACATATCATGATCATAAGATACATATATGCAACACATGCCTATTTTATACACATGATGATTATGTGTATAATCACCACAAAAATGTTTGTGGGAAAAAAGTCATCAGAATGCACGAAGATGAATCTATCATCAAGTTTCAAAACTACTACAAACAGTTAGATGTACCATTTGTAATCTACGCAGACTTTGAATCTATTTTGGAAAAAGTTGATGATCCAGTAAGTAAAAGCACTACAAATGTACAGAAACATCATGCGTGTGCATTCGCTTATTTTATTAATTGTAGCTTTGAGAGAGAAAATAATTTATATAGACAATATTTTGGTGAAGATTCGGCGAACATATTTATCAAAAAAATAGTTGAAGATTGTACAGATATTTATCTAAATTATTTACTTAAAGTTAAGAAAATGTTCATAACCACAATAGAAATAGCTCAATATAATAATGCAACAAATTGTCATATATGTAAGAAAATCTTAAATAATGATAAAGTTAGAGATCATTGTCATCTTACGGGTAATTATCGTGGGGCAGCTCATAGCGACTGTAATTTGAATTATAAAACACCTCATTTTATACCGGTTATCTTCCATAATCTTTCTGCATATGATATACACTTATTTTTCAAAGAACTTTCTACTATAAAATATTCCACAATAAAAGTGATTCCCCAGAACGCAGAGCGTTATATTTCTCTTTCAATTTTCAGCAGATTAGATGAAAAGCGTGGATTCGAAATAAGATTTATAGACTCGTTTAGATTTATGGCTTCAAGTTTAGATACGCTGGCGAAAAATCTTGATTGCAATGATTTTAATACTATTCGATCATGTTTCGCTGATGAAGCTCATTTCAACCTGATTAGAAGAAAGGGTGTATTTCCGTACATGGATTCCATGACTAAGTTTAAGGAAATTAGACTCCCTAATAGAGAAGATTTCTTCAATATTCTAACGAATGAAGAATGTGATGTAGTCGAGTATGAACATGCTCAAAAAATATGGAGAGAGTTTAACTGTAAAACCCTCCTTGACTATACTGAACTCTATTTAAAGACAGATGTTCTTCTTTTAACCGACGTGTTTGAAAATTTTAGAAAAATTTGTAAAGATATATACGATTTGGACCCCTGCCACTATTATACAGCACCAGGCTTATCTTGGGATGCAATGTTGAAAACCACAGAAGTTTCACTCGAACTGTTCACTGATTCCGAAATGTATATGTTTATGCAAAACGGAATAAGAGGTAGACTAGTTCAATGCTCACAAAGATATTCGAAGGCGAATAATAAGTATTTAGAAGATTTTGATGCATCAAAACCATCGGAATTTCTTGTATATTTAGACGCTAACAATTTGTATGGTTGGGCGATGTCGGAATATCTTCCTTGCGGTGAATTTGAGTGGGTATGTGATACTGATTTTGATGTTAAAAAAATTTCTGATACTGCAGAGTATGGGTACATTTTAGAAGTGGATATAGATTATCCTGATTCCACGCATGATCTACATAATGATTTGCCATTTTGTCCTCAAAATAAGCCCGTGGGGGGATCCAAAATCAAAAAATTAGTTGCAGACTTACACTCAAAAACAAATTACACCATACACTATAGAGTTTTAAAACAAGCCATTTCAAATGGCCTCATCTTAAAACAAATCCATAGAATACTCAGATTTAAGCAATCTCCTTGGCTAAAAAAATATATTGACTTAAACACATTTCATAGGACAAAAGCTAAAAATAATTTTGAAAAAGATTTCTTCAAACTTTTAAACAATGCTGTTTACGGGAAGACAATGGAAAACATTGAAAAACGTAGGGATATTAGAATTACTTCATCTTGGAAAACAACAAACAGGAATCATTTGGGGCTCAGAGCATTAATTGCGAAACCAAATTTTATACAGTTAACAAAATTTTCTGACGATATGTATGCGGTAGAGTTAGAAAAAATGGAACCACTATATGATAAACCTATATATGTTGGTTTCACAGTACTGGAGTTATCCAAGTGGAGAATGTATGACTTCCATTATGGCTTCATGAAGCCTAAATTTGGAGAGAACATTTCTCTCAACTATATGGATACTGACTCATTTATTTATTCAATTAAAACTGATGATTTTTACGATGACATCCGTAATGATATTAGTTTGAATTTTGATACGTCAGAATATCCTATAGATAACCAATTTCGTTTACCCCTACTCAATAAGAAGGTTTTGGGAGTGATGAAAGATGAAAACAATGGGGATATAATGACAGAGTTTGTTGGTTTAAGAGCAAAAATGTATTCTCTGTCAACTCTTCGCTCGGAAGCTGTTAAAAAATCTAAAGGGGTCAAGAAGTCTGTAATTAAAAAGTTGTCCATTAATGATTACAAAAGTTGCTTATTTGAATCCAAAATTATCTCGGATGAAATGTTTTTGTTTAGATCTAAAACACATCAACTATATACCCAAAAACTACATAAAATAGCACTTAGCTTTTCTGATGATAAAAGAAATATAATGAAAGATAAAATTAAAACGCGTGCTTGGGGACATTACATAGACCGAAACAATGAAACAATGGATGTAGAATAGAATGCTTCCTACTAAATTGCATGTAAGATGACAAAGACAATTTAATTTTGTACTAATTGTATTTATTTATTAATGTATTTTCTTTAATTATTTATTATTTACCTATTTGGTTATTAATTTATTTATTGATTTATTTCTTTAATTATTTATTAATTTATTTATTATTTATTTATTAATCTATTTATTGTTTATATATTTGTTTATTAATTTATTTCTTTATTTATTTGTTAATTTATTTATTGTTTATATATTTGTTTATGAATTTATCTATTAATTTTAGTATTTTATTCACACAAAAACATGTAAAAATTTAATGGTTTAAAACTTTTATCTTTTTACCTACACCTAAATTATTTGTAAATTAAAATCAAAGATTCGATTAATGATCTTTTTTCTTTTTATATCTATATATTTTTATTTATACATAGAGTTAAATTTGTATTAGTACTAAGATTTTTAAGAAAAATGTTAAATAAAATATTGAAAAAATATTAAAATATGTAAATGGTTTTTATTTCAGTTCTTTTTTGTTTTCATATCGCTTAAACATATACAGTCTTGATATCTTTGAGTGATCCTACACAAGAGGAATTGAATTTCACAATATCATGAAATTCCATTAAATTTCATTAGATATTTTCTTCTCAACACCAACTGTTTTAAAATTTCCTCATCCATGTTTAATAATAGCAAATAAGAGGTATCAGCTATTAGATAAGATATCAGCTATTAGACCAGGTATCAGCTATCAGATCAGCTTATCAGGACCTGATCTGGTTTTTAGATCAGCTTTTCAGGACCTGGTCTGGTTTTCAGATCAGCTTTTCAGGACCTGGTCTGGTTTTCAGATCAGCTTATCAGGACCTGGTCTGGTTTTCAGATCAGCTTTTCAGGACCTGGTCTGGTTTTCAGATCAGCTTATCAGGACCTGGTCTGGTTTTCAGATCAGCTTTTCAGGACCTGGTCTGGTTTTCAGATCAGCTTTTCAGGACCTGGTCTGGTTTTCAGATCAGGTTATCAGGTATCAAATCAGGTTATTAGGTATCTGGTCTGGTTTTCAGATCAGGTTATCTGATTCAGATTGAGTTATCAGTTTACAATTAGCTAGTCATTTATAAAATTTATATGAATGAAGTTTCAGGTCAGATGAAATAACTTAAATCAATCTCTTATGAGCAGTAATTTATATAGTTATGAAATAGTCAAATTGTTTTCTAAAACGAACATCATTTAATTTATCATCAAAATAAACCATATTTATCATTCCAACACTATACAAATTGCTTTAAACTTTTCAAAATTCTTATTACTGACCACATTATCCCTATAGACGAGCTTAATATTTTTCTCATCTTGCTTAAACATTATAATAACATTTGCATTGTCTCTTGTTAAATGCTTACAGCGGTATTCATAAAAATTTTAAACAGCATTTTGAATGTTGTTTAAGCAAATTTCGCTAAATTTTAGCTTAAAAACGTTTTTTAATTTAAACCTTGTTTAATTCACCAAATCCTAAAAATTAACTGCACCCATACTTAAAATAATTTTGAGTTAACATCGTTGTAATTTTGCTTCATGTTTATTTGCATTTTTAACTTTGCCTATATGTATGTATGTATGTATTTATGTATGTATTAGGAATTATACTAGAAGTTGGGCACAAGTAGAATGAGTCATCATTCTTCTGTCGCCCCATACAAAAATATACACGTATATACATATGTATGTATATTATTCTGCTTTGCACATGCAGCATCAGCAAATATCATACTTGAAATTCTTTAAGCTTCATTACGAGAAAAAATAAATGTATAATATAGTATTCTTTTAATTATGAAATTAACTTCTTCAGACATTCATATTTGACTTGATATAGATAATTTTAGTATAAATATATGTTTTTAAACTTGAGATAGTAGTAGTGAACTACCAATTCTGGCGCCGATTAAAATTGTGAAATTTGGGTAATTAAAATTTGAAATTTGAGAATTTCAGTACAAAATTTTAAAATTTGGGTAATTAAAATTTTAAAATTTTAAAATTCTTGGAAATTTGTGAAATTTGATACCCTACGAGGGTGGATCAATAAGTCCGTCCAGTTTTTTTTGTTTTTTTTTTTTTGTTTACATTAACTTTTTTGTTTTGTTTTTTTTTTCTTTAGTACATACGAGGGTGGATCAATAAGTCCGTTTTATGTGAAAATGATTTTTCGTAAGGTGGACGGTAAAAACGTAAAATAAATATTTATGTAAATCTGACTGGAAAATCATGAAAATATTTTTGTAATGCCGACGGGAAAATCATGAAAATGATTTTTCCTAATGCCAACGGAAAATCATGAAATTGATTTTTCATAATGGTGACGGGAAAAACGTGAAAATAAAATGTTTCTAAAGCCGACGAAAAATTTGTTTATGTCTGTCTGTCTATGGGAATTCGAGTCTGTCAGAGAGTTGGGGGTTCGTAATAATTTGTGGGGGTCCTTTCTCGGACTTTAAAATTTTAATCTACGCCAGAGTGGGAGTTCACTACTACTATCTCAAGTTTAAAAACATATATTTATACTAAAATTATCTATATCAAGTCAAATATGAATGTCTGAAGAAGTTAATTTCATAATTAAAAGAATACTATATTATACATTTATTTTTTCTCGTAATGAAGCTTAAAGAATTTCAAGTATGATATTTGCTGATGCTGCATGTGCAAAGCAGAATAATATACATACATATGTATGTACGTGTATATTTTTGTATGGGCGACAGAAGAATGATGACTCATTCTACTTGTGCCCAACTTCTAGTATAATTCCTAATACATACATAAATACATACATACATACATATAGGCAAAGTTAAAAATTCAAATAAACATGAAGCAAAATTACAACGATGTTAACTCAAAATTATTTTAAGTATGGGTGCAGTTAATTTTTAGGATTTGGTGAATTAAACAAGGTTTAAATTAAAAAACGTTTTTAAGCTAAAATTTAGCGAAATTTGCTTAAACAACATTCAAAATGCTGTTTAAAATTTTTATGAATACCGCTGTAAGCATTTAACAAGAGACAATGCAAATGCTATTATAATGTTTAAGCAAGATGAGAAAAATATTAAGCTCGTCTATAGGGATAATGTGGTCAGTAATAAGAATTTTGAAAAGTTTAAAGAAATTTGTATAGTGTTGGAATGATAAATATGGTTTATTTTGATGATAAATTAAATGATGTTCGTTTTAGAAAACAATTTGACTATTTCATAACTATATAAATTACTGCTCATAAGAGATTGATTTAAGTTATTTCATCTGACCTGAAACTTCATTCATATAAATTTTATAAATGACTAGCTAATTGTAAACTGATAACTCAATCTGAATCAGATAACCTGATCTGAAAACCAGACCAGATACCTAATAACCTGATTTGATACCTGATAACCTGATCTGAAAACCAGACCAGGTCCTGAAAAGCTGATCTGAAAACCAGACCAGGTCCTGAAAAGCTGATCTGAAAACCAGACCAGGTCCTGATAAGCTGATCTGAAAACCAGACCAGGTCCTGAAAAGCTGATCTGAAAACCAGACCAGGTCCTGATAAGCTGATCTGAAAACCAGACCAGGTCCTGAAAAGCTGATCTGAAAACCAGACCAGGTCCTGAAAAGCTGATCTGAAAACCAGATCAGGTCCTGATAAGCTGATCTGATAGCTGATACCTGGTCTAATAGCTGATATCTTATCTAATAGCTGATACCTCTTATTTGCTATTATTAAACATGGATGAGAAAATTTTAAAACAGTTGGTGTTGAGAAGAAAATATCTAATGAAATTTAATGGAATTTCATGATATTGTGAAATTCAATTCCTCTTGTGTAGGATCACTCAAAGATATCAAGACTGTATATGTTTAAGCGATATGAAAACAAAAAAGAACTGAAATAAAAACCATTTACATATTTTAATATTTTTTCAATATTTTATTTAACATTTTTCTTAAAAATCTTAGTACTAATACAAATTTAACTCTATGTATAAATAAAAATATATAGATATAAAAAGAAAAAAGATCATTAATCGAATCTTTTAGTGTTTTCACACTGCAAGTTAAAACCTGGTTTTAACGTTAAAACCATAAACAGCTGATTTTGCATTCACACTGCCAGTTTGCTAAATTCAGGTTTTAACTCACAGACTGTCTAATAACTTTGCTCAAAATAAAATAAATCTCCTGCAGAAATGCGTGTGTTTGTTGTTGTATTTTTTTCTGCTTTTTATAACACTTATTTGACAAACTGTACAACTGTTTTTGTTTGTATGAAAAACTAAGAAACTTTACAATGCGCTCTAAAATGGAAATTATTTTATATTTTGTAAATTAATATTTTAAAATTATGGAACTAGTAATACAAAGTGAAGAAGTGCTTGGAAATCAAGTTATTTTATATAAAAAATGCACAAATAAATCACAAAATACAACTTTTTCATCCGTGGATCGATTTGTAATGTCGTTTATTTTCACTTTCCAGAGGTCAATGAAAATATTTTTGTTGTTTTCCTTCCAAAAAAACTCTTATTTTTCTATAATTTTTAACTTATTGTTGCTGCTGCATTCATGTTTAAGTTGAAAATCTTTCAAGCGCCATCTCTTGTTATTCACTGGCATAAACATTATCAGCTGCTACCGGTCATTTTAACTTGGCAGCACTGAATTTACCACAGCGAAAACAGGGTTTCATTTCATAAAACCAAAATAAAACCAATTCAGAAATGGTTTTAAGTTGGATTTAACAAAAACAATTTGTATGGTAAAACCAGGTTTTAACAGTTGGTTTTAACATTAAAACCAATTTTTATTAAAACCAAGTCAGTGTGAAAACACTATTTGATTTTAATTTACAAATAATTTAGGTGTAGGTAAAAAGATAAAAGTTTTAAACCATTAAATTTTTACATGTTTTTGTGTGAATAAAATACTAAAATTAATAGATAAATTCATAAACAAATATATAAACAATAAATAAATTAACAAATAAATAAAGAAATAAATTAATAAACAAATATATAAACAATAAATAGATTAATAAATAAATAATAAATAAATTAATAAATAATTAAAGAAATAAATAAATAAATAAATTAATAAGCAAATAGGTAAATAATAAATAATTAAAGAAAATACATTAATAAATAAATACAATTAGTACAAAATTAAATTGTCTTTGTCATCTTACATGCAATTTAGTAGGAAGCATTCTATTCTACATCCATTGTTTCATTGTTTCGGTCTATGTAATGTCCCCAAGCACGCGTTTTAATTTTATCTTTCATTATATTTCTTTTATCATCAGAAAAGCTAAGTGCTATTTTATGTAGTTTTTGTGTATATAGTTGATGTGTTTTAGATCTAAACAAAAACATTTCATCCGAGATAATTTTGGATTCAAATAAGCAACTTTTGTAATCATTAATGGACAACTTTTTAATTACAGACTTCTTGACCCCTTTATTATTATTAATGCTCTGAGCCCCAAATGATTCCTGTTTGTTGTTTTCCAAGATGAAGTAATTCTAATGTCCCTACGTTTTTCAATGTTTTCCATTGTCTTCCCGTAAACAGCATTGTTTAAAAGTTTGAAGAAATCTTTTTCAAAATTATTTTTAGCTTTTGTCCTATGAAATGTGTTTAAGTCAATATATTTTTTTAGCCAAGGAGATTGCTTAAATCTGAGTATTCTATGGATTTGTTTTAAGATGAGGCCATTTGAAATGGCTTGTTTTAACACTCTATAGTGTATGGTGTAATTTGTTTTTGAGTGTAAGTCTGCAACTAATTTTTTGATTTTGGATCCCCCCACGGGCTTATTTTGAGGACAAAATGGCAAATCATTATGTAGATCATGCGTGGAATCAGGATAATCTATATCCACTTCTAAAATGTACCCATACTCTGCAGTATCAGAAATTTTTTTAACATCAAAATCAATATCACATACCCACTCAAATTCACCGCAAGGAAGATATTCCGACATCGCCCAACCATACAAATTGTTAGCGTCTAAATATACAAGAAATTCCGATGGTTTTGATGCATCAAAATCTTCTAAATACTTATTATTCGCCTTCGAATATCTTTGTGAGCATTGAACTAGTCTACCTCTTATTCCGTTTTGCATAAACATATACATTTCGGAATCAGTGAACAGTTCGAGTGAAACTTCTGTGGTTTTCAACATTGCATCCCAAAATAAGCCTGGTGCTGTATAATAGTGGCAGGGGTCCAAATCGTATATATCTTTACAAATTTTTCTAAAATTTTCAAACACGTCGGTTAAAAGAAGAACATCTGTCTTTAAATAGAGTTCAGTATAGTCAAGGAGGGTTTTACAGTTAAACTCTCTCCATATTTTTTGAGCATGTTCATACTCGACTACATCACATTCTTCATTCGTTAGAATATTGAAGAAATCTTCTCTATTAGGGAGTCTAATTTCCTTAAACTTAGTCATGGAATCCATGTACGGAAATACACCCTTTCTTCTAATCAGGTTGAAATGAGCTTCATCAGCGAAACATGATCGAATAGTATTAAAATCATTGCAATCAAGATTTTTCGCCAGCGTATCTAAACTCGAAGCCATAAATCTAAACGAGTCTATAAATCTTATTTCGAATCCACGCTTTTCATCTAATCTGCTGAAAATTGAAAGAGAAATATAACGCTCTGCGTTCTGGGGAATCACTTTTATTGTGGAATATTTTATAGTAGAAAGTTCTTTGAAAAATAAGTGTATATCATATGCAGAAAGATTAGGGAAGATAACCGGTATAAAATGAGTTGTTTTATAATTCAAATTACAGTCGCTATGAGCTGCCCCACGATAATTACCCGTAAGATGACAATGATCTCTAACTTTATCATTATTTAATATTTTCTTACATATATGACAATTTGTTGCATTATTATATTGAGCTATTTCTATTGTGGTTATGAACATTTTCTTAACTTTAAGTAAATAATTTAGATAAATATCTGTACAATCTTCAACTATTTTTTTGATAAATATGTTCGCCGAATCTTCACCAAAATAGTGTCAATATAAATTATTTTCTATCTTAAAGTTACAATTAATAAAATAAGCGAATGCACACGCATGATGTTTCTGTACATTTGTAGTGCTTTTACTTACTGGATCATCAACTTTTTCCAAATAGATTCAAAGTCTGCGTAGATTACAAATGGTACATCTAACTGTTTGTAGTAGTTTTGAAACTTGATGATAGATTCATCTTCGGGCATTCTGATGACTTTTTTCCCACAAACATTTTTGTGGTGATTATACACATAATCATCATGTGTATAAAATAGGCATGTGTTGCATATATGTATCTTATGATCATGATATGTCATGTTGGAACGAAGAAGTCTGAAGTAAATATAGAAAATACCAATAAGAAATAAGTAAATATACCAATAAGAAGTAACTTTTTAAATAGATATGAAAACATTAAATGCAAAAATTAAACTTACTTTGATATATCCTTGATGAGCACATAGTGGAAGTTTTCATCCGACTGGAGCAATAACAGATTAATATGAACATGTTGCTCGCCTTTTGTTATGTAGTATGGTCCTATAAGCGATGTTCCATTGTGACCAAACACGTTAATGCTCATATTATTTTGACGTTCGAATTGTTTAATCTGCTTCAATGGGAGTGGAAACTCTAGGCCTTCAAAATTTAATACAATTGCCCCTATATTAATATTCTCATCAGAAATGTTTGTTATATTATAGTTTCTATAGTTTTTCTGTTGTCTTCGATCTAAAGTTCTATTTGTGTTCAAAGCCGCAATGATACACCATTTAAAGCAATAAATATCATTGTTTTCTACATTTATGCATGCACATTTCACTGCAATATTTTTTGGGAGAGGGATAAAGCTCGATCCTCTTATAATGGATGCCTTGTTTATATTAACTTCAAGGGAATTTATTGAAATCAAGGTCCATCCGCTATCCCTCTCTTGGAATTCTTCCATTTTAGCTCTTAGCTCCTCGGCCTGTTTCTTGTACATATCCTCTATGTCATCAGACAAAGTCACCAACATCATTTTAGAAATATGTACCAGTTGGGAAACATTCATCTCATCATTCACCGTCTTCATATAATCGCATGTGAGCTCCATATTAAATTTAAATGTAGTATGTATCCTACTACATTCAACTAGCTGTTGTAGTATAGAGCTCTTGGCAGATTTCAGAAACTGCTCCGGAAACATAACACCCTCATTTTTGTTGAGGAGGATATATGTCTCGATCCTCCCATTGAAGTTGCTCGCTCTTTTAGTGAGAAGATCTCCAATCTGTTCTAGGTGACAACTGTTTTTATGTTTTGTGGTTCTGACATGAGCCAGGTAACCATTTGATGGGATCATCTCATCACAATCCTCACAATATTTTTTTTGAAGATCAAGCTTACTAGTTCCATATGAGTGCGTTTCCATATGCTGATTTAGTTTTGTTTGAGTCATAAAGACTTTATTGCAGATTGCACAACTTTTAGTATTCATTTTATATATTTGTTTATTAATTAATATAATTATTTTATTTATAAATAATTTATTTAATTATTTTATTTATTAACAATTTATTTTAGTTATAAACAATTTATTTAATTATTTTTTATACACTAGAAACTTGTTTAACAAACAGTAATTAGTTCTAGCACTTTTATAGTTTTTGGATTTTAAACACTTTAGAAATTTTGGTTGGGAAATTAGGTTGTCACTTGTTGAGATATCAAAGCAGACTGATACCAATCTACATTATTTCTTCTACTTATATACTTTATATGAGAATCGCGTAGTAGTCATCAATTCTAATTTATTACGACATATGATGAAATTCACACACACACACACATTTCCAAAATTCTCTATTGGTATTACGAAATATGATGAAATTCATACACACACATATACACACACATATATTGGTATTACGAAATATGATGAAATTCACACACACACATACACACATACACACACACACACACACATACATATTTCCACAATTCTCTATTGGTATTACGATATATGATGAAATTCATACACACACATACACACACACATACACATACACAAACACACACACACACACACATATATTGGTATTACGAAATATGTTGAAATTCACACACACACATACACACATACACACACACACACACATACATATTTCCACAATTCTCTATTGGTATTACGATATATGATGAAATTCACATACACAGCAACACACAGAACAAAATTGCTAGCATCTGTTTGTAATACGAGAAACATCGGGACACGTGAAAGTAGGCGCTTCTATAAGATTTTGCTGTATTTCTACAAAAGCTATTTCCTATAATTGTTACATTAAAGTGTAATATACTGAAATAAAAATATCATTACCCCTATTCAAAAAAATACGTATCAACCTGATTGGATTCAAAAAATTTAAGATCTGAAATTCAGTTGTACATATAAAACCTATGCCAACACAATATTTTCTATCTCCATAAGAATAGCAACGTCAATAACCCAGAAAACAAATACACATTCATTTGTAAATATGTATGAAAAACCAAACAATACACACAAGTAATGATATTCTTCATAGTAAAAATAGATATGATCACATACATTAATACAACAACATATAGATGCATTACCAAATACATTCCCTACCCACTTCCATTCACAACATGGTTGCCACTCTCTGTAGCTATTAGATTATTTCCCCAGAGATCGCAAACATAAATGCAATACAATAACCCTACATAAGCATACCAACGATAACTCAAAACAGCAAGCCAAAGTCTATCAAATAATAATCACACATACACACAAATACACAGATCCCTTGCAACTACCCTGCAGTCAGACTGGCAGCAAGTGTCTTTGTGTCAAAACCAAAATTCTAGTTACAACTTTGGTATAATAAGTTTTCTTCTATCCGTCAGTATAAAAGAAGGAGAGAGGTGGAATTGTCAATATACACACATTTGTATGTTCGTAAATTATAGAAATGTACCAGTAAATAAATGTCTGGTTAGTATGTCTCATGACCCCATAACAACTACGTGGTCACTACCTAATCAATTGCTTTAGTGTGACAAGTATATTTTCAATGACAAGCACATGCTAAATGTCTATAGTACAAAGTATTGTATGGGGTATAATTATATAGTAGTACTGATGACAAGCTAGTCAAAAGCTAATCAGCACATTTTCACCATCAACATTTCCTACTGGGTATAATGATTGTCTGCCACTACAACAAAAGGATCGGACACCGGTAGACACACAAGTACATACAAAAACACATACTCATAAACACATACACATACTCACATACACACACCCACATATACATCATACATCCATACACTGTAAGCACAACGCTTCTCTACAATAACAACAAAAGCTGTACGCTAGTACATACATAAAATCCAACTCACACACACACACACATAGCCCAGAAAATCTCAGCATGAAAATCCCCAAAATCCCCCATTTTGAACAGGGTTGCCACCCTTTTTGATTTTTCCCGGTTTTGAATTCCCAAAACATGTCGTTCTCCGCCATTAACAATCTACTGCTGTGTTATTAGAATCAGCTCCGGTGAGGCAATCATCCACATAAAAATCATCACGTAATATTGAAGTACCTTGTGGATATTTTGTAGCGTTTTGAATAGCTAAATGTTGAAGGCATTTTGTTGCTAGGTATGGTGCAGAGGACGTGCCATATGTTACAGTTTTAAGACGATAATATTTTATGTCTTGATGCTTGTTGTATCTCCATATGATGAGCTGGAACATCTGGTCCGTGTCATCGATTTGAATTTGCCGGTACATTTTCTCTATGTCTGCAGTGAAGACAATTCTGTGCATCCTAAATCGCAACAGTACCGAAAACAGAGGAACCGCTGGATGTTTTAGCTGATGCGTCAAAAACTACTCTTAGTTTTGTGGTTGAGCTGTCAGGTTTCAGTACGCAGTGGTGCGGCATAACTTAATGTAAATTAGGAATGTCGTCTTCTTGTATTTCTTCCATGTGCCCCAAGTTTTCGTACTCCTGCATGAATTTGTTGTATCCTGTTCTAAGATCAGGATTAAGGTTCAATCGTTTTTCCAATGCTAAAAATTGATTGAATGCCATCGTTTTGGAACTTCCGAGAACGGATGGATTTTCTGCGAATGGAAGACGCACAATGAATCTCCCATTCTCGTTTCTTTTTACGTTTTCTGCATAATGATCCTCACATCGTTTCTCAGCCAAAGAAAGTGGTCGTTCTGTATTACTCGTGTCTTCAAGCTTCCAGAATTTTTCAATTAGCTGGTTTGTTGTTTATTCTTCTGGGGTAAACACTGCACAAGTTACCAAGTTGCCGTTTCTTTCTTGTAATTTACCCGTGACGATCCAACCCAAAGCTGTGTTTTGCAGAACTGGCAGTTTTTGATTGATCTTTATTTGCGCATCAATTCATGGTAAAATTCTGTTCCGAGCAATATGTCAATTCTATCCATTTCATTGAAACATGGATCAGCTAATTTAATATTTTAAGGAAGATTCCAATATGACGTGTCGAAAGAATTTGTAGGCTGAGGTGGTCCAATGGTTGGAAGAACAAATGCTTCGATTCTGGTGGCATAGCTGCCTGAATATGCATGTAGTTCTATATTGATTCATTGGGATGCGTTTGTAACCTTACGGCCAATTCCTTCAATGCGCAATGAAGAATTTGAGGAATTTAAGGACAGTTTGCTCATTACGCGGGTTGTAACTAAATTGACTTGTGATTTAGAATCTAATAAAGCTCGGAATGTGCATGTGTGACCATTGGCTCCAACTGTCTTTACTCTTGTAGTGGCTAGTAATACGTAAGTGTTGTCGATGACCTGTTTGTTTGTTGTAGTTACGATTGGCTTATTTTCATTCGATACAGACGCTAGTTTTTGTGTTCCTTCTGCCGAAATTCCTCTTGCTAATTCTAAGCAAGACCGTGACGTGCATGTTTTGGCAGCATGATCTGATTTAAAGCAAAGCTTCTTTTTTTGTGTCCATTGTAGTCTCCCAGATGGGGACATTTTTAGGAACTTTTCACAGTAATATATGGGATGCCCAGGCATTCCACATACTTTACAGTTTGGGGTTGATGTAGCTGCAGTTATAAGTTTGGCTCTATCCTTCCCCCCACCAGACTCGTGAGACCTTCCGCGTGTTCCCAAGGCTTGGAAACGGTGCTCTATAGATCTAAGAAGATCTTTTAGACTTACGAAGTTTTTGTTGTTTTTTAGCGATTGTTCAAATAAAGTTTGAGTTGATTGATCGAGTTTTTTCAATAAAATGTGAACAATTATGGCGTCACAACTGTTCACTGGCAGCCCTTGCACGCTTAAACCATGGATGCATTCTTTAGTGATATCATGTATATTTTTTAGCGCTTGTGCCGTTTCGGTTTTTATTTGCGGATAAGAAAGCAAGTTGTTTAGTAGTGCTGTCAGAATGAGCCTCTTGTTATCGCACCTATCAACCAAAATGTTCCATGCAATTTCGTAATTTGCTGTTGTAATTGGCAAATGTTTTACTAGTGCTTTTGGTTCGCCCATTGATGCGTTGTGGATTAGCTGGGTATAAAGATCTTTAAAGGCTACCCATTGTAGGTAACTGCCGCTAAATTGCGGAATCTGAATTTTTGGAAGATAAAGTTGACAATGCTCAGTGCTGCGTGGATTATTTTCGCTGATATTATTCACATGCTGCTCTAGCTCACATTGAATGTCGTGCACCTCAGCTTGCAGTTCGTAAAAGTCATCCAAGGTGTAGCCATCTATTTATTCTTTACTAGTCAATTGCCATAATGTATCGTTGTTTGTAGAGAACTCGTGCATATTAATTAGCGATAATTTGCCTTGATAATATGCTATCTGTTGATTTCCCTCAGTTCTGACTTCATCAATAGTTCGTCTTAATGCTCTCGTCAATGCCCGCTGATTACGAAGAACTTTGCTTGTGATATCCTCAGGTAGTGTCTTTTCCTGCATACCTCTGCTTGCACTTTCTTCTATTTGTCTCCTCGATGGTGTTGGTTTCTTCACTTTTTTACTTTCGGACTCAAATATTTCTTTGTATTTGAGTGCATCGTCCGAAATACGTAAGTATTGGTCTGTAAAATAATTGTGTTGTAATGGTAGATTTGAGAGGCACCTTATTTTGTTGTCAGTGGTCTCAAATTCTTGCCATGCCTTGTCAAGCCGCTGTAGACCCTCCAAGAAGTACTCTGAAGTTTTTCTTGTAGAAGAGTCTGTTTTGAAATTGCATATTATTGCCTCTATTTGCTCTCCGTCTTCGATTGGGCTGCTACCAGGTCTTCAAACGATTCCATTGCTTATGTACAAGGAACGATATTTTCTACGATTGCTTCGTGTTTTGATGTTATCCTGTTTCTAATTTCAGGATTCTTTGGGTCACTAAAATGCTCTAGCTTTAGGATCGTTGGGTTGAAATGTCTGATGATGGAATCCAGTACCTTGCCACAGGACCTTTGATTTGAAATGTGTATTCTGATGATGCAATCCTGTACCTTGTGACAGGACTGTCGTGTTGAAATATGGCTTTTATTTATGGAATCTTGTACCTTGCTACAGGACCATCGAGTTGAAGAATGTCTTCTGTTGATGGAATCCTGTACCTTGCTACAGGACCGTCAGGGTCACCAAATGTTGCGCTTACAACTGTTTGTAAAGGGTTGAGCACCAAAGGTTTCCTTTGGAGCTCAGAGTGTAAGATTTTTTGTTTTGATTTGTTTTTAGCCCAGGTAGAATCACCATGTGCTTATATGAATTGAAGTTAAGTCTTAGTAGAAGTACTAAGACTAGTCTAGCAATCAAGAAAGTTAATTTTTGTTTGCCATAATTTCTTTATTTTCCCAGTCTTTTATACAATTTTAATTTCATACGTCTTTATTAAAATTACTAGCATGTCCATTTTCAGCACTTGTCATAAAGCCTGACTTTGCATTTTATCAATTATTGTAATATTACTCTTAAAGTTAAATGACTGAATTAATTGTATGAGTATAAGAATATCTAAAGGTAAATGACTGATTGCAATATGAAACTTATTAATTTGTAAATAAAACTTGGTTAATGAACTTAGAATACAACATAAGCAGAATTTACATTAAATATTAATTTATAATAAACCATTGGTTAAATGAACTTAAAATGCTACATAAACAAAACTTTATATTTGTTGTAATAAAAAAAAGGAAGGTATTCCTTTAAAAGTACATACAACTTCTTATAATAATAAAAGTAATATAATGAATTTATGTATGTATTAACATTAATTTTAACTCAGTTTGAATCCAGAAAATTCAAGGTATATTAATATTATTTGTTCGACTTGAAGATTTTTAAAAATAAAATATGGCAACAGTGTTTGTAACAATAAAAAAATTCAGGTTTTCATTGTTATAGTTAAATGTCGGAATGACATTGATATAATTTGAAAATATTGCTTGTTTTTTATCAATGAATTTCATTCCTGTTGCATCGAAACTGTCATTAGAGTTTAACCCAAAAGATTTTGCAATTAACTAAAACAAACTTCGTGTGTTTATGATAAGACTCCTAATACATTATTGGTAATCAAAAACACAAACGTAATCAGTGTTGGATTTCCTACTGGGTATGCGTTTTTGTTTATTTGCCTAAATTTTTTAAATTCGTATTAATGCAGTTGTCTTAGAGTCTAAACACAATGTTTGCGGTGCGGTGCGATGCGATTTCTCGTTGCGGGAGAAAACAATAAACATAATACAAAGGAAAACGGCTACGGCAATACTTGTCAGTGTTTGTTTAAATTTCTATTAATTTATTTGTGGATACATTTTTATAAAATTTTCTAAAATATTTACTATTTGTTTAAAATTTTGTAATGGAGGACCTATGCTCCTTATAGGAACGACGAGAACATATATACATATGCATATATATACATACATATATAATATTTTGTAATGGCAGTAACTAAAAACAAGAAATTATTAACATTTTTTACATAAGCATTTATATTTGATATATATATATATATATAGAAACAGCGAACACACATAGAATAGAATAGAATAGGGGGAAGATCTGGTCCAAAGACCGTCACTGCGACACCTGATGAATCTTTTGTACCATAGATCTGTGAATTAAATTAAATCAATCTTTGTATGACTCTCCTTATGATAGTAAGTACAGATATTGGAGAAGCCCGCTAAATATCATCTGAACACAGAAACTCAGAATGAAAAATATGCCTTCTACTGTCACATAATACGATACACTCACAAAGAATTTGTGTCGTCGTCGTCTCGTCATCTTCCAAGCATAAACGACACAAAGGTGAACGAACTTGGTTAACTTTCCATAGAGGATGATTCGTCCAAAGTGACCAGAGAGAAAGCTGTAACAAGCCGTTCAGGATACCATTATATGTAAATGGCAGGATCAAAGCTTTGGCCTCTCTGAAACTAGAAGAAGACAGCCACATTTCCTTAGCGATCATCTTCTTTAATCACAGATGTTACATTCGACAGACTTATGCCACAAAACGGCTCTGGGCACATAAAAGTTCATCCACTTCTTCGTTCCCTGGATGACCGCTGTGGCTAGGTATCCAATAAATGGAAACCTTGGCATTGTACTCAGGACCGACGAGTTCCCGTTGCCAACACAACGAGCAGATGTGTCGAAACCCATTCAATGAGCGGCCATTGCCACAGACGATTTAATAACTATTTGTGTGGATGCTAGGTAGTCCAATCAAGGCCTCAATGGCCAAGGTTGCACATGACCTCTTTGCGCCTGTTGCAAGAAGACACACCAATCTCTGAACTTTTTAGAGTTTAGTTGTCGCCAAAACCTGGTGAGTCTTTTGCCATCAAACTAGTCCTGGGATACTATCGATAGTACTATCGATAATATCGATAGTTTTAAAATATCGAAAATATCGATAGGAAAAAATATCGATATCGATATTATTTAAAATGCAGTTTTATAAACGTAAGCTGTTAAAAAAATTTTTAACTGACATCAGCACAATTTTTCAAAAGCTGTCACTTAATATAACGTTCGTAGATATGTACATTCATACATATTAAAACAAAAAGACTATAAACTTTCAGTAAAGTGATAAAAAACTAACTGTGACCTGATGAAAAATTAGTTATATTTTTCTCTCTCAAGTACAAACATTTCGTTCGATAGTAATATCGATAGTATCGATAGTAAAATTTCTACTATCGATAGATATCGATAGTAGAAAATATCGATAGTATCCCAGCACTACATCAAACTATCGCGCCGTACGTTATGATTGGCCTAACAATCATTGTGTAGATTCACATAAGAAAAGAGAGACGTGGACGCGTACGGATGTGCTTTTTTAACTCACTCTGCTTCTGATAACTACTTGCCAAAAAATCTGTGTTTTAATCTTGTTTATTTATGTTTTTAATCGCATTTTCTTGCTCTGTGTTCTTTAATATATTCAGACATTTTTAAATCGATTTTAATTTGTTATATTTTAATTAAATAAACATTGTAACTAAACAATTTCTCAACAAAAACAACAAAAACAATTTTTAACAACTAAAACAATTTTTTTTATCAACAACAGTAACAAAAAAAAAACAGTAACAAATAATACAAATAAAATAACAATAAAGAAGTTCTCAAGAGATCTGTAACAGACATACATACATATATGCATACTTAAAATCCAACGAATAAATAAACATCTCAGTTCTATCGAAAACACAACTAACATCAATATAATTTATTTTGCAATTATTAAATCAAAACGAAATTTAGTCCCCGCTTTTACTAATTTTTACTTAATTCAATATAAAAATAATAAATCATACCAAATTTTGTTTTTTACCTTGTTTTAAATTATAATTAAATATAAACAACTTAACAAATTCACAACAAAAACTATTTTTAACAACAACAGTAACAAATAATGAAACAATAAATAAACTCTCAAGAGAACTGTAACATACATATGTATGTACATACTTAGAAACCAACGAATAAACAAATCCCTCAGTTGAATCGATATTACAACAACACACACGAAACCAATAAACTTTTATAGAATTCTGTATTACAAATATTTAAATTAAAACACTATTTATTTCCCGCTTTTACTTACTTCAATACAAAAATTAAAAATAAAATCAAACCGAATTTTGTTGTATGTTTTTATATTTGATCTTTATTTACTACACTGATCAATATATAAAAAATTAAAAACCTCTTGCATTAATACATATAAACTGTGTTGCCAGCAATTTTTATTTTTAGACTCAGATTTAAATTCTACTTATTCCCGAAAATAAACAATGTCGTGCCTATTAAAAAACTGCTCAATTAAAAACAATGATGAAAGAATGGTTTCCTGTTGGCTCTGCCATGGGCTTTATCACTATAAGTGCAGTGGCCTATCTACGTTGATAGCCGAATCCCTCTCCAAAGATCTTGGACTTCACTGGTGCTGCTCTGGCTGCAGAAAAATTGGTGTGAAATTTTATCGTTTTTTTCAAGGAACGGTATCTCATTTTAAGGAAATCCAAAATGAAGCCGGAAAGCTTGCGGAACGTATTTCAGTATACGGTAAACTGTTTGATGATTATAAATCACTCGACCACTTAAAGTCTCCTCCTCAAGCTTCCCCTAAGCGTCGGAAATCACCAAGAATAAATAATAGTGATAAAAATGAATTGCTATCCGCACCTCCTTCTGTTATAGCAAATCGCGAACCCAGTACTGTTCTTATGTTAGACCCACCAAATCCCGTTGTTAAGGCTTTACCCGCAGTTATAACAAACAATAATTTTAATTTGCCTTGTTCATCATCCCAAACTAACAATACATTAGAAACGTTGAATACTGCTAAAAATTTTTCCAATGGTGATAGTCAACTTATTAATCGTTGTACAGTTTCTCGTGAAAATGATATCACACGGCAGAACGTTAATGGAGGTTTGAGAATAATTCCTCCAAACAAACATATATTTATATCCCGTTTTGCTTCTGATACAACGACCGAGGAAATTGAGTATTATATTAAATCTAAAATTAAGTCGAATTCCGATATAAAAATCCATAAATTTAATTACGCGCAACCAAGGAGCATAACATCATTTAAGATTTCCGTAAATTTTGATATATTTAGTCAAGTTGTTGATCAGTCTTTCTGGCCTCTCCATGTTTTAGTTCGAGAATATGATTACAATGGTAACAATCGCAATATCGGCCGTCTTTCTCCACGTGTAACATTTCCAAAAAAACTAAATAGCAGCTCTGATTATCATCTTAATATTGTCTATCAGAACGTTCGTGGTATTAAATCAAAACTAACAAATCTATATTTACAAAGCTTTAATTTTAATCATCACATCTTTATCTTCACCGAAACCTGCTTAAACAGTACTTATTTGAATTCTGAAATATTTTGTCATGACTATCATATTTTTCGTCGAGATAGAATTACAACGACTACTGGTGGTGGAGTGCTAATTGCTATATCAAACATTTTTCCAATGGAAGAAATCAATCTTGACCTTCCCGCTAATATTGAATTTGTGGCAGTGTCGCTTAAGGTTAAAAACATTAAAGTCTTTATCACTTGTTCCTTTATCCTACCAAATTCAGATCTTATGACATACAAACTACATATTGAAGCGATTAGAAACATTACATCAAAACTTAATCCCGTTGATTTAACTTTCGTTTTTGGAGATTTTAATTTACCACATATAACATGGGAATTCTCATCCGAGCAAAATTATTATTTACCCGTACAAAGTGACGTTATTGGAGATGAAATCTTTAATAATATAGCTGATTTGTATCTTCACCAAATAAATGGAAATTGCAACGCTTGATTTAGTATTTGTTAATGAGCCAAACGAATGTATTGTAAATCGTATTGACCCTGTTACTTTACCAGAGGATAAATACCATCCCACTATTGAGATATCCTACAACTTATTTACCAATAATTTAGTAAGAAATACCTCATCAAAAAATAATGATAAAATTTTCAGTTTTAAACGGGGCAATTACATTGAACTAAACAATTGCCTGTTTACCACTAACTGACTTCAACTATTGTCCGTTCCGATAACTTCATCGCATTCTATTGATCATTTGATTAACATATTTTATAAGACCTTATTCAATAATATGGAGGAATGCATTCCGAAGCACGTTCCACGCAATAAATCTGGCCCGCCGTGGAATTCCAGGCAACTTTCTGCTTGTAAAAACTTAAAAAACAAATACTTCAAAAAATTCAAAATCTCCGGATCTTCCTTTTATTATGGAAAATACTCAGTTGCACGGGCTGAATATAATTTACTTAACGCAGAGCTTTACAGAACTTACCTCAGTAATGTTAAACGCAACTTTGTTCAAGATCCTAAGTCATTTTTTACTTTTGTCAACACTAAGAGAAAGGCCACTGGTTTTCCTAAAGTCATGAAATATCTACACTCCGAATCGACTGATGAGGATGTTATCGGTAATTTGTTTGCAGACTTCTTCGCGACCACATATTCCGACGTTTCGTATGATGCTGGAAATGTCTACCCATACAACATAACTCAAAAGAATAACATATCTCCGTGCACTATCTCCACATCTCATATTTTAAACTGTTTAGAAAAGACCAAGTCCTCGCCTTTTAGTGGTCCAGATGGCATACCAAGCTGTGTTTTTACAAATTGCGCAACTGCTCTGGCAACACCTTTATCGATAATGTTTAACGTTTCTTTAAAATATAGCTACTTTCCAAAAATTTGGAAAGAGTCATATATCATACCGTTGTTAAAACAGGAAATAAATCAGATGTACGTAATTACAGAGGTATAGCTAAATTGAGTGATATTCCAAAACTATTTGAAAAATGTTTGATGGATAATCTCACACATCAAGTCTCCTCTCTATTGTCACCAATTCAACATGGTTTTAGGAAAGGATTTTCTACTATTACTAATATTCTCCATTTAACAACGTTAGTGAATAGATCCTTCATCAACGGACAGCACACAGATGTTATCTACACCGATTTCAGTAAGGCGTTTGACAAAGTTAATCACACGCTGTTGCTGCAAAAATTAGATGTCATGGGATTTAACAACAATTCCCTTTATTGGATAAAGTCCTATTTGAGTTGTAGAACTCAATCGGTAAAATTTAACACAGCAGTCTCTAAAAAAATAAATGTTACATCTGGAATCCCGCAGGGTAGTCATATCGGTCCAGTTTTCTTTCTTCTTTTTATTAATGATCTGCCTGAAGCAGTAAATCATTGTAATGTTTTGATATATGCAGACGATGTAAAGTTATTTTTAAGTGTTAAACGTTCCATTGATCAACAATATTTACAAAATGATCTAGATAATTTTTATAAATGGTGTCGTTTAAATATTATGGAATTAAACTTAAATAAATGCAAACATATGCGATTTACAAGATCAAACCACTGTACCTACTCATACGTTCTTGATGGCTGTAATTTAAAGTGTGTTAATTCGATAATGGACTTGGGAATATTACTTGATGCAAAACTGAATTTCGTACAACATATAACCATGGCTGTAAATAAATCTCGTAGCGTTCTGGCTATTAGTAAAAGATGGGCAAAGGAATTTGACGATCCCTTTATCACAAAAAGTCTTTACACGTCGCTTGTTAGGCCAATATTAGAATACGGCAGCATTGTTTGGGACCCGATCTATAACATACACAATGATCGTATAGAATCCATTCAAAAACTCTCATCTTCTGCCTAAAAAACGTTTATAGAAATCATTTGGCACTACCATCTTACTCTTCGAGATTAGCAGAAATTAATTTACCTACTTTAAAAAGCCGAAGAACAATGCTTAACATATATTTTATTGTCAACCTTATAAATGGCAACATCAGTTCTGAGTTTTTGCTGAATAACGTAACTTTTAATATTCCCCAACGCTCGTTACGCTATTATGACCCACTTTATATTGCGGCTTGCCGAACTAACTATGCTATGGCTGATCCGATGAGAAAATTATGCAGCTGTTTCAACGAAATGTATCACTTTATTGACTTTTCTTTGAATGTTAATATTATAATATTATAATGCAATGTCATATCTTTTTTAAATCAATAATGTAATTTAAACATAATCTATTCTTCAATATTAAATAGTCTGTAAGGAATTCTCCATAGACTTGTATTAAATAATAAATAAAAATAAAATAACCATATGCGGGCTCATGCCTCAGGTGCACCCATCACAACTTTTCACCGTCCAGATCGCTCAAGTGGCTTTCTGTGTTACGCATTCAACATATAAATATGTATGTCTGTAAATATAATTGCAAGTAACTCCTGCTCGCGAAACTCATTTGAAATCTATGCATAAAAACTAAAATTTTTTAACCAACATTTTATTGCTTTGAAAAAATAATTTAACTTTTAAATTTTGTTTAAATGTGAGCCATTATTTCACATTTAAATTATAGAAGTTGTGGACAAATAGAATGTCAATTTTAAAATAAGAATTACGGAGGGAGTGAGTGGGGAATATCACGGATCTACTGGAGCAAGGGAAGCATAGGAGGGTACGTGCTTGACACAGGGTGAGGGCAGGAAGGGTTACCTGGATTCACGGGGTTGAGCCTTTTCCAAATCAAATAATAATTTTCGAAATTATATTACTTACATGTGAAGTTCACAGTTTTATTTAATAAAAATTTAAATCCAAATAAAATGTATAATACTTCAGTGAATATATTAGAAACGGTGAGGAGCCGTAGGATGTGTTCTTTTTATGTTTCTGAACTAGAGGTTAAGAAAAAAAATTAGAGAAATTAAAGCAAAAGTGCTCTATGAAAAAAACTTTTGGCGCTACAAAGTGCAACCAAGTTTTAGAAATATGCATAAATTCAAATGATTGTATTCAGGGAAGGGAATACTTCTAAATAGAATGTACTTTGTGATTTTTTTATACCAATTCATGAAAAAAAAAGAAAATATCCGAGTAAATATATATACAAATCAGTAATTTTGAAATAGTCGATAAGTTCTTTTAACATCCTGCGGCCCCTTGACAAGTATAGTCTAGTTTCTTGCTAAACGTTCTAGGTCTCGCACAGCCTTCAGCGCTTTGAGTTAGTATTTCTTCTTTCGGATGGACGTCTCGTGCGATCGGTTGATTCATCAATTGGTGAACGTCTTGTTTGTGCTGGACGACAGTATGGACCAAGCCTATCCTGTACTCTGCCGTGACGATTCCGGGAAGCACGTTGTATATTTCCGGTTTGGCGTGAGGGTGAAGTTCCTTGTGGTGGTGTGCCCATCCACATTTCTGGCACACATCCTCAGATGTACAGTCATCACTATCATGGGACTTAGCCAAGCAATTTCGACAATAATTATGGATCCGCACTTGGTGTTGGTGAGTCTATATGCTCATATTGAGAAAAGTTTTGCAAAATCTTAATGGATGGTAGCGAGAACAAACAAGGCACTGATGTACATCGGAATTTCTTTGAGCCCTGTGAAGCAAAATTGAAATTAATAGAGAAATAATATTGGGTTAAAGGTGTTTGAATTAGATGGAGAGATAGATGTTGATATGGATAGGAATATACGGAAAGGAATCGAAAATATTGGCTCAATTGTGTGTTTTCTAACGTATTTATAGGTAGGACACAAAGCTTGTTGATGGGTCCAGTAATTATTTCGTTCAATGTCTTCATATACGCAACACGAGCAAGACTATCACTACCGAAATATAGTTTACTAACGCAACCTATCTATGAGTTGAGTTTGAGCGGTAAGGGTTTCTTCTATTGTATACCCACCAGACAATATGTCGTCGACGTAAGTTTTCGATCGTAATATATTGGAAGCTTTGGGATAGCTAGATTCAGAGTCTGACGCGAGTTGTAGCAAAGTACGAATTGCTAGAAAGGGAGCGCAGTTCACTCCGAATGTAACAGTTTTTAACTGAAAATCTTGTACAGGACCGTCCGGCTTAGATTGGAATAATATTCTTTGAAATGGCCTGCCATCTGGGTGCACGAGAATTTGGCGGTAAATTTTTTGTATATCACCGCTAAACACAAATTGATACTTTCTCCAATTGAGTATCGTTGTTATCAATTCAGTTTGGAGTGTTGGGCCAGTGTGGAGAACGTCATTAAGCGAAAACTGAGGCTTTGTTTTCCTTGAAGCGTTGAACACTACTCTCACTTTGGTAGTTTTATGCTCTGGGCGCACAACCGCATGATGAGGTAAATAAAAGGAATGATATTTACCTTTCAATATGATCTCTTTGGCAGAAGTTTCTTCCATGTGATCTAAGGCTAAATATTCCTCAAGAACTGCCTTGCATTGGGACTGAAGTTCAGGATCTTTGGCCAGAGTTTTTTCCATTCTGGAATATTGGGTGAGAGCTATGAATCGAGACGAATCAAGGGAGATTTCACTGGGAAACTCTGTTTTAAATGGTAGCCTTACAATATATCTTCCATTTACATGACGTGTAGTCGTGCGGGCATAAAAGTCTTCACAGAATTCATCTTCGGCTGACCTAGTCCTATTGACCGGAATATTTTCGACTTCCCAAAATTTTCTTAAAATGTGACAGAGATCAGAGTTTTCAGAGGGGACCACTTCCGTTGTAAATGCGTGAATGGTTTCTGTTTTCATGGGGCCGCTCAGCACCCATCCGAAAATGGTGTTGTATGCTGACGTTTTGCCACAAATATTCTTCTTAATACCTTCTAGGGTAATACAATGCTCGTAATCATTGCCCAGAATTAAATCTATTTGAGAACATTTGTTGAAAGCAGGGTCAGCTAGATCTAATTCTTCCAGTTCCTTTGTACGTGAGACTTCAAAGGAACTGGCTGGGAGTCGCTTCGTGACGTTTGGCAAAACTATGGCTTTTATAGGTATTCTCGTGTTTGTTCGTTTGGCATATAGTATTAGTTTACATTCTTTGCTTGCAGATTGTTTTTGACCACCAATACCAACGATTTCAAACTGCGCATTTGGGTAAGGTAGCTGAAGGCAATTTCTAACTCTTTCTGATAAGAAAGATCTTTGAGAGCCAGGGTCAATTAGGGCTCGAACTGTGAAATGTGCACCTCTATATTCAATCTGAATTAATGAAGAGCGCAAGAGAATATTTTCGTTGCTCTTCAAGCAATTGGCTTGAATGTGCCGTGATGTGCTGGGTTGTTCGTCTTGAGTCTCGCTTATTGTAATGTTTGCATTTTGGAAAACGGCGGCTTTATGTGAAAGCTCTTCTTGTGGAAGGTGTTCTGTGCTATTGGGGGAGTTTTGAGTTCTTTTAGCCATGTGTAACAGAGTGTGATGCGATTTTTTGCAGAACATACATGTCTTTTTGTTTTTACAATTTGCCTTGATGTGAGAATGTCCTAGGCACTTGCTACAGTGTTTATTTTTGAACACGTAATCAACTCTCTGTTGAACTGTAAATGCTCTGAACTTTGGGCATGTTCTGAGTTTATGTTCTGCTTTGCACAATTTGCAGGACGATGTTACATTTTCTTGGACTGTATAAGTTTGCACATTGGGAGCCTTATTGCGATAAAAGCCGTCTTTTGAGTTTCTAATGCTTTTTACACGTTCAACAGTTTCATATCTATTTATAAGAAACTGCGACATTTGGGACCATTTTGGAAGCTCATGAGGGGATGTGAGCGATTGTTCCCACAGGGCTAAAGTTACCTCAGGCAGTTTTGTAGATATTAGTCAAATGAGAATGGGGTCCCAACTTTCAACTTCTCCACCAAGGGTTCCCAGCGTCGCTAAAGAGTCATTAACTGACGACTGAATTCTTCTAATGGACTCGCTGTCCTCATTAGACGCGCTTATTCACGTAGCGGGTTTCAATGCATCCCATGCGAGATTGAAATTTTCACGAGAAAGGGTGTATCTTTTCACTATATCTCCAGCTTCTCCTTTCGTTTTGTTACGAAGGTGATACAGCTTTGTAACTGGAGATAATCTAGAGTGATTTATGAACGAAGGTCATTGCTCATAACTGCCTTTAAACACCTTTGTATCACAAGGTGGAAGTTTTATGCAATTATTCGAGTTATCATGTTCTGTGTTTTGTGTATACGCAAGAGCTGGGACTGAATAACGAACACTTGAATGATGCCCCGGTACGTTTGGAGTTTCTAGCCGAGCTGCTTTTAATAGTTCAACTATTTGTTCGTGACATTGGAAGTAGGCGGTTACATGTGAAGCATAATCGGTTTTAGCAGTTGTGAAAGCATGATTTCTTGGTAAGAAGCTTCCAATTTTTTGTACCTTGCCTCTAAATCTTTTAATTTTATTTCTAAAACAGATTCAGTTTGTTCTCCTTCTTCAGTTTTATTGAACATGTCGCAAAAATGTAGCAAATTTTCGCAATCAAATACAAAATAATCTTGTGGAGTAGCCGAGCTTGACATTTCTGCCAAAGATTCATCGGATTTGGGATTCATGATTGCTGAATATAGTGATACTCTCGCGAATATTAGTTTAAGGAATGGAAGAGAAATGAGGATTGCTAGATATGCTATCTAGTTTCTAACTAGCGTTTTTAGAGATGTAACTCTAGATACCTATTATCTAGTGTTAATAACAAATTTGTTCTTGGCCTATCAACTTGTTTAAAACTAACTTAAGTCTAGATACCCGTTATCTAGCCGTAATATAAAAAATTTTATAAAAGGGGAAGTAAGATTTGCACTTCTGGAATGAGTTTTCTAATCGATAATTAAGGGGCTATTGAGCTAGCACTAAGTACTTGTTACCTAGTTTTCACAATGATAATATAGAGAAATATTTCGTGTTAATTTTAGCAAGCGACAGCTTAGTTAATTGTTATTGCTTTAAACAACCATTTAAATTTGTGAGTAGAATCACTATTATTTTCAGTTAATCCAAATTATTTTAGGTTTGTTTTTGAAGTGGTTTGAAAATTTTATTTTATATTTTTTTTTGCATTAGAAATTAATTGAACGCAATCTTAAACTTGATTGACCCTTTTGACGAATAATTTCTCGGTTCATCGTAGATACGGTTTTTAAATCAGAATATTTATTTAATTTTTTTTTTTTATTTATTTTACCTTTTCTAATTATAAAGAAAATGTTTGTTGGGATGTAAATGTATGTATTTGTATGTGGAATGTGAGTTTTTAGGTATAAAGAATTAGGGTTGTATGCAAAAAAAAATTAACAAAGCCTTGCCAAGCAATATGAAGTAAAGTTGTATTCTAAAAAAATTATTATATCAAAATTTTAAAGTAGGCACCTACGTATGTGTATTTTGTTCTTCAAATATTTTTGTTAATATAGCACATATTGATTCATGATACATCTAAAAATGAAGCTAGAAGTGTTAGCTCTTATCTTAAATTTATTATTTCTGTTATATTATTGAAAACATCACCAAATTATCCACCTGATTCGAAATACATAGCAAAATCCATAAAAAAATATTAAAATAAATTCAATTATACAAAAATGTTTATATAAAAATGTTATGTACATACAGCCAAAACGAATGGAAAAAATGTGGATTTTCAAATACTCATTTCATTCGAATAAAATATATTGCCATAATTTTTCTTTGTTCATCATATTATTTTTACTTTTACTTCATAAAAATGTTTATCTGTTTTCCTTCCATGTCAGAAGCTCATACTTTTTAAATTAGGTTGCTTTACTTCAAGATAATACAAATTTATTTAATAAAATAAAAAATTATTTGAATAATCGAATTAATTTGTATCCGATGTTGTACATCATAAGCCGTGAAGTGGTTGTTGATCACGGTGGTGTTACCAGTATTTATTATTAAATTACAAAATAAATAAAGTTGTTTTTTGCATACAATTTCTTTACAAAGCAATGTTAGCCTTAAAGTGCTTGGTAACTACTATGAACTTTAAAGCTCAAGTAAAATATTTTTTTACGGCCTTAATATTTAGTTATTGTTGCAATTTATTTCTACGTGAATTTTTTTTACATTTGCTTTTAGTCTATTGTTTGTGTTATTTTTAATGGGAATCTCTATTTGCAATTAACTTTATATTATGTGTATATGTGCGTGTGTGAAATAGGGAGTGAGAAATAATGTTTGCTTGTTGTAATATTTGTAGATTTATTTTAATTGTGCTTTACGAGTACTCTCTTCCAACTTTACTTTTTTGTTTTATTTTTGGCTTTAATTTGATTTATTACAAACAACTCTTGTAATTTTTATTTGAAATAATAAAATTTTGTTTTCAATCGACTCTAATCATATGTTATTTTAATTTTATTTAGTGGACTGTAAATTTTGTGAAATGGAATTTAAGAGGTATTTGAAATGTATAAGAGTATTTTTTGTTGTTTTTTCTTAATTTTGAATTACTGTAGTAAAGAGTAAACACTAGAAAGAGTAAATCACTTGTTTAAGGTGTTAAAGAGACTAGAGACTGGATATGTATAATTTTGCCTGTTTTTCTTATGCCACAAATTGGAAATTGAAATTAATATGCATAGTAGTAATATTAATTTTAGTTGCAAATAATTTTATTTTATTTTGTAATGCACTTACATACATCTAATTTTAGATGTCCAAATGGTGGTTGTTTCTTGAAATTCTTCAAAGAGAACTTGCCCGTGGTTTTTCTGCTTCTTCAATAACTTTTTTTTAACTTCTTTTATTTCTTTACTCTTTTTTTTTTTGTTCTCCTTTTGAGATCTTTTCAAGTTCAATTATATTTATGTATATATGTACATGAATACATATAAACGCACATCCAGATGTACATATGTACAATAGCTTAGGCATAGTTTATATGGGAATTCTTAGTAAGGAGATTTCGACTTCCAAGAACCCCTCATTTTGTGAAGTTTGAAAAATATTCGAGCCAAAAAATGGTGGCGGTAAGATGGGGGTAAAGGGTGCCGCATCGTCCTCAAAGTTGAGGGTAAAAGCAAAAAGCTGCCACAGAAGTACTTCATCATCTTCTATGCCAGGAATATATGGTTTGGTTTTAATATTTTCCCATTGATCTTTAAAACGTGCAAATAATGGCACTCCTGGCCCAGACATTTTGCCGAATTTAGCATCGAACACTTCTTTCAATAACAGTTCATAAATATGAACACGCCAGGGGCAATTAGAACCCTGCGAGTACATTTTGTACAAATTCCGCCTTTGTATGGGGGCCCCCTTAATGAGTCGAGATAGGACATATGTATGTTCGGAGGAAAAGTTGAAGATGAAAAATTATTGCGAGTCGGTCTTACATTTTACCCCCTAGGAGGCACCATAAAAGCGGATTTCTTAAAAAAAATTATTCAAAAAACTATTTTTTTTGTATGGGGACCACCTTAATGGTTGAAGATAGACGATAAGTATGTTCAGAAAAAATCTTTGTAATGAAAAAATATTGGAGGTCAATCCTACATTTGACTTCGATAGGTACGCCCTAGGGGCAGTTAGAGCCCTGCGAGTAAATTTTATACAAATTTCCCCTTTGTATAGGAGCCCCTTAAGGAGAGGAGTTAGGCGGTCGGTGTGTTTAAAAAAGATGTTGGGCGGAGAAAATTAATGGGTGCTCGTCATACATTTGACCCTAGTAGCGGTGACCCCGGGAAAGTTATATGATTTTTTGTAGTTTTTTTGCTTTTACCCTCAACTTTGAGGACGATGCGGCACCCTTTACCTCCATCTGACCGCCACAATTTTTTGGCTCAAATATTTCTTTTCTAAACCTCATAAAATGAGGGGTTCTTGGCAGTCGAAAAATTGTAAATAACGCCATACCTAATGTACATACACTTACTTTTTTCTCTTTTTTGTATTTTTTACGTACATATGTACATATGTACATACTATGTATACACAACGGGTTTTCTTTATTTTTTGTGACACGAGTATATATGTAGGTACATATATATATTGGTTTTTTCCGCTATAACTGTTGTTTTTATTTAAGTACATAGATAAATATGTACATCTTTATGCATTACATACATACTATGTACTTTTTTAATATTGTGTACTTTACACTGTTATTTGATATTTTTATAAATTTAAGTATGTAATAGTAAGTGACCTTCCAGTATTTTTCGATTAAAGAATTTGATTCAATTATTTTATTTTCGATATTAGCAATAGTTGAATATTTTACTCTACACTCTGTGGTTAAGATATACATATTTTACATTCACTCTTATTTCAGTCAACATCGACGTCACGTCAATACATTACCAAAATATTGGGGCTTGTTTACTCGCTCTCGAGATGTTCAAAAACCGTGCTGCTATTTAATAACTCTAAAATATTCTTAGTATTGCACCTCCATACCAAGTAAACTAACTTGTTTTATATTTTCCCGTATTTAATAACACTAGTTTACACTGAAAATGTACACTTGACGAGAGGTGATTTTCCTTATGTATTTTCTTTCGCTGAATTCGAAAATTAATGTTAAATTTTTTTTTTATGGACCAGTTTTTGAGATATTGTGATTTTTTCAGTTTTTCGACCTTTTTTCACTTGATATATCATATCTCGAGCTAGAACTGTCCGATTGGGTCGTTCTTGGTATTCACATGAAAGGTATTGAGATGACAAATAAATATGTATAATCGGATCTTTAATTGATATAGCGGTTCAAAATATATCGATGAAAATAGGGCACATTTTAAAAAAAATCATATTTTACAGTGATTATATGTTGACAGAAAAGTACAAATCGTTAAAAAATCGTCTGGTTTCTGTTCATGTACGTAAATATAATACTTTTACGTAAGAACTAAGACCAACTAGAAGAAAATCGACCGAAAAATTAAAAAGTTATAAGCAATGGATTGAATAAATCCAAAGTAAAAATACATAAAAATAACAAATAACACAGGTCATCAAAATGAAATTTATTATGTAAGGTCAAAGGTTTCATAGTAAATTTGTATATACTAAGTACTGTGTATCAATCCCTTTGAATAAGTTTTTTTGAATTGGCTCTGTATCGCGAGATTTTCCGTTATAAAAAAAAGAGGATGCGTTATCACATAATTGGTATTAAATCGAGAACCAGTTCTTCGATTCAATCAAAAATTACACAGAAGGCTAGGAAACAAATTGACCTTTAAATTACGTCAATATGAATTTTTTAACAGTCTTATAGTTTCAGAGATATTCAGAAAGTTTTATACAAAAAAAATAAATTTTTTTAAAAAAGTTTAGAAAATCGTTTGTTTCTTAAAAGACTCATTAAAATTTTAAACTGAAGAAAATTTTATATTTTATTACTAATTGTGATACATTCATATGTTATAAATAAAACGAGCCAAATTTATTAAAAATCATTCCTCTAATTCTGAATTTATTCACAATTAAGTGCTACCATACGAGTATATTTTACGGAATTTTTTAATTTTTATTTATTTTATTATTATTATTTTATTCTTTAAAATATACTCGTATGGTAGCACTTAATTGTGAATAAATTCAGAATTAGAGGAATGATTTTTAATAAATTTGGCTCGTTTTATTTATAACATATGAATGTATCACAATTAGTAATAAAATATAAAATTTTCTTCAGTTTAAAATTTTAATGAGTCTTTTAAGAAACAAACGATTTTCTAAATTTTTTTGGAAAAAATGTATTTTTTTTGTATAAAACTTTCTGAATATCTCTGCAAGTATAAGACTGTGGAAAAATTCATGACGATGTAATTTAAAGGCAAATTTGTTTCCTATCCGTGGGTGTAATTTGTTATTGAAGTGAAGAACTGGTTCTCGATTTAATACCAATTATGTGATAACGCATCCTCTTTTTTTTATAACGGAAAATCTCGAGATACAGAGCCAATTCAAAAAAACTAATTTAAAGGGATTGATACTCAGTACTTAGTATATACAAATTGACTATGAAACCTTTGACCTTACATAATAAATTTCATTTTGTTGACCTGTGTTATTTGTTATTTTTATGTATTTTTACTTTGGATTTATTCAATCCATTGCTTATATTTTTGTAATTTTTCAGTCGATTTTCTTTTGGTTGGTCTTAGTTCTTACGTAAAAGTATTATCTTTACGTACATGGACCAAAACCAGACTATTTTTTAACGATTTGTACTTTTTTGTCAGTATATAATCACTGTATAATATGATTTTTGTGGAAATGTGCCCTATTTTCATCGATATATTTTGAACCGCTATACCAATTAAAGATCCAATTATACATATTTCTTTGTCATCTCAATACCTTTCATTTGAGTACCAACAACGACCCAATCGGACAAGTTTTTTTGTCATTTTGGCGATTTTTTTTTCATTTTGGCGATTTTTTTTTTCATTTTGGTTTTTTTTTTATTTTGGTGATTTTCTTTAATTTTTGCGATTTTTTTTCATTTTAGCAATTTTTCCGGTTATTCGCGATTTATTTTAGTCTTAGACATTATTTTTGTAATTTGGTGCTTTGTTTCGTTTTGGCGATTTTTTTTCCTTTTGGCGATTTTTTTCGGTTTGGCGATTTTATAATTTTTTGATTTTTTAGTTTAACCGATTTTGAAAATTTCAAGAGTTTTGCTCTTACGGTTTCCAAGATACAACAAGTTGTCAAAATTGCATTAACTGATGGTACACCCTTTAAGTTAAATTTTTTTTTACAATTACACAGGATTTAGACGATGAAATTTATGACGTCTATTTTTCTTGATTCCCTTTTGAAGTTGCTACCAAAAATTATTTGCGTTCATACGATGATTATTTTTACATGTCTAATTTTATTTTATTGATTTTTATTGCTTATACATACATTTACATACCCTGTCGGAGAATGTGTGCTTGACTACAAAAATAATTAATTTAATATTATTATCTTAGACTGACTAAAATCTAACTGCAATGTCATCCAGAACAAACCCAAAACTAATTCTTAAGTTGAGTACGTAATAAAATTTGATGAGAGCCAACAAATTTATTCTCAGCTACCTTGAAACTCATTTCAGTTTTATATTAACATTTTGCTGTTGTTATTTTAGATGGTACCTTAGCCGAGTGATAGCGCATTGAGTAACGTGTGATGATACATGTTCCAACCCCGGAAATTTTTTTTAATTTACAGACTACCAGGTGATTTAAAAAAGTCAACTTTAAGTTAGCTGAAAGTAGTGCAGAGTGAGACAATTAACTACCGCCTAGGACATCGCAATGTTAAAATAGTCAGTTGATTACATTGAAAGTAATCCAAGTGTCAGTCAGTACTATTTGTGAAATAGTTTGTTTCAAGTTAACCGAATTTCCGACAAGGTACTTTATTAATAAAAATTTCCTTCGAAGAACACACCAATATGAGAATATTAATAATAAAACGTAACAACAGGAACACAAATTTGTGTAAAGAAAAATATGAAAAAAAACCATAGAAAACAGAAATCGAGTCGTTTTTTCTACCCCTCTTTCTTCTCTACCCCGTTCGCTATCAAACAAAAAATGACGTCGAAAAATAGACTTCATAAAAGTCTTCGTGTGAATCCTGTGTTAGTGTTAATTTTTGTAGTCTGTATAAAAAGACACTAACCTTACAAATTTCAAGTGTATATACATACATACATACAATTGTATGTATATTACATGGGATTTTAACATTTTTCGTTGCTAGTTTTGGAACACCCTTTAGTTTGCAATACTCATGTATTTGTTGTTGTAGCGGCCAAAGGTCTACACACTGTGTCCAAATTTCAGGTCTCTAGCTCTTACGGTTCTCGAGAAAATACCCTGCATAATTTTAGACATAGTTAATTTTACATAACACAAAAAGTTAAAGTTTTCCAACCCCTTTTTTAATTTAAAATTCTAGTCGTACTGAAGTGTAAAATAAGTTCATTTATTAAAAAAAAAAATAAACATTTGTTTCCGGTAGTTACTTTTATATGGCAAAATAAAGTTTAAGTTTTCCAGCTCTGCAATCGTCTGCTCGATTTTGCTGAATTTCAATACCAATCTATTTTGGAAAATTTCTGACACACCAGTCCAAGAACGAAGTCTCTAGCTTTTCTGGGAGCTTCGGAAAACCGATTTCACGTACAGACAGACGGACAGACGGACATCGCTTATTCGTCTTCCCTATGCATAAGGATCCAGAATATATATATTTTATGGATCGCTTATTGATATTATAGAAATTACAAACGGAATGACAAACCTATATATACCCTTTTTGTTGAATTATATAGAATATATATGAACAACTGAAATATTTAACTTTGTATATATCTACTTTGCTTTTGTTAATCAATTTATCCTTTGTAAATTACTTCAAGGAATTTATTATTTTTCATTTTGTCTTTTCACTTTTTGTCTAAACTTTGTATAATAAACATTATAAAATACAATCAAGTAACTATTTATAACAGGTTATGGGCCTCACACCTAACCATTGTTAATCGATAAAAAGGATTTTAGTTGCAAAGACTAAGAAATAAAATAAGATTTCGCTTATATTGCTGCAAAATGGCATTGAACGGTCGAATTCCTTTGTTAAATGGCGTGAATTACGGAACGTGGAAAGCGCAAATGGAAGCAATTCTTCATAAGGCAAGACTATTGCAGTTTGTGACAGGAATTTTAAAGAGACCTGTGGTTTGTGAATTATCTGAAAAGGCATCTAAAGAAGAAAAAGATGAGTTTCAAAAATCTGTGGATAATCAACAGCTTTATGATGATTAACAACTTGATGCTCGTTCAGAGCTTATAATAGCAATGGAACCAAGCATAGTAAGGATGGTAAGAAATTTAAAAACAGCTTGTGAGATATGGTCTTATCTTCAAGAAACGTATGACCGAAAATCAACAAGACGCAAGGCTGAAAATTTTCGTAAGTTATTAAGTTTAAAAATGCAAGCAACAGAAAGTATATCGGATTACTTAATCAAATTTGATATTTGTGTTTCATGTTTATCCGAAATGGATGTTAATCTGGATGAAAGTTTACTAGTTATTATATTGCTCGATGGTTTGAGTAAACAATACAAAGAAATACGTGCTGCATTTGATACATCAAATGAATTCCCTGGATTGAACGTTTTGAGATCGAGATTGGTTGAAATTGGTGATAAAAACGGGCATGAAGAAGGCAAAGAAAATGCATTAAAGGTAAAGAAATGGAAACCAAAATCATTTAAATTCAAAGAAAAGGTATGTCTGATAGTGAATTTCCTTATAAATGCTATAAATGTGGTCGAAAAGGACATAAGGCAAAAAATTGTAGAATCAGAACAGATCAAAATCAAGTCGTAAAAGAGCTAGAATTAATAAGAGGTAATGCTCAAGGTTGTAATGAGTTAAAAGCAGGTACCAGAAATGATAAATTTTCTAGTTGGTGTATTGATAGTGGTGCCACATCGCATATGTCTTATGATGAATCTTTATTTTCTGAAATCAATTATGATTACACTGGAAAAGTTGTATTAGCAGATAATAAAGTGCTTGATGTTAAAGGTATTGGCACAGCTGAATTGAACTTTATTTTATATAATCAGAAAGCTAATTTCAAACTATATAATACATTATATATTCCTGAACTGAGAAGTAATCTGGTATCAACGACGAAATTAACAGATGATGGCTATCAAGTTTTAATGAAAGGTTCTGTTACTAAAATCATAAAAGAGAGATTTGTATATATCGAAGCATATAAGAAAGATAATCTTTATTTAATTAAATCTGAAAGGGTATGTAATACTTTTTGCAGAAAAACTAAGGAATTAAGCTCGAATTTCAACTTACATCAAAGATTAGGACATCTTAATTCAAATGATTTAATGTTTCTGAATATTCAACAAAAAGTAAAATGTTCTGTATGCATTAGAGCAAAACAAACAAGAAATCCATTCCCTAAGAAAAATGAAAAATCTACTACAGAAATATTGCAGTTGATCCATACAGATTTATGTGGCCCAATGAAAGTGGAATCTGCACGAAAAAAATTGTATTTTGCCACTTTTATAGACGACTACTCAAGAAAAGTATGGGTATATTTCATTAGAAATAAGAGTGAGTATTTGAGCGTATTTAAAGAATTCAAAAAGAGTGTTGAGTTAGAAAAAGGAAAGAAAATTAAATGTATAAGAAGTGACAATGCACCAGAATTAGTTGGAAGAGAGTTTTCAAAATATCTTATTGAAACTGGAATTCAACGTCAACTGACCGTAGCTTACACCCCTCAGCAGAATGGAGTTGCTGAAAGGATGAACAGAACTCTTGTTGAAATGGTAAGATGTTTCATGGTTGAATCTAATTTACCAGAGTTTTTGTGGGCTGAATTAGTTCGCACTGCAGCTTATATTAGAAATCGCTGTCCAACAAAATTAAACCAGACGAAAACACCAGAGGAATTATGGTCAGGAAAAGTTCCAACTATACGAAATTTCCGTAAAATAGGTTGTATGGCATTTGTTTTAAATAATAGACCAGGAAAAACTAAATTTGAGCCTCGTAGTTACGAAGGTGTATTAGTCGGATATGATGAAAAATCTAAAGCATATATACTATGGGAAAAAGATATTAAATCGATTTTAAAAAGTAGAGATGTGAAATTCTTAGAAAAAGATATATGTATAGAGGGAAAATGTAATGATAAAACTACAACAAGATTTTATGAATATAATGATGATATACAACTACGAAGATGCAATTTAAAACAGATAAAAGATAATAGTCCAAAAATAAAAGAACCTGAAGAAAGTTATGAATTTTTTGATAGTACAGACCAGATAGATGCAACAGAAGAAGAAGAAGAACCAGAAAATGAAATCAATTCCATGAAACAACGTTTAAGATCATGGACTAGAAATAAAGATGCAACGAAATTAGTTAAAGGAAACACTACTGACGATCCGAAAACATTTAAAGACGTTTTAAACTGTAATGAGTCTGAAGAATGGAAAACAGCAATGAAAGAAGAATACAAGTCGTTACTCAAAAATAACACTTGGGACCTGGTGGATTTACCAGAAAACAAAAAACCTATAAGTTGTAAGTGGGTTTATAAAACAAAACTTAAGACAGATGGAACAGTTGAAAAACGAAAAGCAAGGCTTGTTGCAAAAGGTTATTCGCAAGAGTATGGTGTTGACTATATGGACACGTTCGCACCTGTTGTTCGTCAAAGCTCTTTACGTCTTGTATATGCACTTGCAGTTCAAAATGACTTAAATTTGAGGCAGCTGGATGTTTCAACAGCATTTTTAAATGGTAACTTAGATGAAGACATATATATGTTTCAGCCAGAAGGATTTGAACAATCTAAGAACAAAGTTTGTAAATTAAGGAAGGCTATTTACGGATTGAAACAAGCGGCTCGTCAATGGTTTAAGAGAATTGATGCAGTTTTCAAACAATTTGGCTTAAACCAATCTAAGCATGATCAATGCATTTATTTCAAAACTGGTAATAGCGTAATGATAGTAACGCTTTATGTTGATGATATATTGATAGCATCTAATAATGAGAATGAGGTGGAAAAATTAATAAGAATTTTGAGAAGTAGTTTTGAAATAAAAGATTTGGGAAAACCAAAACATTGTATTGGATTGGAAATAGAAATTGAAAGTGATATGATAGCGATATCGCAACCTGGATACACAGAAAATCTTATTCGAAAATATGGTCTAGAAAATTCAAAACCAGTAAAAATTCCAATGCAAAATAAACTGAATTTAGAAAAAAAATCCTACAATTAAAGGAGAAGCGGAAAGTATTAATAAAACGAAATATCAAGAAATTATCGGTTCGCTTCTACATCTATCAGTTTACAGTCGTCCTGATATAGCATGTAGTGTAAATATGCTCTCGCAGTTTTGCCAGGACCCACGTAAGCAGCATTGGACTGCGGCAATGCAAATTGTTAGATACTTAAATACAACTAAGAAATTTAAGTTAATTTATAGAAAAAATAATGAACCATTAGTAGGCTATGTAGATGCGAATTGGGCCACAGATATTAACGACAGAAAATCTCAAACAGGCTTTTGTTTCTTTCTCGCAGGTGCTGCAATTTCTTGGACATCAACAAAACAACGTGTAGTAGCAACATCTAGTGCAGAATCAGAATTTATCGCTCTCTCAGAAGCCGCTAAAGAAACATATTATTTGCGATACTTAATGAAAGAATTGGGTTATTTATCTGATGAAGCAACAACAGTTTTCAGTGATTCACAAAGTGCTCAACAGATGGCAAAGTTTGGAGGTCATCATGCAAGAACTAAGCACATAGACTATAAATACCATTTTATACGCCTAGCAGTTGAAGAAAAAATTATAAACATCCAATACAAACCCACAGCCGAGATGATAGCAGACGTTTTAACAAAACCACTCCCCAATATCAAACACAATTTATTTATTTCATCAATGGGTCTTCAAAATAAATATTTCAGTTGAGGAGGCGTGTTGAATTATATAGAATATATATGAACAACTGAAATATTTAACTTTGTATATATCTACTTTGCTTTTGTTAATCAATTTATCCTTTGTAAATTACTTCAAGGAATTTACTATTTTTCATTTTGTCTTTTCACTTTTTGTCTAAACTTTGTATAATAAACATTATAAAATACAATCAAGTAACTATTTATAACACTTTTACCATTTTTGTTGGTAAAGAAAATAAAAAGAAGGATTTTAACAATTCGTCTCTATTTTTTATTTTTTTTTTAGGTGTGTAGGTTCATAACTCGGTGCATTTTAGACCGATTGTAAAAATTTTTTCGTTGTCTGAGAGGGTATAGCTTCCCATTGGTCCCATTTGAAAAAAGTGGGCAGGGTCACGCCCACAAACATCTTTGGTTATCGTAATTACAAAATTTTTAAGTTGAAAAAATGGGCGGGGCTACGCCCATTAAAATGTATTATAACATTACACGTAGTTCTACTTAACCGATTTTTACGAAACTTAGCACACACCTTGAACTCTAAAATAAACGCTATCTTCTTTTAAAAAAATGGGGCGGGGTCACGCCCTTTAAAATTTTATATTATATTTCACAGGATTCTATTTTACCGATTCTTACGAAACTTGGCACACACCCTAAGCTATAATAAAGGCACAAAATTGCGTTCAAAAAAGTGGGCGGGGCACGCCTATTAAATTTTAGTATAATATTTCATGCACCAACTTCAAACGGCACTGTAGGTAACATATATAAAAATCTTTTATTTAACTAGATCTATATTATTTGTAGCTTTTTAGTGTTTATTTTTGAAGTCGGTTTAATTTTTTTTTTTAAGTTTTATTAATTTACAATTTCACAATTTCTTAATTTTACTTAAGCACAAGGTTGTGCAGCCTTTAGTGGTTGAATCGTAAGTAAGTACAAGTAAAGGCCGCTTCACACTATAATACAAGTATTAATACTTTTGTGGTAAATGCAACTCTGACATGTTGAGTTGTTATTGTCTTTTGAAATTTTTGAAACAGAAATTAGATTAGGGATGCATTTTTCGTCAAAAGTATTAATACTTGTATTATAGTGTGAAGCGGCCATAAGTGAATACAAAGGGTGCGTTACATTTTCCATGACGAATTTAACGAAAACGGTTATGGTTTTGCGATATACGATATAAATATGTGACGGTTGGTACTAAATTTAGAGAGATGCCACACCTATCTAAATTTACTTAACGATTATTACTAGCTTATATTAATTGAACATATTAATATAAAAATTACGTTTTCATTTTAACATAATTTGGACACCATAGTTTGTCTTTATTTTCAGAAGACATGAAGGCGATTCAAATAAATAGGCTCCAGACATATTATAATAGGCCTACTTACTTCGGATTTTGTGTGTTAGAACTTTCCAAATGGAAAATGTATAATTTCCATTATGGTTACATGCAGCCTAAATTTAAATCAAAATTGTAATTAAACTATATGGATACTGATTCATTCATATATACAATACCGACTGATGACTTTTATGCTGACATAATAATGGACATACAGGATGAATTTGACACATCTGATTATCTTGCAGATAACATATATGGTATTTCTCGTTTAAACAAAAAGGTGCTGGGTATGATGAAAGACGAAAATTTTGGAAAAATAATGAGAGTTTGTTGGGTTGCGATCTAAAATGTATTCGTTTAGTGTTCAAGATCAAAATGATGTAAAGAAATAGAAGGGGGTCAAGAAAACCATTTTAGATAAGTATAGCCTAAGTTCATATAGAGATTGTCTGTTTAATAAATCAAATGTATTTGATAATATGCTTACCTTTAAGTCGAGTTTGCATCAATTATATACTACTAGCGGCCCGCTCCGGCTTCGCACGGGTATACAATATATAGCCTATGCCATTCAATGAAAAAATATTAAAATCGATCCAGTAGTTTTGATTTATTCATTACTGCCCGTGGCCCGCACGCATTAAATTTAGAGTAAATCAATTTTTCTTTCCCGAAACCAAGAAGATTTCCTGCTATCTTTGGAATATTTAAATTCATACACTACATTTTTACTCATTTACTTTTTACGTTTTTGCCTATTTATTTTATTTTTACATCAATTAACATATTACAATGATAACAGCTTTCTTGTCATTAGACAATACAGTCGGCCATGTGAAAAGCAGTCAACGCTAAAATCTAAGCCTGCAACGTTGAAGGTTTGACCATGCGATTTATTAATGGTCATTGCAAAAGATGTATTTACCGGTAAGTGTAAACGTTTAAATTGGAAGGGTAAATCCGATGGTATCAGAGCGATTCGGGAAATCAATACATCTTCTCACGTCCTGTGAGTATTGTTCACTCTATTAAGAAAGTTTTCAGTAATTTTACCAGCAAACGCGTGCCATTACAAAGTTTATGTGGATTCAGGTTTCTTAATAAAATAACAGGACAACCTACTTTCAACACCATTTTGTGAGGAGGGAGTCCAGACGGGTTCAAAGAGTTTAGAAATTCTGTAGGAAAATGAACAGCTTCTTCCAAATCGAGAACAGTATCGACCGAGTAGTTTATTTTCGACGGTGCATCAATCTTTGAAAGAATCAATTTATTTACCTTATGTACTTGTTCGTTTGTTGGTGACAGAATCGCTCATTCCTTAAACCAAGATATTGTCTTATAACTTTTGTTATCAATGTCAAGATAGACATTGTTGACTAACTCTTGGATATTGTCTATCAAAACACAAAGGTTTTCTAGGTTAATCCTTCTATCACTTTGTGTTAACTCTCCATTGCCAACTTTTAGCAGCATCTCTGGAAAAAGCCTGTTCTCACGCGAAGATGACGAAACCCTCATATTAGTTTTAAGCTCTAATTTATTGACATGTCGCGAAAGGTTGGATCTTTTTAAGAAAGCATTTAGTTCGTCCGCACGTGTTCCTGAGTCACAATTGGTAGAATTTGACGGAAATCTCCTGAGAACACAATTGTACATCCACTAAGAGGTGAATTTTTGTTGCGGAAATCGCGCATTGTCCTATACAGTGCTTCCACAGATGTCTTGTTTGACATGGTAGCTTCGTCCCACACTATTAATGAGCAGTCACGCATCAATTTTCTTGTATTGCTCTGTTTAGAAATACTACAGATGCTGTTATTGTCATTGGTGGCCATTTTCAGTGGGAGTTGAATGTAAAGTGGGCGGTTCGGCATCCTTCCAAAAGCGTAGCGGCAATGCCGGATGGCGCAACTGCTAACGCAATTTTTTCGATAGATCTCACCTTTTTTTAAAGCTTAACTGTGCAAAGGATGTAGGGCCTTTTACAATATGCTGTAACTTTCTATATGAAATCAACAATGTATTTAAGGTATTTAATTAGATATGGATTAATGATGTACTGGTTAAAATCGCTTTGAAAATTAGTCATTATTTGTCGTAAAAAGTAAATGACAAAATAATCCTGGCAAAACAAAACTGATTCCAATACTAAGAATCAATCCAAAAGATTACAAAACGGACGCAATTATGAAAATGATATTGAAACAAAAAGAAAAGAATTTTAAAAATCAGTCCATAAATAGAGAAGTTGTGTAATCATCAATAAATTTTTTTTGGTGGGGAGAGGGTGGGCTCAAAATATCCCAACGAAATTTGTTCTAACTTTAAGCAAAATTCTTTCAAACCAAAAAAGAATTTTGAAATCGGTTCACAAATAGCAGAGTTATGGAATAGGGGAGGAAATTTTCCCTGCAGATTTAAAATAAAATTATCGGACCTAATTGCAGGCAAACCCTTTCAAACAAAAAAAGAATTTAAAAATCGGTTTAAAAATGACCGAGTTAGGCGTGTGCGAACATAAAAAAAGTAAAAAAAATAAACACGAATTAATAACCTCCTTCTTTATTGAAGTCGGTTAAAAGTGTTATTGTGCGATATCCATAAGAGATAGACATATACCATAGCGGAGTTTTCTGTAGACCTTTTCAATGTATACAATACTTAGCACATTATTTGGACAAATCTCGTAGGGTTCAGCCTGTGTTTGCAATTTAAGCGGAAAAAAATTTAATTATTTACCACTGTAGTGAAAATGCGCAATATATAAGTCATGTGTCACTCAACAGTAAACAGACAAGTAAATAAATGAGTTGAAACAACTTACATGGCGACCGTGACATATTAGTGAAAAAACATTTAAATTAAAATAAGTGTTTTAAACATAAAAGCATTAAACTTTAAAAAAAGCGAACACAAGTTAAAGTGATGACGATTCATTTTTGTTAAAGTGCAAAAAAAAAAAAAAAAAAAAAAAAAAAAATTAACTGAAAATTGGAAACAAACAACAAGTACATAAATTAAAAAAAAACAATATGAAACAATTACAGCTATTAACTTAAACCTATTGAAAAAAAAAATAAATCAACAAAAGAGTTTAAATAACAAAGTTCTCTAGACATAAAATATAATAAAACTCCTGGATTTTAAAAACAACGTCAAGTTAAAATGGTGTGGTGGAAAAAAATTTTATCAACCATTCCACTCCTGGTGGCAGGTTACGAAGTCGGAAAATCAACTGAAGAAAACAACAACAAAGATCTGGTGGAAATACTCCGTAACAGTGAACAATTAAAAACTGAACAACATGTAGTAAAAAGTGCTGAGACAAGTTACATAGAAACTCTATCAATAATAGTGGTGATATTACTAGCAGTTATTTATTTGACCAAGCTGATATGTAAGGTGATGAAAACCAGAAGTGTTAATGCTACCCAACAACAACATATATAACATCTATAATTCAGCTGTAAACACCATCAGTATATTGTAAGTTTATTTTTAAAATGTCTAAAATTATAAATAAAATAAATAATTGTAAATTTTAAATATATGTACGTATTATGCAATGGGAAAATATAATAGACAGTCTAAGCCCTTTTCAAATTAAGTTTGAACAATCATATAAATGTTTAAACCAAAATCGGACAATAAAACAAGATACCTTAGACAAACACGCACAAAATTTAATTGAAAACTATAATTCAATTAGGGCAACATTACATAGAAATTACGACAGATACACTACCCCACACAAAGAAAAAGCGAACGAGATCTTTCTGACGTTAAGAGATAAATTGATAAAAGTCTTTCATCGACACAATATTAATACGAAGGTGCCGCTCGCATTAGGATTTGAGGTAGTTAGAGAAATCACTGAAACAGAAGAAAACGAAGATTTTAAAACGGAAACAAACATGACACGAACAGAGGACGACATTATAGACAAGACAACTAAAATTGTCTCTGTATTTGACGGTAACGTTAATGAGCTGCAAAGTTTTCTTGACGCATTGACTCTGATTGACAGAATTAAAGAAAATCACGAGGTAGTTGCTATAGAGGTAATTAAAACGAAACTGAAAGGACAGGCAAGAAACTTAATTACAGATGAAAACTCTATTCAGGCTATTAAAAGCAGACTACAGACTTCCATAAAGGGTGAATCGTCGGAATTATTATGTTCTAAGCTAATGAACATAAAACAAAATTCAAAATCAGCTACCGCATATGCGGATGAGATCCAAGAGATTACGAAGAAACTAGGTGGAGCCTATATAAGAGAAGGCTACCCTCAAGATATTGCTGATAAATTAATAAGACAAAATACGGCTAAAGCCATTTGGCGAAACGCCTCAAATGATGAGGTAAAACTTATCATTAAAACTGGAAACTTCTCGTCCTTTAATGAAGTCGTTTCGAAATTCGTAGAAGCTAGTACCGAAGCTTCAACTTCAAATTCTGCAGTTTTCTACCTTAAACGCCGTGGATCTGGTAATTTCAATAACAGATTCAATAATTATCGCATGCGCGGCCAAGGCTGGCGTTCGAACAATAACTTTAATCACAACAGGTATAATAATAACAATTTTAATAATAATAATTGGCGGCGTGGAAGCCAAAATAATAACTTTAGAAACCAGGCCAACCGTCCACCGAATAGAGGTTACATAAGATTGGCACATGAAGTCTCGGAAAACGAGATTTCCCCCCAAAACGAGGGGGGCCATCATCAAAACTAGCATTTAGTACTGTATCAATATTCCACTTGAACCTCAACTTAAGTAGTTTTATTGAGATTCATCTATCAACTAATGTATATATAAATACATTTCTTGTAGACACCGGAGCAGATGTCTCATTAATCAAAATCAATACGCTTAATTCATTGAAATTTAACGTGAAAGACATTATTCAAATATCCGGAATAGGAAAAGGAAATATTTTATCCTTGGGAACGGTTCAAATTGATTTAATGGTGAGAAAATTTTTGATCCCTCATAAATTTCACGTAGTTTCGGATACATTCCCAATGCCATTTCAAGGTATATTGGGCCTAGATTTCTTAAAAACATATAATGCTATTATTCAATATGGACATGATATAAATTCGAATTTACTTTCATTGAGACCATCTAATCTAAGTAACCCTATAGATATTCCGTTACTTGAAAGTCTAAATGATGGTCATATAACAATACCAGCTCGAGCCGAGGTTTTCAGAGCCATAAAAATTGACAACGACGTTTCTGATTTGGTGGTTCCAAGTCAAACAATTGAAGATGGAGTGTATGTAGCTGGATGCATAATATCCAGAAAATTTCCTTACGTAAGAATAGTGAACACAAATTGTGAGAATAAATTTTTAAACAATGTATCAATTGAGTATGAGAAATTGTCTGATTATGAAGTTCTTGATATGACCAATGTCGATAAAATAAGAACACAAAATATTTTAGGCAGATTGAGAAAAAATTTCTCTGAGATAGCTAAATCGGAATTGCTTGAACTATGTTCAAAATATATTGATATTTTTGCTTTGGAAAGTGACAAAATAAGTACAAACAATTTCTACACACAGAAATTAAGAATGTCAGACCACGATCCAGTGTACATTAAAAACTATCGTACCCCTCACTCCCAAAAGGAAGAAATAGCGAGGCAAGTTGAAAAGCTTAAGCGGGATGATATCGTCGAACCATCTGCTTCCAACTATAATAGCCCTATTATGTTGGTACCAAAGAAAGCATTGCCAAATAACCCTAACAAGCGATGGCGTTTAGTAGTTGATTACCGACAAATCAATAAAAAGTTAACAGCAGACAAATTTCCACTGCCCAGAATAGAGGATATTTTGGACCAGTTGGGTAGAGCAAAGTTTTTCTGTTGTCTGGATCTAACTTCTGGATTTCATCAGATAGCATTGGATGAAAAATCAAGAGACATTACTTCCTTTTCGACGGAGAATGGTTGATTTCGTTTCACGCGTTTACCATATGGCTTGAAGGTGGCTCCAAATTCTTTCCAAAGGATGATGAATTTGGCTTTTACAGGTTTAACACCTTCTAAGGCCTTTATTTATATGGATGATGTCATTGTGACAGGATGCTCAGTAAAGCATATGCTTAAGAATTTAGAAACTGTTTTTCAAAGATGCAGGGAATGCAACTTAAAATTACATCCGGATAAATGTAACTTTTTCCGATCTGAGGTTACATATTTGGGTCATAGGTGTACTGACAAAGGTATTTTACCAGATAGTAGCAAATATGATTCAGTTAAAAACTATCCCAGACCGACGAATGGCGATGAAGTTCGCCGATTTGTAGCTTTCTGTAATTATTACAGACGTTTCGTACCAAATTTTGCATACTATTCTGCGCATTTAACTAGACTAACTAGAAAGAAAGAACCTTTTATATGGACTGAAGATTGTGAACAGGCTTTTCAGAGTCTTAAGACTGCATTAACATCCCCACAAATCCTTCAATATCCTGTTTTTGACAAACCTTTTTATATAACCACCGATGCAAATAAAATCGCCTGCGGTGCAATATTATCCCAGGAGAAAGATGGTATTCAGTTGCCGATTGCATATGCGTCACGTGCACTAACCAAGGGAGAATCGAACAAAGCGCCAATAGAACAGGAATTGATTGCTATACAATGGGCAATTAATCACTTTCGACCATACGTGTATGGTAACAAATTTATTGTGCGTAGTGATCATAAACCATTGACATATTTATATTCTTTAAAAAATCCATCTAGTAGGTTGACAAGAATACGTATGGATCTGGAGGAATATGATTTTGTTATAGAACACATTAGAGGAAAAGACAATTCAGGAGCAGACGCGCTATCTCGAATTGACTTTAGTGATATTAAATCAATTCCTTCTACCAACAATGTTCTAATGGTAACAACACGAGCTCAGTCAGGAAACAGGAATAAAGATAAATTCAGAAAACGAATAATCAAACGATTTACGAAAAGCCCAAAGTTTTTGAAACTATCGGGTTTGATTGCGTAAAGAAATGGGTAAGGCTTAGAATGGATACTAACGGAAAAATACCTATTATTTCTTTTAAAAGAGGCAAACAAGTGCTAGCACCTAAAGTTAATATAGGAAATATTATTGCTAATGGAAACATTGATTTAGATCATTTTTTTCCAATTCTTGAAAAAGAAGCAATAATTAGAAATTTAAACAAAATTCAAATTAATCTAAATGATCATTTATTTAGCCTCGTAACTATAGAACAATTCAAACAAAAAGCAAATCAGCATATAAATAAATTACAAATAGCGCTCACACCCAGAATAAGCATCGTATCAGATAGGGAAGAACAAAAATTTTTATTGAAAAAATTTCATGATGATCCTATATTTGGCGGACATCTTGGAACAAACAGACTACTTAAGAAACTACGTCAATTTTATTATTGGAAGAACATCACCAAAGATGTTAACCAATATGTAAAGAAATGTCTTCAATGTCAAACTAATAAAACTACAAAACACATAAAACCAAATATGATTATAACACCAACACCCCAGAAACCCTTTCAAATGGTAATAATAGACACTGTAGGACCCCTACCTATTTCTGAAATGGGAAATCAATATATTGTTACAATGATATGTGACCTAACCAAATACCTTGTAGCGGTGCCCGTAACTGATAAGTCTGCTAAGACGATTGCAAAAGCATTAGTAGAACATTTTATATTAATTTATGGACCTATGAATACAATAGTTAGTGACATGGGTACGGAATACAACAATCAAGTACTTTCAGAACTTCTTACACTACTAAACATAAAAAGATCAATGTCAGCTCCTTACCATCACCAAACACTAGGAACAGTTGAAAGATCCCACCGTACATTTAATGAATACATACCTTCATACGTTCACACATCTAAAAACGATTGGGATAAATGGATAAGGTATTTCACATATGCTTTTAACACAACACCCTCAACTGTACATGGATATTGTCCATTTGAATTGATTTTTCCGAACGTTCCAAACCATAATCCACTAATACCATCTGAGAAAGTAGATACTGTATATAATTTTGATAACTATTCAAACGAGGTAAAATTCAGACTGCAAACTGCATTGAAAAGAGCAGAACATCTAATAAACAAAGCAAAACTAAATCAAAAAAATTCACATGACCAAAACCTCAATAACATTAACATTAACGTAGGTCAAGAAGTATTCATAAAAAATAACACAGCACACAAACTAGAATCAATTTACAAGGGACCATATAGAGTCATTGACCTTGACGACAAAAATAATATTACTGTAAAAATAAAGGGGAAGAATCAGAAAATTAACAAACAGAATGTGAAAACCTTTTAATAATTTATTTGTATACTTTTCTTTGATACATTGTATTTGTCATATATTTTAATTTTTTTATATTCATAATAATCATATTACAACATGCATTTTAGTATAAGTTGAATAGTTATTATAATATATTGAATAATATATTAAAAATTTATATATACCTAAAACTATTATCAATAACATTTGTAAAGAAAGTTCTTATCGACATCACTTGATCAATGATCTCTATAAGAACTTTCTCTTTAAAAGGGGAGGTGTAGTGAAAATGCGCAATATATAAGTCATGTGTCACTCAACAGGTTATTTACCTGCACATACCATGGAATCGTATTATTAGCTGACTTACTTAAAGTACAGGTTATTTACCTGCAAATACCTAGGAGTCATATTACTGGCAAGTAATTGGGTATTCTCTCTACACATCCATATTTACTTAGGTTTAAGTTTTATTGTTCAAGTATTAACTATAAGTATTTTAATTTTTAGATTATAACAGTCAGTTGTAAACAGACAAGTAAATAAATTAGTTGAAACAACTTAACACCACATCACATTAGAAACCTAAAAAATAACAGTATTTCTCCCCTATTTAATGGATGTTATTGTACATATAAACCTTCCTCTTCAATCACTCTATCTATTAAAAAAACCCGCATCAAAATCCGTTGCGTAGTTTTAAAGGTTTAAGCATACATGGGAATATAGGGACAGAAAAAGCGACTTTGTTTTATACTATGTAATGATGATGCAACTACATAAGCTAATACTAGGTTATCAAGATGATAAAAGGAAAATCAAAAGTGATGGTATAAGCACATATGCATGGTATCATTCAGCAATAGAGGAAACCAATCCTGATTATGAGCTTGACATGCTATTAATGGAAATTGATAGACTTCAAGAAGAAGAAGAAAGTTAAAATAAATGTAAATTATTGTAAATTTTTATTGCTAAAATAAATGTAAATGTTAATTATTAAGAAAAATTTTTATGAAAAAACAAAGAAAATATAACCAATAAAAAACAATAAAAACATATATTTTTATCTACATTTAGTTTTTTATTTATTATTAATCCTTAAATATAACATCTGTTAGAATCTTGTGCTGCATTTTTTTCCCATAACAAAGTCGTGTTAATTCAATCTTTACATCCCTTTCGTGTATTCCTTGTATTTCATTGAATTGAAGTTTTGTTTTGTTTAAAGCGGAGCAGGTTGGTATATAATATTCATAATAGAAATGAAGAATTTGTTTTCTTAGAATGTTGTTCCAACATAAAATTGATGTAAAGATACTCGAGTTTGAGTTAGTGATCTCCAAGTGTCAGAATCGACATTTATTTTAAAGTTTCCTTGTTTGATAACTAAAAATCAAACGCTTTTTTTATATTGAAACTTATATTCAACATCTCTCTCAGTTTCATTATCAATTATATTTATAGAATTAAAAAATCTCGACGATTAAGCATATCATGAATATACTTATATGCATGAGTGTAACTACTCTTCCCGCTCCAGTCCAATGTGTTGCTTATTTTTATAATTCAACCATTCAACCATTCATTGGCTTAAAACCAAAAGCTGTTGAAAATTCACATGAAATCTTCAATTTCCAATTGACCAAGTATTCAAACTCAAAAACTAAATCATATATTTGAGGTTTTCGTTCTCGATTGTGGTGAAATATATTCTTTAAAGTACGTTAATCCATCCTCAACGAAAATAATATATGTATAAACTTATAGCTTTTTCAGTCTATTAATCTCTATATATACATAAATATGTATATTAATGTAAATAAATAAATGTGAAATACAAATACATTTTTTATTTATTCATTGCTTTTTTTTGACATACGTTTTTGTAAGTTTCAATAATTTTAAAAATAATTTTCTTCCTTATGTGGAACATTGAACACCGACAAGTGTCCGGCCCTTCCTCACATCCTTCGCTATACCAGGGCAGCTGGCATAATGTCCACTCTCGTCGGAGTCCTCCTGCTCTACAACTCCATACTCCTAATTTCCCTTCAGCATTGATATAAAAAAATTTATGGTTTCATTATGCTCATATAGTAATAAGTCCTCAAAGGAATGAAGGAAATCAAACAACTTCTCACGGATTTGGTTAATTTTTTAATTTAATTTATTTTTTTTTAAGAATTTTGTTGAATACTATTTTTACACTAATATCCTCTTGAAAGGTTTACGTTCCTATTTATAGTAAAATATACTTGTAAAATTAAAATTTTACAAAAAAATTTTTAGTTCTTTTGAAATTTTTTTGTTTCAGTTACACTTTAGCACATTAATATAACTTCTCTCTGATTTTATGTTTTGAAATTTTTTTGTTTCATTTACACTTCAGCACATGAATATAACTATCTCTCTGATCTTTTGTTTTGAAATTTTTTGTTTCAGTTACGCCTTAGAACGTCAATATGTGTAACTATCTCTTTCACTACAATTCTATCAGTGACAAAACAAACAAAAAATTTACGTAAAAAATAATTACAATATGAGAAAAATAAATAGCTACGATACTAAAATTTCTTTTAAGAATTATTTTTTACCTACTGCAAGATTGGTAGAAATATTTAATACATCAGTTTACAAAAGCAGATTGAGCTATCTGTCAAAGAAGAAAAATATACATATAAATATTAAATTTAATTAATTAATATTGTGATAATGAATCCTCCAGATTTGATTACAAAATTCAATACATTAAATAACAAAAATTAATATGTACATATAAAAGAGCTCCAGGACTCAACTAAGTATGCAGTTAAAAACACTAAGCGTGTGACTAGTAAATACGGCACCACAATTCAAATTTAACTGGAAAACAACATGATGTTTTTACCAAATCGGTACAACACGCTATCGGTAAGCAAGGAGACAGTGGCTTCAAATTGGATACTGCTGCTGAAATAAATATATTTTTAACAAATGCTCAATACCCACAGTGGGAATAATATGTAAAAACTATATTTTATAAACTTTTTTTTACTAATAAAACAGAAAAAATTTTAAAAATTGTTCGTGTGTTGTATTTATTTATTTTTTAAACTTATTTTGTAAAGAAATTGAAGACATAAATGTTCACATTTAAATGAATTATAATCTTGATATTGATTGTAATTATATTTTATATTTTTGCCTAGATATTTAACTAGTTCTAATGTAGGTTGTAAATTTCCAAAACTGTCAAAATATTCTTAATGTTCATTGTTTTTATAATATGCTACCCAATGGGTTCCAGGTCCTCTTGATAAATCCAAATTAAGTATTCCGCATTCTCTTTTTCTCGATCGTTTTGGTAGTGTATCCAATATGAAAACTCCTCTAAAGTATGGAATGTTTGTTGAAAACTTTCTCAGATCAACATCAGATAGGGGTTTATTGGGCAGCTTTACGAAAAATTTGGTTTTTGTTTTTCTTGACAAACCAATCCATATCCTTTCTTATATCGTTTAAGGTAAAAACCTTTCCCCATTGCTACTGCTTCCATTGTTTTATTATGTCTAGATGCTTCATCAAGTTGTTGTTTGGCATTCCTTGCAGCATTTATTGCTTTTGCTATAGCTGCTCCGCCACTAGAAAGACTACCAATTGCACTCAGAGCAGTAAGAATAGGTACCAAAGGTAAGAAGCCACTAATCATTAATTACGCGTGGTATTACAACTTGCGATTTCTTCCCCCTTAACGATTTGTTGATAATCTTACGTGCAATCCTAATGGCAGAGTTAATGTCTTGTTGTATTTCCTTCTTCAGTATTTTTGTTGCAGTTTTAATTGATTTACTGAACAGCTGTTTTCCATTATGTTTACTTTTTTTGCAACCTTCTTATTCAATCCCATACCAAATTTTCTTTTGACTTTCATTGCGTTAGTAACCATATATGCAAAAAATTTTTCTGCAAGACTACTATCTTTTGAAATAACTCTTTCCCAAGCTTTATTTTCAAGAATTTTATCAGCTTGATGTCTACTATTTAAATCATTTGTTTTGGAATAAGCAATGTCGTGATTTTTACATGCAGCGTCTAATAAATTAATTTCTTTGTCACCGCGATCTAAACGGTTTTGTAATTTTGTTCCGGGTCCACAAAAATGATATCCAGGAAGGTGTAATTCAACAGGCAGAGAGTTTACTCTATTCACTAAACCTTTTCCAACGGCTGGTTTTTTATAACTAAACGTTTTGTTATAATTGTAGTGTATCCCACAAGTTGATAATGCTTGCACAATGAATGCAACAAAGAACTAATAAAGTATCAATAACATTACTTTCTTTGTATGCATGCATGGTGCAATGAACTGCTTACGATTAATTGTTTGAGTGACACATTTCTGTTTGAGTGCAATTGTAAATATAAAATACGATGATTGGTCAAACGGAAATGTGAATACGATACTTCATAGTATTGAAAGAGAAAACAATAATATTTGTATGTTTAGAATAAGTTAGAAAGGTTAAGATTTATTTTCAAAATTAGTATATAAGCCAAATAAAAGATAGAATAAAATCAGACTTTAATTTCTAAACGCAAACCGGCAATAACTTGCCTAGTTAAATTATTGAATTCTCACTTTTTCTGGCAGTTCCTTTGAACGCCTAGTTATAAGCTGGACCCCCTGTACAGCTGTATAAAAATAATAATAGGGCTATAGGGCTTCACAAACACACTACTACATACTAGTTACACATCCTACTCTCGACCTTTACATGGCGATCCTTCCTTCAACTTTTACACACCTCAACATTACATGGCGATCCTGCGGACAAAAACCTTGTGACAAATTAAAAGCTGCAACCACCATCCTGAGATCCTTCAACCAGGAAACTGTGACAGAGATCCTGCAACTACAATCCTAAGACCAAAAATTTGAAACGAACTAATAGAAAGAAGAACAACCAAATTTTATAACGGCCCTAAAACACTTACATACTTTAAATAAAAAAATAAATTTACCTAAAACTTGTGACTATAAGCAAATGATTTACAAGATGTCTTTAACAAATACAAAAATTATTAATTTTCCAATGTTTTAAATTCCGAAATTTTAATATAAAGTCTTCTATAAATACATTATTCATTCTAATGGTAGGACCCATTTGGGGAAATAAAATAAAAACAAAATGGGAAAACCACAGAGCAAAGTGGAAATTCAAGAAAATATTGTAAACAACGGTGAAGGAAAAAATACTAACAATATTATACCAGAGTATATTGTTACTTTAATAATAATAGCATTAGTATTATATATGGCCTACAAAATTAACACCTATTTCAAAAATTATGTTCGGAAACACAAAAACAGACTTAACACAAATAATGCTATTACAGAAGTTTAAAATAAAATAAAATAAAATAAAAAAAAAAAAAATAAATAAATAAAAATGTTCACATTTGTAATTGTAAATGATAATAAATAATTTAAATGGAGAAAAATATTTTCGACTTAAACGAAATACTAAAGATTCTAAAGAAAAATCCAAGCAGAACTTACACAGAGAAGACAGTTAAAAGCAAATTAGAAGCGATAGAAAAAATAAAGGAAGATTTTCAATCAAATACCCTCGAAGAAGAAAACGAAGAAAAATTATCTTCTCTAAAGATAGAATTCAATAGCACGTATTCAAGAATTAAGGAATTATTATTAGAAAATCAAAAAGAATTAGAACAATAAAATACCACAATGGCATCATTTAGCCTAGAAACCGTGTCAAAAGCTTTACCATTGTTTGCTGGTAATTTCGTAGAACTAGAAAGTTTCTTAATAACAGCAGAGCTGATAAACAAATCATTACCAGCAACAGCTAAAGTAGATTTTCTTCAATACATTTATTATGCTAAACTAACATCTAACGTTAGAACAGCGATAGGAAGTTATATCAAACCAGAAAACTTTGAAGCATTAAAAGAATTGTTAGAAAAAAGATACAAAACCACTAAAACAATACCAGAATTGCAAATCAAACTTAGTACATTGTTCCAAGGAAAAATGTCAGTTAACTCATTTAAAGACAAAATATTATATATAATAGATAGCCTAAACAAGTTAGGGATAGAAGAACTAGGAAATACTGCGACAGTAGCAGAAAAGAACATCATAGTTAAATTAAATAATAAATTAGCCCTAGATACGTTCAAAAAGGGACTAAATGAAGACTTTAAATCGACCATATACGCGTCGCGACCAACCACATTGCAAGAAGCATCAGAACTTGCATGTGAACTTGAAAATGAAATGAAAGTAACTAATAATGCAATTCTACATATCAGAAAAGAGAAACCACAGTATCAATCACAAAATCACAACAGAAATAACAACACATTTAATAACTACAACAATAACAGTTCCTATAACAAACAAAACTTAAACAGAAATAGTTACACAAGAAATAACAATTATGGCAATAGTAACAATAACTCGCCAAGAAACAACAATTTCTCTAGAAACAATAATTTCAACAATAATAGAAATAATTTCAATAATAGAAATAATCTAAGTAACAATAGGAATAACAACAATTACAGAAGAAACTTTAACAATAACCAAAATTACACCAACAGAAACAACAACAAGTATGTACACACCATACAAAGTTCGGGAAACGAAGTAGGCCCGGAATACATAACTATTCCGGAGAGCCAGAATTAAAAATACATAGGATATGTGCAAACAGAACAAACTTTATAAACACAAAATACAAGAATAGAATATTGACATTCCTTATCGACACAGGCGCTGACATATCACTTTGTTGTATGTGTAAAGACTTTGAAGGTGAACAATATAACCCAGAACAAAAATGCAAACTTACAGGAATCACAAAGGAAGAAATATACCCTTTAGGCATAATAGAACTTGAACTCTCCTTAGCAAATGAAAAATGTACACATTCTTTCTAACTAGTAAATTCAGATTTTCCCATAGAAACAGATGGCGTAATTGGTAGAGATTTTCTACAAAAATATCTTTGTAAAATCGATTACGAGACATTTACAATTTCTTTATTCATAAACGAGTCTACCACAATTCTGCCCATGCAATCAAAACCAATTTCTGCATTACAAATAACAATGCCACCCAGAACAGAAATTATTCAAGCCATAAAATTAGAACTAAAAGAAGATTGCGTCATATTTAATAAACAATTACAAGAGGGAATATTTTTAAGTAATTCAATAGCACCCAAAAGCGGCATGACTCACATAAAAATTTTAAACACAACAAACGACTACGTAACAATAAAAGGCATTCAACTTCAGACTGACCCACTTAAAAATTATGAGATATTAAGTTACAATAATATGAACAATAACGAACGTTTTGAAAGAATAGTGAATGAACTTAAATTAGACCATAATGACAAATTTGTAAAAGCACAATTAATAGGAATATTTAAACAATATCAAAATGTTTTTCATTTAGAAGACGAAAAATTAACCGTCAACAATTTTTATAAACAAACAATCACGACCTCGGACAACACACCAGTTTATATAAAAAACTATAGACTACACACTCACATACGGAAATAATAAATGAACAAGTACAGAAAATGCTTGATGACAAAATAATAGAACCATCAATTAGCCCATATAATGCTCCACTCCTCTTAGTACCAAAGAAAAATATAGAAGATAAAAAGAAATGGAGACTTGTTGTGGATTTTAGAAAACTTAATGATAAAATTATCAATGACAAATTTCCTCTAACTAGATTAGAAGACATTTTGGACAAATTAGGTAGAGCAAAATGGTTTTCTACACTCGATATGACCAGTTCCTTTCATCAAATTGAGTTGAATAAAGAATCCAGACCACTAACTGCTTTTTCTACACCACAAGGCCATTTTCAATTTGAAAGACTTCCATTCGGATTAAAAATTTCTTCAAATAGTTTTCAAAGAATGCTTACAATAGCACTATCTGGATTAGAATCCGAAGCATTTCTTTACGTTGACGACATAATTGTGTACGGATGTAGTTTAAATCATCACAATCAAAATTTAATAAAAGTACTAGACCGATTACAAAAATACAATCTAAAACTAAACCCAAAGAAATGTTGTTTCTTAAGACCAGAAGTAGTTTACTTGGGTTATTTAATAACAAAAGACGGAGTAAAAACAGACCCATCCACATACGAAGTAATCAAAAACTATCCAGTACCGAAAAACGCGGACGAAGTAAGACGATTCGTTGCATTCTGCAACTACTACAGAAAATGCATACCAAACTTTGCCGACATTGCAAAACATTTGAACGCACTTTAAAAAAATCAACTAAATTCATTTGGTCCGTCCAATGCCAACACGCTTTTGAAGAATTAAAAGAAAAATTAATGAACCCACCAGTATTACAATATCCGGATTTTGATAAACCATTTATTTTAACAACTGACGCATCAAACTATGCGTTAGGAGCAGTCTTATCTCAAGGCGAAATAGGACAAGATTTACCAATCTCATACGCTAGTAAATCATTGCAAAAGCATGATATTAACAAACCAGTAATTGAAAAAGAACTCCTAGCAATTCATTGGAGCATAAATTTCTTTAAACCTTACTTATATGGCAGAAAATTTATTGTAGTTACAGACCACAGGCCATTAATTTCACTATTTTCACACAAAAATCCCTCATCAAAAATGACAAGAATAAGACTTGATTTAAGTGATTATGATTTCACAATTGTTTATAAAAAAGGAAAGATGAATACAAATGCTGATGCACTTTCTAGGATAGAACTAGATTCAGACATATTAAAACAAATGATACCACAAGAAAATGACGAAAAAGAAAAAAAAGTATTAATAACGACAAGGGCTATGCAAAATAAGTTAAACAATGCAAATAAGAATAAAATTAATGAGGCAAATAAAATAATAGACAATGAAAAAAATTAAGAGGAAAATGATATAGATAATAATACACGTGTAGAAGAAAATAATATGGAAAAATGTAATTCTCAGAAGTCTGATCAACTTCAAATATGGGAATGCATATCCATTAATGACGTCAAAAATATAAAAAAATTGCAATTTAATAAAAGCGAAAATATAGAAGAAAAATATATAATTATTGAAGATAATATTGTGCACATAGGACATAATGATAATTCATCGAAACCAGTTTCGACCATGAAGAAGTTATGTACCAAAAATAAGATTAATAATAATAAAGTAAGTAACGATAATTCTCCGAAACCAGATTCGATTATGAAGAAGTTACATACAGAAAATATGAATAAAAATAATATGCATGCAACATTCAATGATAACTCAGCGAAACTAGATTCGATTCTGAGTAAACTGATATCTAAAATGAATAAAGAAAATATAAAAGAATTAGCGCTTTCAAGTGAAGATAAAATATTTAAAATATATACCAAAGAAGAATTAAAAAAAGCATATGCAAAAATAAGAATAAATAACAAAAGTCCTCAATTGAAAATAATTATATACAATGCCCCAAAAAGAATAACAGATGACATTTTAAAATATAAACTAATTGACCAATTCCACAATACCACTCACGCTGGACACTTAGGAATAAGAAAAACAATCATTAAACTAAGACAACGATACATATGGAAGAACATGAACAAGATGGTAAAACAATTTGTATCTTATTGTGACAGTTGTAACAAAAATAAACAAACAAAACACATAAAAGAACCACTCACACTAACAAACACACCAAACAATAGTTTTGAAGTGATTTCAATTGACACCGTTGGTCCTCTTCGTATATCAAACGACTACCGCTACATCTTAACAATGCAGTGCGAACTGACAAAATTTGTCGTTGCACACCCAATGCAGACAAAAGATGCACTTGTCACAGCAAAAACATTAGTTGAACATTTTATTTTAAAATATGGTCAATTTAAGGTACTTAAATCCGACAGAGGAACAGAATTTACAAATGAACTTATGAAAAACATATGCTCATTATTACAAATCAAACAGGTATTTTCAACACCATACCACCATGAAACATTAGGTTCAATAGAAAGAAAATATAGAGTTCTTAATGAATTCTTACTAACAACCGCAAATGATTATGAATGGGATAAGTGGATTCCATATTTCACTTTTGCCTACAATACGGCACCACATGTAGATACAGGCTACTCGCCTTTTGAATTAGTTTATGGGAAACTACCAAGCTTACCATCTGACACCATAAATAACAAAATAAAAATATATAATTATGACGACTACGTACAAGAGTTACGAGTCACATTACAATTTGCATTAAATAAGGCAAAAGAATTATTAATAAAATCTAAAGAAAAAATAATAAATAATGATAAAAGTAAAAATAGACTTAATCTTAATGTAGGAGATTTAGTATTAGTTAAAATAGAAGATAGGAAAAAACATCAAAGTCCATACAAAGGACCATTCAAAATAATAAGTAGGGATGGTGTAAACACCACAATAGATTGCAAGGGAACAAATAAAACATACCATAATAATAATTTAAAACCATTTAAATCATTATAGAGTACAAATCCCAACATAATCGCTAATTATATATACGTAAAAATAAAATACCTATACCTATATAAAAATTCAAATTAATTATTTTATAAATGTTCAAATTAATTGTGTGTATAAGTAAATTATAAGAAAATATTGTAACAATACTATGAAGTTGATTAGAAAAATTCCTCCCTAATTTTTCTCTTAAGGGTGAGGGTGTAGTGTATCACACAAGTTGATAATGCTTGCACAATGAATGCAACAAAGAACTAATAAAGTATCAATAACATTACTTTCTTTGTATGCATGCATGGTGCAATGAACTGCTTACGGTTAATTGTTAGAGTGACACATTTCTGTTTGAGTGCAATTGTAAATATGAAATACGATGATTGGTCAAACGGAAATGTGAATACGATACTTCATAGTATTGAAAGAGAAAACAATAATATTTGTATGTTTAGAATAAGTTAGAAAGGTTAAGATTTATTTTCAAAATTAGTATATAAGCCAAAGAAAAGATAGAATAAAATCAGACTTTAATTTCTAAACGCAAACCGGCAATAACTTGCCTAGTTTAATTATTGAATTCTCACTTTTTCTGGCAGTTCCTTTGAACGCCTAGTTATAAGCTGGACCCCCTGTACAGCTGTATAAAAATAATAATTGGGCTATAGGGCTTCACAAACACACTACTACATACTAGTTACACATCCTACTCACGACCTTTACATGGCGATCCTTCCTTCAACTTTTACACACCTCAAAATTACATGGCGATCCTGCGGACAAAAACCTTGTGACAAATTAAAAGCTGCAACCACCATCCTGAGATCCTTCAACCAGGAAACTGTGACAGAGATCCTGCAACTACAATCCTAAGACCAAAAATTTGAAACGAACTAATAGAAAGAAGAACAAGCAAATTTTATAACGGCCCTAAAACACTTACATACTTTAAATAAAAAAATAAATTTACCTAAAACTTGTGACTATAAGCAAATGATTTACAAGATGTCTTTAACTCGTCTTCTACTTGTAGGGGTCTGAACCATGGCATATCTTCCTCGTGACCAGACTCGAACCCCTTATCTTTTTGCTTTTCGCCTATTATGGGTAGCTGGCTCCCGGGTGTAAGTGGTATGTCGGATGTCTGCGGGGTTGGAGTGTTCTCGGATTTGTTTTCCTCTATTTTCTGTCCCGTGCCTTGCTTTGGAGTGGTACTCAAATAGCTCTTGAGAGAAGGTATAGTGGTGCCTGGTTGGTGGTTTGATTTATCATTTGTTGGAGGAACGGTTGTAGGTGGAATGGGTACATGCATTGTTGCCGTGCTGCCCGCTGTCTTGTTCAGGATTGGATGTGGCTTGGAGGTGCTCATACGGAAACAGGTTGATGTGGATTTAGTGGTAGTATAGTTGTGTCGCCCTCGCTTACTTGTGGTTGGTATTTCGTCGTCAATGAAGATCGTTCTTTTTTGCTTTTGCTGCTCTGTTTCCATAGCCCTGCGGAACTTCTTGCACGATTCTTCAAAACGTTGCTGGTGCACCATTTTGTCTTAAAAAAAAATTATATCTGCAGTGAGAATAAAAAAAATGCAAATATTGCAGATTAGTCTTGGTCATAATAGGGTTTAAGTTCATTTAAATGTGCCGTCCTTATCGTCCGAGTACATTCGATTTTAACTATGACTGGCGAAATAAATGTTTTTACAATATATGGCCCCCAAATTTAGGAGCTAATTTAGCTGCGTAGTTATCCACTGCTTTAGAGAGTGGATCTTGTTTCAGAAGGACGAGGGCACCCAAGTTGGGTTTCCACTGCCGTCGCCTTAAATTGTAATAACGGTTTTGATTAGTAGACGCGGTATTTAGATTTTTCTTTACAAGCTGAAAAATTTCTTGAATATCTGTCACGCGGTCTTCCGGAGTGACTATTCGGGCACCTGTGCCAGTGGTGACGTCATCATATAGGGTTTTTGGAAGCCGTGGCTCTCGTCCCTGGGTGATGAGCGCAGGAGAGTACCCAGTTGATTCGGCTACACTGGTGTTTACCGCCAGCATAATTTCTGGTAGAAATTCATCCCATCGGTTGTGCTTTTGTCCCGAAAATTGGGCAATAATCGTCTTGATTGTTCGATTTGCGCGCTCGATCGGGTTTTATTGCGGTGTATATGGGGCTGTCAGCTGCTGGTGTACGCCTATATCTTTAAGGTAGCGTTGGATAAGTCGGGAGGTAAACTGAGTACCGTTATCCGTAATAAAAACTTTTGGCACACCGTAACGGCAAAGTATGCGTTCCCGAAATGCTTTATCGACTCCTTCGGCAGTGGCCTTTCTCATAGGAATTAATTCAATCCACTTGGAAAATTTATCGATTATCACTAATAGCATCGTATTGCCGTGCTTGGACCTGGGTAATGGTCCGACAAAGTCAGCGCATAGCGTTGCCCATGGTTCCTCGGTAAGATGGGTGAGCATTTCCCCCACTGGTTTCTGTTGACTGCTTTTAAATTGTTGGCAGGATTGACAACTACGCACATGTTTACTGATGTCTCGGAACATCCCGGGCCAATAATATCTGGTGGCTATACGGTTGATTGTTTTTCGAATGCCTAGATGCCCGGCTGTGACGTTGTCATGATTCTCCTGTAGCACTCGTGTTCTTTGCGGTGTCGGTACGCACAGTTTCCAGGGGAGGTCATCTTCGTCATTAATTTGGCTCTCGAAATGTCGATATAGTTGCTCATTTACTATGAGATAATCGGTGTACTTCTGGGGGTTGTCGATTACCTTCTGTTTCAGTTTTTTTAATCAGGCACAATCATATGACGTATTATTTTCGCAACTGGCAAAATTCACAATGTCAAGTGGTTGACGTGACAATGCGTCGGCTACAACGTTGTTTTTACCTTTCCGGTATTGTATTGTAAAATTAAATTGTTGTAATTCTAATGCCCAGCGGGCTAATCTTCCCGTGGGACTTTCAATGGAATTTAGCCATTTAAGGGCTAAATCGTCCGTCAGTACGATGAACTGATACCCTTCTAGATACGCTCGCATTTTCCTTATACCCCACACAATGGCCAGACACTCCTTTTCTGTGGCAGAATAATTTTTTTCGGCCTGATTCAGGTGGCGGCTAGCATAAGCGATGACCCATTCTGCCCCCTCGAACTCTTGCGCCAATACTGCGCCCAATCCATAGTCACTGGCGTCAGTCTGCAAGGTAAAAGTTTTTGAGAAGTCAGGACATGCCAAGACCGGTGCCTCCGTTAGCTTGGTCTTGAGAGTCTCGAATGCTTGTTGTTGGTCCCGTCCCCACTTCCAATGTTTACCCTTCTTGAGTAATTGGGTTAAAGGTTGCGATATCGTTGCGAAATTAGGCACGAATCGGCGGTACCACGAAGCGATGCCTAAGAATTGTCGCACTTCTCGCACACTCTGGGGTGGTTGTAGTGTAGTAATGGCAACGATTTTTTCTGGGTCAGTCTTTATTCCTGACTCGTTTATTACGTGACCCAGGTATTTAGTTTCATTTGTACAAAATTTACATTTTTCAAAATTTATCTTCAGATTGGCTGCCCTCAGCCGCTTGAAAACTTCTCCGAGGTTTTTAAGGTGCTCTTCTAGGGTTTTCCCGATCACAATAATGTCGTCCAGGTATGCGAAAGCGTGTGGTTCCATATCTGGCCCAATTACCTGTTCTAATGCTCTTTGGAAAGTTGCTGGGGCTGAATGCAGTCCAAATGGCATTACTTTCCATTGGAATAAACCGCGCCCAGGCACGGCAAAGGTGGTGTACTGCTTACTACTATCCTCCATGGGTATTTGCCAGTATCCGTTTTTTAGATCGAGGCTGCTTATAAATTTGGCCTCACGTAATCTAGACAATATAGTATCAATTCGTGGTAAAGGATATGCATCGGGTACTGACCTGAGATTAAATTGCCTGAAGTCCATGCAAGTCCTCCACGTCCCATTTTTCTTTTTCACCAGAGTGATTGGAAAACAATACGGGCTACGGGAGGGCTCGATACAACCCTGCGCTATCAGCTTGTTTACTTCTGCATCTATTATCGCTTGCATGGCCGGATTTCTGGGGGCGTACCTAATTTTTATAGGACGGTCATCGGTGATGAGGATCTTATGCGTGGTTATTGTTGACAACCCGTGGAGCTCTTGGAATTTTGGTAACTCTTTTTCCAGGAACTTGTTAATGGTTTCTAATTCTCTGGCTTCCTTCGCCGCAATATTCTCTTTCTGCGAGTATTTGATGTTAGCGTTGTTGTCTACCCAATTATCTCGGGATTTGTCATGGTCGTAGAAGATTTGTTTGGCGTGGTTGGTACCTACCGTTTTTATGGCCCCATACAGATTTTCGGTGGGTGCACAGTTTAAAGTTATACCGGCCAAAGTGATGGTGGTGTCGAATTGCCGTAAAAACTCTAAGCCTAAAATGAGGTCTTCAGTTGCTGTCTGCATTACTAGAAATTTGGAATGATGACACACGTTGCCTAAGATTGTCTCAAAAATTACCGCTTTGGTTACCTTACCGCGGAGCCATCTACTAGTATGACCTCACTATCTTCCGGGATATATGTCGGATTCGATTGTATAGTTTTGGCCAGGCTCTCTCGCATGAAATTACGTGTGGCACCCGTATCAATAGTGGCGCTGACTAATGTTCCGCCGATGAGGATGGAGGCTACAAGACGAGTTTCCTCAGCTACTAGACCCGTTAGGTTTGTTGGTGGCTTGACTACATTTGTATCACTGGACGCATGCAGAGGAAGTATTTTTAGCGGGCCGCGTCGCTTGGTGCTTTTATCCCGTGCCGGCTTGCTTGTGGATGGCGTGTGTTGGTGCACGGTAGAATTTGTTCGGCTCTGTGTTTTTCTTTTATCTTTCTGTTTACCAGCTGTATTGGTGGTGAGGTTTATTTGTGGTTTTGCACTGTGTAGCTGTATTTTACCGCTGGGGGTTTTGTGTGAACTTTTCGGAGATTCGACGCCCCTTATTTCCGTCGATCCCCTTTGTCGTTTCCCGACCCGGGATTATCAGGAGGCAGGCCTCTGGATGGAAACTGGTTCACGCGTTCCCGACGTTGGTACCAATTTTGTTGTCCGTTTGCCAGATTAGCTCCTCCCCGCTGATTTTCTACTCTGGTTGATGTATCATAATTTGGAATGCCCTCCAAGTCTTCTGCCAAGCGAATTAACTCGGGAAGGGTAGTGAAATCCCGTCGCTTTATATACCATTGGTATTCGGTACGAGCGTTGGTGAAGATTCGTTGAAGCTGTTGCTCGTTCGTTAATCTGGAATGTCGCATCAAATTTTGTAAGGCCAAAACGTAAGTCTTGAACTGTTCTCGGGGTTGCTGCTTCCTGGCACGAATGTCATCCTCGACTTGTTCAAAGTATCTGGAGGGGAAAAAAAATTCTAAAAAACTTGTTTTAAAAGTGCTCCATACCTTCCAGTGTTCATTATTGCTACGATACCACACGAGAGCCTGGTGTTGTAGGAATTCCGGCATTATTAATGGTAGTTGGTCGAGTGATACCGCATATATTTCTGCTAATTCTTCTACCCGCTCGATAAATGCGAGTGGATCACTACAACCATCATACACCACGCCCCATTTCCTCACGTTTTCAATTAACGCGAACCTTGACTCAGTCTGGTTACGGGAAGGTGCCGACACGACTACTGGTATGTGACCTGCTGCATTTTCTCCAACATTTTCATGCGGTAATGACTTAGAAACTGCACCTTTTTGGGTAGGATCGGCCAGTGTATTCGAAGCGTCATACTTCCCTTGTAGTTCTAATGGTCTGTTGACAACATCTTCGTTCTGGGTGGACCCTATAAACTTAGCAAGTCGTTTCCGCAGTTCTTCCACGTTGCCATTTGTGTCTAATGCGAACTCGCTTAGTGCACCTAGTAGCTCATCACGTTTGAGTGCATATGCCCAACTGGTTTTCAACATTTTGACGTATTTAATTTATTTTACTTAGCAAAAAAAAATTTTTATTATTATTTTTTTTTATATTATTTTTTTATCTGATTTATTTGCCCAAAACCACTTCAGTCTATTGTCCTAATTCGCACGGATTATTTGAAAAAGAATGCATCTACCACCGTTTTAAAAACAATCTGAATTTGATTTACGCTGCTTAATAATTTTTTTTTATTATTTAATTAGTGCTAATTTTTATAATTCTACCACGAAAAAAATTTATTCGCACAGTTTTTCCGTATTTGTCAACAAAAATTTTTCTTTTCTCCTTTTGTTTTAAAATCCTGGCTTTAATTTAATTATTTTACATGTTTATTTCTACGTATGGTTTACCGAAGTAAACGTTATTACCACGTTATTGTTTCATTTTGTTTTCGAAGGTTCTTAATGTTCCAGGTTTTATTCACACAGTCTGGCTTATGCCTTTTTTGTGTCCTTTAGGTTCTTAAATTTAATTTTTTTTTTATTTTCATTAAACTTTTTTTTATTATTTTTAGTCGATATTTATATTTAAAAACATTTTTTTTTTATTCGCTTAATTTTTAATTAGTAATTTTACCAAAAAAAAATGGCGATGATAATTATTTATACTCTCAGGGTCCCTGCTCGGGCGCCATTGTAGATAATGCAAAAGTTATTCCTTCTGACGAAGCGAAAATTAATTCTATTATGATCTTTGATGATGTTGCATGCGAGAAGCAAAATAATATACGAACATATTTTTGCATGGGGCGACACAAGGATGTTGATTCATTCTACTTGTGCCAAACTTATACGAGAATTCCCAAGCACTTAATAAGAGACAATGCAAATGTGATTATAATGTTTAAACAAGATGAGACAAACATGAAGCACGTTTATAGTGATCATATTGCCAGCGATATGAGTTATGAAAAGTTTCATGAAATTAGTCGAGAATGTTGGAAGGATAAATATGGATTTTTGATGATAAGCAAAGATAATGACCTAAACAATGGTCGCCATAGAAAGCAATTCGACTATTTTATAACGATATAAATTACTCTACATAAAAGTAAAACATTAGTACTAAATTTGGCCTTGCACATAGTACATCGACTTATTTCCTAAAGTATTTACCGTACCTGATCTAAAAGCTGATTTATTACCTGATCTAATAGCTGATACCTGATCTGATACCCGATACCTGATCTGATAGCTGATCTTATACCTGATCTGATATCTGATCTGATAGCTGATCTAATACCCGATCTGATAAGTGATACCTGATCGGATAGCTGATCTGATACCTGATCTGATACCTGATCTGATAGCTGATCTAATACCTGATACCTGATCTGATACCTGATCTGATAGCTGATCTAATACCTGATACCAGATACCTGATCTGATAGCTGATCTAATACCTGATCTGATAAGTGATACCTGATCTGATAGCTGATACCTGATCTGGTGTCTAATAGTTGAAAATGGATGAAAAAGTTTTAAAAGAGCTAATAAAGACAAGAAATGTTTTAAAGAAAAAGATTCGTAGTATAAAAGTTGATGAAGCAGATGCACATGAGCAATTCAAAGATACATTTTTTTTTTTTTTTTAATGCATGATTTTTATTTATTGTATCTTCATATATGAACTAACAATAAGTATTCAAATCTTAAATCTAAAAATATAGTTAGGCCCGATCAGTGTTGGACATAAGCTTAGTAATAGTTATATATAATACATAAGTAGTGATAGTGTATTTTGCAATTTCTTCAGTCACTAGTGGCATATTTAAATCACGATGTATATTTGAATTTTTTATATACCATGGAGCCAATGTTATTAAGCGCAAAATTTTGTTTTGCCTTCGTTGGATTCTCTCGACATTAGAAGCTGAAGCAGTGCCCCATAACTGTATTCCGTAGCACCATATTGGTTTCAAAATCGTCTTGTATATTAAAAGTTTACAATCTAGACTGAGTGTAGAATTTCTACCAATCAGCCAATGTAGCTGAGTTAATTTCAGTTTCATTTGTGTTAGCTTTGAGTCAATATAAAAAGATACATTTAAACCAATAATAAAACCATTAACAGAATTTGTGAACAGTTCTAAAAATAATAAGAGAAGTATTAAAGCAGAAAGAGATGAATTTAAAACGAAAGTTTATAAAAATTCAAATGTTCCATTCAACGAACAATCAGTTAAGTTAGAGACAAGTACTCCAAAGAAACTTGCTGAAGAAACGTTATGCAATAAAAATATCTCACTTAGTAATCGAAACACAACCAAGGTTGATAATGTTGATGCTGATGATGATGATGACAACGATGATTTCTACTCTCAATCGGAAACTCTAGATACTTCAGATAATAATAAAAGTTATACTGACCTAGCACTCTTGGAAAGCAGAAACGCAGATACTCTATATGGCCCACATAAAGATTTTAATAATGAATGGAAATTTGGCAATAGTAGTATTAAACTTACTGAAGATAAAATAGTGATTGGAAATCAAATATGGGCTTTTACACCAGGTTTATTTTCTTTATTGTTTCACAAAACACCAAAATATTATGATAAACATGAATTAGATATATATAAGAAAATTTTAGTGAGCACAAATGCATACAACAGAGATTATAGACCTGATGGACAAATCAAAGGAACGAGAGCATATAAATATAAGCATATTATCAGTAAATTGTTTAAGAAAGAAATAGAAAAGAACTCATCAACTTCGTCATCACTACATGCAATAAAAAGTCCTTACAAGGGTGAGGGTTTGATGAAACTAAACCCATACAAAGCTAACTATATATACTGGGATGATCCTAATGAGTTAGTAGATCGCCTTAGGCTATTGCTAGCATCACAAACTGAAGGTAATACTAATCAAAATAACGAAATTGTCTCAATTATCGAAAAATTATATGAAGCAAAAATTATAGAATTATATTTATCTACATAAATCATGTCCATCGATAAGTTTGGGCACTATCTTAATGATACAAGTGGTACAGTTTTTGTGAAAAATTTTCCTAAGCTGCTAAGCTCCGTTATGGATACAACTAATAACATTGACGTTCAAAACAAAAGAATCAAAAATTTGGCAAAATCTCTGGAGGAAAACGACGTTGTTAATAAATTGTTTCTGTAAAGTCAAATTGAAGAGGTACGAGATGAAATCAACATAAGTTTAAGTCAGAAACTCAAGAAAATTCAGGAAACAATTTCAAGTATTAAATTATTCTTTGAAAAAGATGTTAAAAAGATAAATGAGTTAATTTATGGGTATGTAAGATATATGATGGTCGACAAAATGTAAATGAACTCACACTGAACTCAACTTATCCCGTCAAATTCTAAATACGTTAAATAATGACTTTAAAAAGAAATTTAATAAATGTACTACATAAGCAAGCACGAAAACATTTTCCACGTCAAAGAGTTGTTATGAAAGGAATAGATAATCTTTGGCAAGCTGATTTAGTTGAAATGGGGAACTATAGTAGTTAGATACTGCCGGTTCTATGACCATTAAAATTGTCATATTTGGATAATTAAAGTCGAAATTTTGTAATTTATGGGCTAAAATTTACATATTATGGTAATTAGTGTCAATGGTGTGAAGTGACGAGGGTTTCCATAACCCTTTTTTGTTTGTGCATAGATAAGGATAGTTTGATGTCGGTCCGTCGATGTGTTTTTGTTTTAATTTTATGGTTTGATGTCCGTCTGTTGCTGTGCATAGTTATTTATGTAGGCACGCAGGTGCGCTTGTTTGTACGTAGTATGTTTTTTCGTTTGTTAAGCGGTTGCAGTAGCTGTATGATTTTAGATTGTGTGTGCGTGTGTGGATAGAGAAAATGTTGCTTTAGTTTTTTGTATTATTCTTCTGTTTGTACGTAGTATGGTTTTTTGTTTGTTAAACGGTTGCAGAAGGGTATTTGAAAAAGAAATTATGCATGCTTGTGTGGGGGAATCTAAGAATGTTTTTGTTGTTGGTTTTATTTAGTTTTGATTTTTCTATTTCCTATGTTTAAAGAGTTTAAAGAGATGAATAAAATATGTGGTTTGTGAGTTAAGCATGGTTTGATATCCGTCCGTCGATGTACATAGTTAATTATGTAGGTACGCATTAATTATGTAGGTATGAAGGCTTGTATGTAGGTTTTTGTTTTAATTTTGAATTAATGTTTTTTTGGTTTGTTAAGCGGTTGCAGCAGGTTTATGATTTTAGAATATAAGTGCGTGTGTGCATAGAGAAACTGTTGCTTTAGTTTTTTTGTAATACTCTTTTGATTGTACGTAGTTTTTTCGTTTGTTAAGTGGTTGCAGTAGGTTTATGATTTTAGATTGTGTGTGCGTGTGTGCATTGAGAAAATGTTGCTTTAGTTTTTTTTATTTTCTTTTTAGCTGGTGACCATGGAAGGTTATTTTAGAAAGACATTATGTATGCTTGTGGGAAATGCTTGAGCGTTGGCAGATGAGTAAGTAGTCGTATATGTATATAAAAAAAGCGAGTGTGTAATGCCGAGTACACATCTGGCATTTGTTGTGTTCTAATTATTTTTTAAAATGTGTGCAACGCCTTTCGCATTATGTTTTTTATAGGGAAGGCAACACCACACAAAAAAAATAAATAAAAAATCGGAAATCATAAACGTTACCACTAGTGCACACTGTTGCGATTACACAAAATATCGTAGTGTGCATGCGGCATTACTTTTTTTGTTTGTAGTATTTCGTTTAGGACACGGAAGGGTATTCATAGAAAGTAATTATGTATGCTGGTGTGATATCAATGTTTCTGTTTTTGTTATTGTTTGATTTTTAATTTTTTTATGTGTAAAGAATTTGAAGAAATGAATAAAATATACAATTTATGCGTGTTGTATTTATTCATTCTTTTCACTTATTTTGTAAACAAATTGAAGTTTGTGATATTGAGGATTGTCAAAGATTGGTTGTTATTTTCACTGCTTGCTGACATTTGTCTCTGTCTCTGTCTATTGACTCTTAAATTATGCATATGACTTGATCGTAATTCGTATAAATTGAGAAGTTTTCTAATCTAGCAGCAAGTATAGCATTGTATCTAGCAAGTACATCATCGTATAAAATCTTAAAAATTATATACATATTATCAATACATTCTATAAATTATTAAAATAGATGCGGTATATAAATGCAATATCTGCAATAAGGTATATAAATACCAAAAGTGTTTTTCCGATCATATCCGAAAACATGATGTTGAGCACCAATATAAATATCCTCAACAACAACAACATCAATATCCTCAACAATATCAATATCCTCAACAACAACAATATCCTCAACAACAACAACAACAACAATATCTATATCCTCAACATCAACAACAATATCAATATCCTCAACAACAATATCTATATCCTCAACAACAACAATATCTATATCCTCAACAACAATATCAATATCCTCAACAACAACAACAGCAACAACAACAACAACAATATCTACAACAACAACAATTACAAATGTGTTGGGAGCAAACTCCTACTGCCATACAGTGGTACCCAAATACTGAACAACAATTGCAATATCAACTACAACAGCAATAAAAACAAATGTATTGGCAACAACATTCTACCTCCATGCAATGGTACACAAATACTTATGAACATCAACTACTACAATATCAACCACAACAACAACAAGAACTATATGGAGCGGATGCTTATGGACGTAATTTAATAAATAATACCATCATTGATGAAGAAACTCAAGGAAGACATGAAGATAATATAAAATTTTACAACATAAGCAAAGCGTTCAAAAATAACATTGCAATATTAAATAATAAAAGAGATGAACTTTTACCAGAAGATTTCATTGGTGAAAATGAATCAATTTTCATAGAGATGCTTGAAAGTCATTTACTAAGCCACACTGTAATAAAATTTAATGTAAGTATTGTGGCAGAATATGTAAAAATTGTGGGAGAAAAATTGGAGTTCAATATTATTCATCATAGAGCTAAAATGAATTTGTTGACCAGAGGAGATGAAATATATGAAGTATTTTCTAACCAAATTTCAGAAATTCAATATAAAATGTCTGAATTCCAAGAGAAGGACTCTGGTTGGACTTTGATACGCATAGTCCGAGCAGAGCTAAGTATTAATAAGGCTTCTCTAGTTAAAGGAGCAAACTGGATGAGTTTACCAGAAAAACTTCAAAAAAGAAAAGCTTGCATCAATGTAGAAAACACCAATCAATATTGTTTCAAGTGGTGTCTAATCGCAGCAGTGGATAATTCTCAAATAAATAGTAAACAGCGATGTAGCTCATACAATATTCATGATATAACTGCTGACATCATTTGTACCCAAAACGGTGTAACGCTCGATTTTAAGAATTTAATATTTCAATATCTTTAAAAGATATTAAAATATTTGAGAAGTGGAATAGCGGAATCAGCGTAAACGTATTTGGTTATGATGAGGAAAATAATGTAATTGTTGGTCCGTATTATATTACAAAGGAGGAAAAATGTAATCATATCAACTTATTTTTGTTGGAAAATATCGTTGGTCATCATTACGTTCTAATAGAAAATATGTCTAGGTAAGCTAACAGTGTCAAGTACTAGTTAATATAAATAAATATATATATAATATATATATACATATATATATATATATATATATATATATATATATATATATATATATATATATATATATATATATATATATATATATGAATGATTTAATTTAAATTTTTTTACAGATTATTAAGTGCTCAAACTACAAAACATGAACATACTCTTAAATTGTGTAATGTATGTCTGCAATACACACACAATGATAGGATCATGGAGCAACACAAAGCGGAGTGTGGTAAAATTGTAGCCCAACTACCATCCCATAAGAACGCTACACTTAAGTTTAAGGATCACCAACGACAGATGGATGTACCTTTTGTCGTGTATGCAGACTTTGAGTGCATACTTGAGGACATCCAATATAGAGTAAGTGAAAAAAATAGTTTAACTAAAAAGCATATTCCCTGTGCTTTTAGTTATAATATTAAATATATTAAGCATAATATAGATAAGTTTAGAATCTATACTGGCAAGGACGCGGCAGAAAAATTTTTTGCTTATTTAGTTAAGGATTGTGAGGATATTTATAATTATTATTTAATGAGTTAGAAACAAATGGATTCTTTATCCCCTTCAGAGATAGTCAGTTTCCAAAATGCTGTAAATTGTCACATATGTGATACATTTTTAGGTAGTGATCGCGTAAGGGATCATTGTCATGTAACTGGCAAATTTAGAGGTGCAGCTCATAATATGTGCAACTTAAAATATCAACAGCCAAAATTTATCCCTATTTATTTTCATAATTATTCGTCTTATGACTCACATCTTTTTGTTAAAGAGTTAGGAGAAAAGTCTGACAACATAAAAGTCCTTCCGCTAAATAAAGAACGTTACATATCTTTATCAACATATACAAAAATGAATGACGATTTCAATCTTGAACATATATTTCTAGACACCTTACGTTTTATGCCCGAAAGCTTAGAAACTTTAGCCAATAATCTTACGGATAACGATTTCTGTACAATTAAAGAGCAATTTACATCAAAAATAGAGTTTGATCTGGTTAGAAGGAAGGGTGTTTTCCCTTACAACTATCTCAATTGTTTTGAAAAATTAAATGATAGTCAACTTCCAGCGAGGGAAGACTTTTTCAACACACTTACCAATAGAGAATATTCGAATGAAGATTACGAGCATGCAAAAAAATATATATAGAATTGGAGTTGTTAACTGATATAGATATGTATAATTTCTTTAAAAAGGGGATACGTGGGGGAACTGTACAATGTAAATAGTAAAAGGTATTCAAAAGCAAACAATAAATATCTAGAGGATTTCGATAAAGAGAAACCCTCAGAATTTCTAATGTACCTAGATGCCAATAACCTTTACGGTTGGGCTATGTCCGAATATCTCCCATACGGAGGATTCAGATGGTTATCAAGTGATGAGCTAAATCTGAATCCAAATCGGATAGATTATAATTCAAATGATGGTTATGTGTATGAAGTTACTTTAGAATATCCCTCCAACTTGCACGAATCACACAATGACCTACCTTTTTGTGCGGAAAATAAAAAACCTTATGGAAAAAATCAAACTAAATTAATTGCTGACTTTTCTACTAAACATTCATATATTATTCACTATAGAATTCTTAAGCAATGTTTAGAGTATGGTTTGATTCTAAAGAAAATACATCGGATTTCAAACAATCTCCATGGCTAAAATCATATATGTATAGACTTAAATATCAAGCATAGAGCTAACGCTAAAAATACGTTTGAGAAAAACTTCTTCAAATTGCTCAATAATGCGGTATATGGTAAGACTATGGAAAATGTAGATAAGAGAAAAGATGTTAGAATTGTAACAAACTGGAACAGAACGAATTGCAATCATTTGGGAGCCCAAGATTGGATATCTAAACCCAATTTCCATAGTTTGTCTATATTTTCAGAAGACATGGTGGCGATTCAAATGAATAGCCTCCAGACATATTATAATAAGCCTACTTACTTAGGATTTTGTGTGTTAGAACTTTCCAAATGGAAAATGTATAATTTCCATTATGGTTACATGCAGCCTAAATTTAAATCAAAATTGTCATTAAACTATATGGATACTGATTCATTCATACATACAATACGGACTGATGACTTCTATGCTGACATAAAAATGGACATACAGGATGAATTTGACACATCTGATTATCCTGCAGATAACGTATATGGTATTCCTTGTTTAAACAAAAAGGTGCTGGGTATGATGAAAGACGAAAATTTTGGAAAAATAATGAGAGTTTGTTGGGTTGCGATCTAAAATGTATTCGTTTAGTGTTCAAGATCAAAATGATGTAAAGAAATCGAAGGGGGTCAAGAAAACCATTTTAGATAAGTATAGCCTAAGTTCATATAGAGATTGATCAGCAACATATTACTCAGCTAGAACTATGGTTTAACATGTGGAGAATAAAGGTAAACGAACAGAAGTGTGTTCAGGTAACATTTACCTTAAGAAAAGACTAGTTGTTCCCCCGTTACAATCAATAATCAAATTGTTCCTCAAAACTTACATGTGAAATACCTTGGTATACATCTTGATCGAAGGCTCACATGGAAATACCACATTGACTCCAAGCTAACGCAAATGAAACTTAAACTAACTCAGATACATTGGCTGGTTGGTAGAAACTCAACCCTCACCCTAGATTGCAAACTTTTAATATACAAGTCGCTCTTAAAACCTATTTGGTGCTACGGAATTCAGCTATGGGGTACTGCTTAAGCTTCTAATGTTGAGAGAATCCAACGAAGGCAAAACAAAATTTTACGGTTAATAACATCGGCTCCATGGTATATAAAAAATTCAAATATACATCGTGACTTAAATATGCCACTAGTGACAGAAGAAATTGCAAAAAACGCTGGCAAATGTTTAACAAAACTCGAGTCACATCCTAATCCGCTTGCCCGTAATATTTTGAACTTTACTGGACACATCCGCCTAAAAAAGAGGGATACAAGGGCTCTTATTCACAGCACTCCATATGGGACTTCCTGAAAATTCTTTTAATTTTATATATTTTTTCCTTTTGATTATCAATACTTATGTATTATATATAACTACTACTAAGCTTATGTCCGATACTGGTCGGGCCTAATTATATTTTTAGATTTAAGATTTGAATACTTATTGTTAGTTCATATATGAAGATACAATAAATAAAAATCATGTATTAAAAAAAAAAAAAAAATATATAGAGATTGTCTGTTTAATAAACACTATGATACAAAAAAAAAAAAAAAATATTCAGGGATTCTAATGTACCAATTCGATTTTGTTGGAGTCCATGGATGACGAAAATACCGTTGGTTTTTTTAGGTCACTTCATAAAGTGATTTTATAACGGTAAATGTAGTGAAAAACGGGGTTTCAGTTTTAAACAGGTGTAACTTCTTTGTTTCCTAACGGATTTCTTTTAACTTTCCGTTGGTGTAAAGGACCGAATATTATCTTTCAACCAAGATATATTTTTTGAAAATCGACTCACAAATGGCTAAGTTACAGTCGTTGAAGTGTAGAAAAAACCCATTGAAAAAGTATTCTTTTGTTTTCCTCAGGCCATAAGTTGCTTATGAGTTACAAAAGAATACTTTTTTAATGGGTTTTTTCTACACTTCAACGACTGTAACTTAGCCATTTGTGAGTCGATTTTCAAAAAATATATCTTGGTTGAAAGATAATATTCGGTCCTTTACACCAACGGAAAGTTAAAAGAAATCCGTTAGGAAACAAAGAAGTTACAGCTGTTTAAAACTGAAACCCCGTTTTTCACTACATTTACCGTTATAAAATCACTTTATGAAGTGACCTAAAAAAACCAACGGTATTTTCGTCATCCATGGACTCCAACAAAATCGAATTGATACATTAGAATCCCTGAATATTTTTTTTTTTTTTTTGTATCACAGTGTAAATCAATGTATTTGATAATATGCTTACCTTTAAGTCGAGTTTGCATCAATTATATACTATGCAACTACATAACCTAATACTAAGTTATCAAGATGATAAAAGGAAAATCAAAAATGATGGTATAAGCACATATGCATGGTATCATTCAGCAATAGAGGAAACCAATCCTGATTATGAGCTTGACATGCTATTAATGGAAATTGATAGACTTCAAGAAGAAGAAGAAAGTTAAAATAAATGTAAATTATTGTAAATTTTTATTGTTAAAATAAATGTAAATATTAATTATTAAGAAAAATGTTTATGAAAAAACAAAGAAAATATAACCAACAAAAAAAAAAAACAATAAAAACATATATTTTTGTCTACATTTTGTTTTTTATTTATTATCCATCCTTAAATATAATTTATGAATTTTCACATCTGTTAGAATCTTATGCTGCATTTTTCCCCCAATCTCATAACAAAGTCCTGTCAGTTTAATCTTTACATCCCTTTCGTGTATTTCTCGTATTTCATTGATTTGAAGTTTTGTTTTGTTTAAAGCAGGTTGGTATATAATAGTCATGATAGAAATGAAGGATTTGTTTTCTCAGAATGTTGTTCCAACATAAAATTGATGTAAAAATACTCGAATTTGAGTTAGTGATCTCCAAGTGTCAGAATCGATTTTTATTTTAAAGTTTCCTTGTATGATAACTAAAAAGCAAACACCTCTTTTATATTGAAACTTATATTCAACATCTCTCTCATTTTCATTATCAATTATATTTATAGAATTTAAAAAATCTCGACGATTAAGCATATCATGAATATACTCCTTATAGAACATGAGATGTAACCACTCTTCTCGATCCAGTCCAATGTATTGCTTATTTTTATAATTCAACCATATCATTGGCTTAAAACCAAAACTGTAGAAAATCCACATGAAATCTTCAATTTCCAATTGAGCAAGTATTCAAACCCAAAAACCAAATCATATATTTGAGGTTTTCGTTCTTGATTGTTGTGAAATATATTCTTTAAAGTACGTTTATCCATCCGCAATGAAAATAACATTTAAACTAATAGCTTTTTCGGTCTATTAATCTCTATATATACAGAAATATGTATATTAAAATAAATAAGAAATCAAAAGCATACACACACACATACATATATATTTTATATTTATTCTATAATTTTAAAAATTATTTTTTTCTTAATGTGAAACATGGTACACCGACATGTGTCTCGGCCTTCTTCACATCCTTCACTATACCAGGGGCAGCTGGCAAAATGTCCACTATCAGAGTCCTCCTGCTCTATAATTCCATAGTCATCATTTTCAGTGAGCATGGATACGAAAAAATTTATGCTTTCCTTATGCTCATATAGTAATAAGTCCTCAAAAGAATTAAGAAATTCAAATAACCGCTCACGTACTTGGCTCATTTTTAGGGTTCCGTACACCAAAGGTGAAAATGGAACCCTATTGTTTTCGCTACGCTGTCCGTCTGTCCGTCACAGGGTATTTTCTCGAGAACCGTAAGAGCTACGGACCTGAAATTTGGACAGAGTGTGTAGACCCTTGGCCGCTACAACAACAAATACATGAGAGTTGGAAATTAAAGGGTGTGCCAAAACGAGCAACGAAAAATATTAAGATCCCATGTAATATACATACAATTGTATGTACATATATGCACTTGAAATTTGTAAAGTTAGTGTATTTTTATACAGACTACAACAATTAAAGCTAAAATTTAAAAAATTTTAATTAAAGGGTGTACCATCAGTTAATGTAATTTCGACTATGTAATTTTGATAACTTGCTGTACTTTGGAAACCGTAAGAGCAAACTTCTTGAAATTTTCAAAAACGGTAAAACAAAAAAATCTCAAAATTATAAAATCGCCAAACCCAAAAAAATCGCCAAAATCAAAAAAAAAATCGCCAAAACGAAAAAAAGAACCAAATTAAAAAAAATTTCTAAATCAAAAATAAATCGCGGAAAACCGGAAAAATTGCCAAAATAAAAAAATCGCCTAAAATGAAAAAAATCGCCAAAATGAAAAAATCGCCAAAATTAAAAAAATCGCCAAAATTAAAAAAATTGCCAAAATGAAAAAAAATATCGCCAAATTGAAAAAAATTGCCAAAATGAAAAAATCGCCAAAATAAAAAATCGGCAAAATTTAAAAAATCGCCAAAACGAGAAAAAAGCGACAAATAATCAAAAAAACGTAAAAAACACTGTATTAAAAAAATGCCCAAAGCCCAACGTACGGAACCCTTCGTGCGCGAGTCATAGTCGCACTGTACTGAATTTATTTTAATTTTTATTTAAATTTTCTTTTTTAAAGAATACATTTTTCTTGAATACTATTTTTATATTAATACTCTTGAAAGGTTTACATACTTATTTATAGTAAAATATTCTTGTGAAATTAAAATTTTACAAAAAATTGTGAGTTCTTTTGAAATTTTTTTGTTTCAGTTACACTTTATCACATTAATATAACTATCTCTCTAATCTAATTTGAAATTTTTTTGTTTCAGTTACACTTTAGCACATGAATATAACTATCTCTCTGATCTTTTGTTTTTGAAATTTTTTTGTTTTCAGTTACGCCTTAGAACGTCAAAATATGTAACTATCTCTTTCACTACAATTCTATCAGTGAGAAAACAAAAAATTTACGTAAAACATAATTAGAATATGAGAAAAAGAGATCGCTACGATACTGATCTTTCTTTTAAGAACTATTTTTTACCTATTTAAAGATTGGTAGAAATATTTAATACATCAGTTTACAAAAGCAGATTGAGCTATCTGTCAGAGAAGAAAAAAATTCATATAAAAATTTAATTTAATTAATTAATATTGTGATAATGAATCCTCCAGATTTGATTACGAAATTCAACACATTGAATAAAAAAAAATTAATACATATAAAAGAGCTCCAGGACTCAACTAAGTATGCAGTTAAAAACGCTAAGCGTGTGACGAGTAAATACGGCACCACAATTCAAATTGAACTAGAAAACAACATAATGTTTTTACCAAATCGGTACAACACGCTATCGGATGATGATATAATAGAACTGGCATCCGGGATATATTGCATATGTAAGCAAGGAGACAGTGGCTTAAAATTGGATACTGCTGCTGAAATAAATATCTTTTTAACAAATACTCAATACCCACAGTGGGAATAGTATGTAGAAACTATTATTTTATAAACATTTTTATTAATAAAACCGAAAAATTTTTAAAAATTTTTCGTGTGTTGTATTTATTTATTTTTTGAACTTATTTTGTATAGAAATTGAAGACATAAATGTCCACATTTAAATGAATTATAATCTTGATATTGATTGTAATTATATTTTATATTTTTGCCTAGATATTTAACTAGTTCTAATGGAGGTTGTAAATTTCCAAAACTGTCGAAATATTCTTTATGTTCATTGTTTTTATAATATGCTACCCAATGGGTTCCAGGTCCTCTTGATAAATCCAAATTAATGATTCCGCATTCCCTTTTTCTCGATCGTTTTGGTAGTGTATCCAACATGAAAACTCCTCTAAAGTATGGAATGTTTGTTGAAAAGTTTCTCAGATCAACATCAGATAGGGGTTTATTGGGAAGCTTTACGAAAAATTTGGTTTGTGTTTTTCTTGACAAACCAATCCATATCCATTCTTATATGGTTTAAGGTAAAAACCTTTCCCCATTGCTACTGCTTCCATTGTTTTATTATGTCTAGTTGCTTCATCAAGTTGTTGTTTGGCATTCTTTGCAGCATTTATTGCTTTTGCTATAGCTGCTCCGCCACTAGAAAGACTACCAATTGCACTCAGAGCAGTAAGAATAGGTACCAAAGGTAAGAAGCCACCAATCTTTGGAACATTAATTACGCGTGGTATTACAACTTGCGATTTCTTCCCACTTAACGATTTGTTGATAATCTTACGTGCAATCCTAATGGCAGAGTTAATGTCTTGAGGTTTTTCCTTCTTCAGTATTTTTGTTGCAGTTTTAATTGATGTACTGAACAGCTTTTTTCCATTTTGTTCACTTTTTTTTGCAACCTTCTTCTTCAATCCCATACCAAATTTTCTTTTGACTTTCATTGCGTTAGTAACCATATATGCAAACGATTTTTCTGCAAGACTGCTATCTTTTGAAATAACTCGTTCCCAAGCTTTATTTTCAAGAATTTTATCAGCTTGATGTCTACTATTTAAATCATTTGTTTTGGAATAAGCAATATCGTGATTTTTACATGCAGCGTCTAATAAATTAATTTATTTGTCACCGCGATCTAAACGTTTTTGTAATTTTGTTCCGGGTCCACAAAACTGATATCCAGGAATGTGTAATTCAGCAAGCAGAGAGTTTATTACTCTATTCACTAAACCTTTTCCAACAGCTGGTTTTTTATAACTAAAGGTTTTGTTATAATGTATAAACATTTATTTTTTCTTCTATAATAAAAGTAACATTTATGAAATGCAATTAGTTAAAAGAATGCAATTAGTAAACCAACATAAAAATATTGTGATTCGCAATATTGATGCTTCAATGAACATCAGATCTAAAATAAAACATATCTCTCTCTTACCAAATTCTATTAGTGCTCTATTAGTTGGACCATTAAATTGTGGAAACACTAATGTCATGATTAGCTTGCTAGAAAGTCCTAATGGACTCAAGTTTGAAAACATCTATTTATACTCAAAATCCCTTTATCAACCGAAATATGAATACTTAAAGCGAATAATTTCACCAATTAAAGGGATAGGATATTACACATTTACAGATAATGAAAAAGTTATTCCTCCTGACGAAGCAAAAATTAATTCTATTATGACCTTTGATGATGTTGCATGCGAGAAGCAAAATAATATACGAACATATTTTTGCATGGGGCGACACAAGGATGTTGATTCATTCTACTTGTGCCAAACTTATACGAGAATTCCCAAGCACTTAATAAGAGACAATGCAAATGTGATTATAATGTTTAAACAAGATGAGACAAACATGGAGCACGTTTATAGTGATCATATTGCCAGCGATATGAGTTATGAAAAGTTTCATGAAATTAGTCGATAATGCTGGAAGGATAAATATGGATTTTTGATGATAAGCAAAGATAATGACCTAAACAGTGGTCGCTATAGAAAGCAATTCGACTATTTTATAACGATATAAATTACTCTACATAAAAGTAAAACATTAGTACTAAATTTGGCCTTTCACATAGTACATCTACTTATTTCCTAAAGTATTTACCGTACCTGATCTAAAAGCTGATTTATTACCTGATCTAATAGCTGATACCTGATCTGATACCCGATACCTGATCTGATAGATGATCTGATAGCTGATCTAATACCCGATCTGATAAGTGATACCTGATCGGATAGCTGATCTGATACCTGATCTGATAGCTGATCTAATACCTGATACCTGATACCTGATCTGATACCTGATCTGATAGCTGATCTAATACCTGATACCAGATACCTGATCTGATAACTGATCTGATAGTTGATCTAATACCTGATCTGATAAGTGATACCTGATCTGATAGCTGATACCTGATCTGGTGTCTAATAGTTGAAAATGGACGAAAAAGTTTTAAAAGAGCTAATAAAGACAAGAAATGTTTTAAAGAAAAAGATTCGTAGTATAAAAGTTGATGAAGCAGATGCACATGAGCAATTCAAAGATACATTTAAACCAATAATAAAACCATTAACAGAATTTGTGAACAGTTCTAAAAATAATAAGAGAAGTATTAAAGTAGAAAGAGATGAATTTAAAACGAAAGTTTATAAAAATTCAAATGTTCCATTCAACGAACAATCAGTTAAGTTAGAGACAAGTACTCCAAAGAAACTTGCTGAAGAAACGTTATGCAATAAAAATATCTCACTTAGTAATCGAAACACAACCAAGGTTGATAATGTTGATGCTGATGATGATGATGACAACGATGATTTTTACTCTCAATCGGAAACTCTAGACAATTCAGATAATAATAAAAGTTATACTGACCTAGCACTCTTGGAAAGCAGAAACGAATTAGATACTCTATATGGCCCACATAAAGATTTTAATAATGAATGGAAGTTTGGCAATAGTAGTATTAAACTTACTGAAGATAAAATAGTGATTGGAAATAAAATATGGGCTTTTACACCAGGTTTATTTTCTTTATTGTTTCACAAAACACCAAAATATTATGATAAACATGAATTAGATATATATAAGAAAATTTTAGTGAGCACAAATGCATACAACAGAGATTATAGACCTGATGGACAAATCAAAGGAACGAGAGCATATAAATATAAGCATATTATCAGTAAATTGTTTAAGAAAGAAATAGAAAAGAACTCATCAACTTCGTCATCACTACATGCAATAAAAAGTCCTTACAAGGGTGAGGGTTTGATGAAACTAAACCCATACAAAGCTAACTATATATACTGGGATGATCCTAATGAGTGAGTAGATCCCCTTATGCTATTGCTAGCATCACAAACTGAAGGTCATACTAATCAAAATAACGAAATTGTCTCAATTATCGAAAAATTATATGAAGCAAAAATTATAGAATTATATTTATCTACATAAATTATGTCCATCGATAAGTTTGGGCACTATCTTAATGATACAAGTGGTACAGTTTTTGTGAAAAATTTTCCTAAGCTGCTAAGCTCCGTTATGGATACAACTAATAACATTGACGTTCAAAACAAAAGAATCAAAAATTTGGCAAAATCTCTGGAGGAAAACGACGTTGTTAATAAATTGTTTCTGTAAAGTCAAATTGAAGAGGTACGAGATGAAATCAACATAAGTTTAAGTCAGAAACTCAAGAAAATTCAGGAAACAATTTCAAGTATTAAATTATTCTTTGAAAAAGATGTTAAAAAGATAAATGAGTTAATTTATGGGTATGTAAGATATATGATGGTCGACAAAATGTAAATGAACTCACACTGAACTCAACTTATCCCGTCAAATTCTAAATACGTTAAATAATGACTTTAAAAAGAAATTTAATAAATGTACTACATAAGCAAGCACGAAAACATTTTCCACGTCAAAGAGTTGTTATGAAAGGAATAGATAATCTTTGGCAAGCTGATTTAGTTGAAATGGGGAACTATAGTAGTTAGATACTGCCGGTTCTATGACCATTAAAATTGTCATATTTGGATAATTAAAGTCGAAATTTTGTAATTTATGGGCTAAAATTTACATATTATGGTAATTAGTGTCAATGGTGTGAAGTGACGAGGGTTTCCATAACCCTTTTTTGTTTGTGCATAGATAAGGATAGTTTGATGTCGGTCCGTCGATGTGTTTTTGTTTTAATTTTATGGTTTGATGTCCGTCTGTTGCTGTGCATAGTTATTTATGTAGGCACGCAGGTGCGCTTGTTTGTACGTAGTATGTTTTTTCGTTTGTTAAGCGGTTGCAGTAGCTGTATGATTTTAGATTGTGTGTGCGTGTGTGGATAGAGAAAATGTTGCTTTAGTTTTTTGTATTATTCTTCTGTTTGTACGTAGTATGGTTTTTTGTTTGTTAAACGGTTGCAGAAGGGTATTTGAAAAAGAAATTATGCATGCTTGTGTGGGGGAATCTAAGAATGTTTTTGTTGTTGGTTTTATTTAGTTTTGATTTTTCTATTTCCTATGTTTAAAGAGTTTAAAGAGATGAATAAAATATGTGGTTTGTGAGTTAAGCATGGTTTGATATCCGTCCGTCGATGTACATAGTTAATTATGTAGGTACGCATTAATTATGTAGGTATGAAGGCTTGTATGTAGGTTTTTGTTTTAATTTTGAATTAATGTTTTTTTGGTTTGTTAAGCGGTTGCAGCAGGTTTATGATTTTAGAATATAAGTGCGTGTGTGCATAGAGAAACTGTTGCTTTAGTTTTTTTGTAATACTCTTTTGATTGTACGTAGTTTTTTCGTTTGTTAAGTGGTTGCAGTAGGTTTATGATTTTAGATTGTGTGTGCGTGTGTGCATTGAGAAAATGTTGCTTTAGTTTTTTTTATTTTCTTTTTAGCTGGTGACCATGGAAGGTTATTTTAGAAAGACATTATGTATGCTTGTGGGAAATGCTTGAGCGTTGGCAGATGGGTAAGTAGTCGTATATGTATATAAAAAAAGCGAGTGTGTAATGCCGAGTACACATCTGGCATTTGTTGTGTTCTAATTATTTTTTAAAATGTGTGCAACGCCTTTCGCATTATGTTTTTTATAGGGAAGGCAACACCACACAAAAAAAATAAATAAAAAATCGGAAATCATAAACGTTACCACTAGTGCACACTGTTGCGATTACACAAAATATCGTAGTGTGCATGCGGCATTACTTTTTTTGTTTGTATTTCGCTTAGGACATGAAAGGGTATTTATAGAAAGTAATTATGTATGCTGGTGAGATATCAATGTTTCTGTTTTTGTTATTGTTTGATTTTTAATTTTTTTATGTGTAAAGAATTTGAAGAAATGAATAAAATATACAATTTATGCGTATTGTATTTATTCATTCTTTTCACTTATTTTGTAAACAAATTGAAGTTTGTGATATTGAGGATTGTCAAAGATTGGTTGTTATTTTCACTGCTTGCTGACATTTGTCTCTGTCTCTGTCTATTGACTCTTAAATTATGCATATGACTTGATCGTAATTCGTATAAATTGAGAAGTTTTCTAATCTAGCAGCAAGTATATAAATGCAATATCTGCAATAAGGTATATAAATACCAAAAGTATTTTTCCGATCATATCCGAAAACATGATGTTGAGCACCAATATAAATATCCTCAACAACAACAACATCAATATCCTCAACAATATCAATATCCTCAACAACAACAATATCCTCAACAACAACAACAACAACAATATCTATATCCTCAACATCAACAACAATATCAATATCCTCAACAACAATATCTATATCCTCAACAACAACAATATCTATATCCTCAACAACAATATCAATATCATCAACAACAACAACAACAACAGCAACAACAACAACAACAATATCTACAACAACAACAACAATTACAAATGTATTGGGAGCAAACTCCTACTGCCATACAGTGGTACCCAAATACTGAACAACAATTGCAATATCAACTACAACAGCAACAAAAACAAATGTATTGGCAACAACATTCTACCTCCATGCAATGGTACACAAATACTTATGAACATCAACTACTACAATATCAACCACAACAACAACAACAACAAGAACTATATGGAGCGGATGCTTATGGACGTAATTTAATAAATAATACCAGCATTGATGAAGAAACTCAAGGAAGACATGAAGATAATATGAAATTTTACAACATAAGCAAAGCGTTCAAAAATAACATTGCAATATTAAATAATAAAAGAGATGAACTTTTACCAGAAGATTTCATTGGTGAAAATGAATCAATTTTCATAGAGATGCTTGAAAGTCATTTACTAAGCCACACTGTAATAAAATTTAATGTAAGTATTGTGGCAGAATATGTAAAAATTGTGGGAGAAAAATTGGAGTTCAATATTATTCATCATAGAGCTAAAATGAATTTGTTGACCAGAGGAGATGAAATATATGAAGTATTTTCTAACCAAATTTCAGAAATTCAAAATAAAATGTCTGAATTCCAAGAGAAGGACTCTGGTTGGACTTTGATACGCATAGTCCGAGCAGAGCTAAGTATTAATAAGGCTTCTCTAGTTAAAGGAGCAAACTGGATGAGTTTACCAGAAAAACTTCAAAAAAGAAAAGCTTGCATCAATGTAGAAAACACCGATCAATATTGTTTCAAGTGGTGTCTAATCGCAGCAGTGGATAATTCTCAAATAAATAGTAAACAGCGATGTAGCTCATACAATATTCATGATATAACTGCTGACATCATTTGTACCCAAAACGGTGTATCGCTCGATTTTAAGAATTTAATATTTCAATATCTTTAAAAGATATTAAAATATTTGAGAAGTGGAATAGCGGAATCAGCGTAAACGTATTTGGTTATGATGAGGAAAATAATGTAATTGTTGGTCCGTATTATATTACAAAGGAGGAAAAATGTAATCATATCAACTTATTTTTGTTGGAAAATATCGTTGGTCATCATTACGTTCTAATAGAAAATATGTCTAGGTAAGCTAAAAGTGTCAAGTACTAGTTAATATAAATAAATATATATATATAATATATATATACATATATATATATATATATATATATATGTGAATGATTTAATTTAAATTTTTTTACAGATTATTAAGTGCTCAAACTACAAAACATGAACATACTCTTAAACTGTGTAATGTATGTCTGCAATACACACACAATGATAGGATCATGGAGCAACACAAAGCGGAGTGTGGTAAAATTGTAGCCCAAATACCATCCCATAAGAACGCTACACTTAAGTTTAAGGATCCCCAACGACAGATGGATGTACCTTTTGTCGTGTATGCAGACTTTGAGTGCATACTTGAGGACATCCAATATAGAGTAAGTGAAAAAAATAGTTTAACTAAAAAGCATATTCCCTGTGCTTTTAGTTATAATATTAAATATATTAAGCATAATATAGATAAGTTTAGAATCTATACTGGCAAGGACGCGGCAGAAAAATTTTTTGCTTATTTAGTTAAGGATTGTGAGGATATTTATAATTATTATTTAATGAGTTAGAAACAAATGGATTCTTTATCCCCTTCAGAGATAGTCAGTTTCCAAAATGCTGTAAATTGTCACATATGTGATACATTTTTAGGTAGTGATCGCGTAAGGGATCATTGTCATGTAACTGGCAAATTTAGAGGTGCAGCTCATAATATGTGCAACTTAAAATATCAACAGCCAAAATTTATCCCTATTTATTTTCATAATTATTCGTCTTATGACTCACATCTTTTTGTTAAAGAGTTAGGAGAAAAGTCTGACAACATAAAAGTCCTTCCGCTAAATAAAGAACGTTACATATCTTTATCAACATATACAAAAATGAATGACGATTTCAATCTTGAACATAGATTTCTAGACACCTTACGTTTTATGCCCGAAAGCTTAGAAACTTTAGCCAATAATCTTACGGATAACGATTTCTGTACAATTAAAGAGCAATTTACATCAAAAATAGAGTTTGATCTGGTTAGAAGGAAGGGTGTTTTCCCTTACAACTATCTCAATTGTTTTGAAAAATTAAATGATAGTCAACTTCCAGCGAGGGAAGACTTTTTCAACACACTTACCAATAGAGAATATTCGAATGAAGATTACGAGCATGCAAAAAAATATATATAGAATTGGAGTTGTTAACTGATATAGATATGTATAATTTCTTTAAAAAGGGGATACGTGGGGGAACTGTACAATGTAAATAGTAAAAGGTATTCAAAAGCAAACAATAAATATCTAGAGGATTTCGATAAAGAGAAACCCTCAGAATTTCTAATGTACCTAGATGCCAATAACCTTTACGGTTGGGCTATGTCCGAATATCTCCCATACGGAGGATTCAGATGGTTATCAAGTGATGAGCTAAATCTGAATCCAAATCGGATAGATTATAATTCAAATGATGGTTATGTGTATGAAGTTACTTTAGAATATCCCTCCAACTTGCACGAATCACACAATGACCTACCTTTTTGTGCGGAAAATAAAAAACCTTATGGAAAAAATCAAACTAAATTAATTGCTGACTTTTCTACTAAACATTCATATATTATTCACTATAGAATTCTTAAGCAATGTTTAGAGTATGGTTTGATTCTAAAGAAAATACATCGGATTCTCACTTTCAAACAATCTCCATGGCTAAAATCATATATGTATAGACTTAAATATCAAGCATAGAGCTAACGCTAAAAATACGTTTGAGAAAAACTTCTTCAAATTGCTCAATAATGCGGTATATGGTAAGACTATGGAAAATGTAGATAAGAGAAAAGATGTTAGAATTGTAACAAACTGGAACAGAACGAATTGCAATCATTTGGGAGCCCAAGATTGGATATCTAAACCCAATTTCCATAGTTTGTCTATATTTTCAGAAGACATGGTGGCGATTCAAATGAATAGCCTCCAGACATATTATAATAAGCCTACTTACTTAGGATTTTGTGTGTTAGAACTTTCCAAATGGAAAATGTATAATTTCCATTATGGTTACATGCAGCCTAAATTTAAATCAAAATTGTCATTAAACTATATGGATACTGATTCATTCATATATACAATACGGACTGATGACTTCTATGCTGACATAAAAATGGACATACAGGATGAATTTGACACATCTGATTATCCTGCAGATAACGTATATGGTATTCCTTGTTTAAACAAAAAGGTGCTGGGTATGATGAAAGACGAAAATTGTGGAAAAATAATGAAGGAGTTTGTTGGGTTGCGATCTAAAATGTATTCATTTAGTGTTCAAGATCAAAATGATGTAAAGAAATCGAAGGGGGTCAAGAAAACCATTTTAGATAAGTATAGCCTAAGTTCATATAGAGATTGATCAGCAACATATTACTCAGCTAGAACTATGGTTTAACATGTGGAGAATAAAGGTAAACGAACAGAAGTGTGTTCAGGTAACATTTACCTTAAGAAAAGACAGTTGTTCCCCCGTTACAATCAATAATCAAATTGTTCCTCAAAACTTACATGTGAAATACCTTGGTATACATCTTGATCGAAGGCTCACATGGAAATACCACATTGACTCCAAGCTAACGCAAATGAAACTTAAACTAACTCAGATACATTGGCTGGTTGGTAGAAACTCAACCCTCACCCTAGATTGCAAACTTTTAATATACAAGTCGCTCTTAAAACCTATATGGTGCTACGGAATTCAGCTATGGGGTACTGCTTCAGCTTCTAATGTCGAGAGAATCCAACGAAGGCAAAACAAAATTTTACGGTTAATAACATCGGCTCCATGGTATATAAAAAATTCAAATATACATCGTGACTTAAATATGCCACTAGTGACAGAAGAAATTGCAAAAAACGCTGGCAAATGTTTAACAAAACTCGAGTCACATCCTAATCCGCTATCCCGTAATATTTTGAACTTTACTGGACACATCCGCCTAAAAAAGAGGGATACAAGGGCTCTTATTCACAGCACTCCATATGGGACTTCCTGAAAATTCTTTTAATTTTATATATTTTTTCCTTTTGATTATCAATACTTATGTATTATATATAACTACTACTAAGCTTATGTCCGACACTGGTCGGGCCTAATTATATTTTTAGATTTAAGATTTGAATACTTATTGTTAGTTCATATATGAAGATACAATAAATAAAAATCATGTATTAAAAAAAAAAAAAAAATATATATTAATAAATCAATGTATTTGATAATATGCTTACCTTTAAGTCGAGTTTGCATCAATTATATACTATGCAACTACATAACCTAATACTAAGTTATCAAGATGATAAAAGGAAAATCAAAAATGATGGTATAAGCACATATGCATGGTATCATTCAGCAATAGAGGAAACCAATCCTGATTATGAGCTTGACATGCTATTAATGGAAATTGATAGACTTCAAGAAGAAGAAGAAAGTTAAAATAAATGTAAATTATTGTAAATTTTTATTGTTAAAATAAATGTAAATATTAATTATTAAGAAAAATGTTTATGAAAAAACAAAGAAAATATAACCAACAAAAAAAAACAATAAAAACATATATTTTTGTCTACATTTTGTTTTTTATTTATTATCCATCCTTAAATATAATTTATGAATTTTCACATCTGTTAGAATCTTATGCTGCATTTTTCCCCCAATCTCATAACAAAGTCCTGTCAGTTTAATCTTTACATCCCTTTCGTGTATTTCTCGTATTTCATTGATTTGAAGTTTTGTTTTGTTTAAAGCGGAGCAGGTTGGTATATAATAGTCATGATAGAAATGAAGGATTTGTTTTCTCAGAATGTTGTTCCAACATAAAATTGATGTAAAAATACTCGAATTTGAGTTAGTGATCTCCAAGTGTCAGAATCGATTTTTATTTTAAAGTTTCCTTGTATGATAACTAAAAAGCAAACACCTCTTTTATATTGAAACTTATATTCAACATCTCTCTCATTTTCATTATCAATTATATTTATAGAATTTAAAAAATCTCGACGATTAAGCATATCATGAATATACTCCTTATAGAACATGAGATGTAACCACTCTTCTCGATCCAGTCCAATGTATTGCTTATTTTTATAATTCAACCATATCATTGGCTTAAAACCAAAACTGTAGAAAATCCACATGAAATCTTCAATTTCCAATTGAGCAAGTATTCAAACCCAGGTTTTCGTTCTTGATTGTTGTGAAATATATTCTTTAAAGTACGTTTATCCATCCGCAATGAAAATAACATTTAAACTAATAGCTTTTTCGGTCTATTAATCTCTATATATACAGAAATATGTATATTAAAATAAATAAGAAATCAAAAGCAAACACACACATACATATATATTTTATATTTATTCTATAATTTTAAAAATTATTTTTTTCTTAATGTGAAACATGGTACACCGACATGTGTCTCGGCCTTCTTCACATCCTTCACTATACCAGGGGCAGCTGGCAAAATGTCCACTATCAGAGTCCTCCTGCTCTATAATTCCATAGTCATCATTTTCAGTGAGCATGGATACGAAAAAATTTATGCTTTCCTTATGCTCATATAGTAATAAGTCCTCAAAAGAATTAAGAAATTCAAATAACCGCTCACGTACTTGGCTCATTTTTAGGGTTCCGTACACCAAAGGTGAAAATGGAACCCTATTGTTTTCGCTACGCTGTCCGTCTGTCCGTCACAGGGTATTTTCTCGAGAACCGTAAGAGCTACGGACCTGAAATTTGGACAGAGGGTGTAGACCCTTGGCAGCTACAACAACAAATACATGAGAGTTGGAAATTAAAGGGTGTGCCAAAACGAGCAACGAAAAATATTAAGATCCCATGTAATATACATACAATTGTATGTATATGCACTTGAAATTTGTAAAGTTAGTGTATTTTTATACAGACTACAACAATTAAAGCTAAAATTTAAAAAATTTTAATTAAAGGGTGTACCATCAGTTAATGTAATTTCGACTATGTAATTTTGATAACTTGCTGTACTTTGGAAACCGTAAGAGCAAACTTCTTGAAATTTTCAAAAACGGTAAAACAAAAAAATCTCAAAATTATAAAATCGCCAAACCCAAAAAAATCGCCAAAATCAAAAAAAAAATCGCCAAAACGAAAAAAAGCACCAAATTAAAAAAAATTTCTAAATCAAAAATAAATCGCGGAAAACCGGAAAAATCGCCAAAATAAAAAAATCGTCAAAATGAAAAAAATCGCCAAAATGAAAAAATCGCCAAAATTAAAAAAATCGCCAAAATGAAAAAAATTGCCAAAATGAAAAAAAATATCGCTAAATTGAAAAAAATTGCCAAAATGAAAAAATCGCCAAAATAAAAAATCGGCAAAATTTAAAAAATCGCCAAAACGAGAAAAAAGCGACAAATAATCAAAAAAACGTAAAAAACACTGTATTAAAAAAATGCCCAAAGCCCAACGTACGGAACCCTTCGTGCGCGAGTCATAGTCGCACTGTACTGAATTTATTTTAATTTTTATTTAAATTTTTTTTTTTTAAAGAATACTTTTTTCTTGAATACTATTTTTATATTAATACTCTTGAAAGGTTTACATACTTATTTATAGTAAAATATTCTTGTGAAATTAAAATTTTACAAAAAATTGTGAGTTCTTTTGAAATTTTTTTGTTTCAGTTACACTTTATCACATTAATATAACTATCTCTCTAATCTAATTTGAAATTTTTTTGTTTCAGTTACACTTTAGCACATGAATATAACTATCTCTCTGATCTTTTGTTTTTGAAATTTTTTTGTTTTCAGTTACGCCTTAGAACGTCAAAATATGTAACTATCTCTTTCACTACAATTCTATCAGTGAGAAAACAAAAAATTTACGTAAAACATAATTAGAATATGAGAAAAAGAGATCGCTACGATACTGATCTTTCTTTTAAGAACTATTTTTTACCTATTTAAAGATTGGTAGAAATATTTAATACATCAGTTTACAAAAGCAGATTGAGCTATCTGTCAGAGAAGAAAAAAATTCATATAAAAATTTAATTTAATTAATTAATATTGTGATAATGAATCCTCCAGATTTGATTACGAAATTCAACACATTGAATAAAAAAAAATTAATACATATAAAAGAGCTCCAGGACTCAACTAAGTATGCAGTTAAAAACGCTAAGCGTGTGACGAGTAAATACGGCACCACAATTCAAATTGAACTAGAAAACAACATAATGTTTTTACCAAATCGGTACAACACGCTATCGGATGATGATATAATAGAACTGGCATCCGGGATATATTGCATATGTAAGCAAGGAGACAGTGGCTTAAAATTGGATACTGCTGCTGAAATAAATATCTTTTTAACAAATACTCAATACCCACAGTGGGAATAGTATGTAGAAACTATTATTTTATAAACATTTTTATTAATAAAACCGAAAAATTTTTAAAAATTTTTCGTGTGTTGTATTTATTTATTTTTTGAACTTATTTTGTATAGAAATTGAAGACATAAATGTCCACATTTAAATGAATTATAATCTTGATATTGATTGTAATTATATTTTATATTTTTGTTTTCAGTTACGCCTTAGAACGTCAAAATATGTAACTATCTCTTTCACTACAATTCTATCAGTGAGAAAACAAAAAATTTACGTAAAACATAATTAGAATATGAGAAAAAGAGATCGCTACGGTACTGATCTTTCTTTTAAGAACTATTTTTTACCTATTTAAAGATTGGTAGAAATATTTAATACATCAGTTTACAAAAGCAGATTGAGCTATCTGTCAGAGAAGAAAAAAATTCATATAAAAATTTAATTTAATTAATTAATATTGTGATAATGAATCCTCCAGATTTGATTACGAAATTCAACACATTGAATAAAAAAAAATTAATACATATAAAAGAGCTCCAGGACTCAACTAAGTATGCAGTTAAAAACGCTAAGCGTGTGACGAGTAAATACGGCACCACAATTCAAATTGAACTAGAAAACAACATAATGTTTTTACCAAATCGGTACAACACGCTATCGGATGATGATATAATAGAACTGGCATCCGGGATATATTGCATATGTAAGCAAGGAGACAGTGGCTTAAAATTGGATACTGCTGCTGAAATAAATATCTTTTTAACAAATACTCAATACCCACAGTGGGAATAGTATGTAGAAACTATTATTTTATAAACATTTTTATTAATAAAACCGAAAAATTTTTAAAAATTTTTCGTGTGTTGTATTTATTTATTTTTTGAACTTATTTTGTATAGAAATTGAAGACATAAATGTCCACATTTAAATGAATTATAATCTTGATATTGATTGTAATTATATTTTATATTTTTGCCTAGATATTTAACTAGTTCTAATGGAGGTTGTAAATTTCCAAAACTGTCGAAATATTCTTTATGTTCATTGTTTTTATAATATGCTACCCAATGGGTTCCAGGTCCTCTTGATAAATCCAAATTAATGATTCCGCATTCCCTTTTTCTCGATCGTTTTGGTAGTGTATCCAACATGAAAACTCCTCTAAAGTATGGAATGTTTGTTGAAAAGTTTCTCAGATCAACATCAGATAGGGGTTTATTGGGAAGCTTTACGAAAAATTTGGTTTGTGTTTTTCTTGACAAACCAATCCATATCCATTCTTATATGGTTTAAGGTAAAAACCTTTCCCCATTGCTACTGCTTCCATTGTTTTATTATGTCTAGTTGCTTCATCAAGTTGTTGTTTGGCATTCTTTGCAGCATTTATTGCTTTTGCTATAGCTGCTCCGCCACTAGAAAGACTACCAATTGCACTCAGAGCAGTAAGAATAGGTACCAAAGGTAAGAAGCCACCAATCTTTGGAACATTAATTACACGTGGTATTACAACTTGCGATTTCTTCCCACTTAACGATTTGTTGATAATCTTACGTGCAATCCTAATAGCAGAGTTAATGTCTTGAGGTTTTTCCTTCTTCAGTATTTTTGTTGCAGTTTTAATTGATGTACTGAACAGCTTTTTTCCATTTTGTTCACTTTTTTTTGCAACCTTCTTCTTCAATCCCATACCAAATTTTCTTTTGACTTTCATTGCGTTAGTAACCATATATGCAAACGATTTTTCTGCAAGACTGCTATCTTTTGAAATAACTCGTTCCCAAGCTTTATTTTCAAGAATTTTATCAGCTTGATGTCTACTATTTAAATCATTTGTTTTGGAATAAGCAATATCGTGATTTTTACATGCAGCGTCTAATAAATTAATTTATTTGTCACCGCGATCTAAACGTTTTTGTAATTTTGTTCCGGGTCCACAAAACTGATATCCAGGAATGTGTAATTCAACAAGCAGAGAGTTTATTACTCTATTCACTAAACCTTTTCCAACAGCTGGTTTTTTATAACTAAAGGTTTTGTTATAATGTATAAACATTTATTTTTTCTTCTATAATAAAAGTAATATTTATGAAATGCAATTAGTTAAAAGAATGCAATTAGTAAACCAACATAAAAATATTGTGATTCGCAATATTGATGCTTCAATGAACATCAGATCTAAAATAAAACATATCTCTCTCTTACCAAATTCTATTCGTGCTCTATTAGTTGGACCATTAAATTGTGGAAACACTAATGTCATGATTAGCTTGCTAGAAAGTCCTAATGGACTCAAGTTTGAAAACATCTATTTATACTCAAAATCCCTTTATCAACCCAAATATGAATACTTAAAGCGAATAATTTCACCAATTAAAGGGATGGGATATTACACATTTACAGATAATGAAAAAGTTATTCCTCCTGACGAAGCAAAAATTAATTCTATTATGATCTTTGATGATGTTGCATGCGAGAAGCAAAATAATATACGAACATATTTTTGCATGGGGCGACACAAGGATGTTGATTCATTCTACTTGTGCCAAACTTATACGAGAATTCCCAAGCACTTAATAAGAGACAATGCAAATGTGATTATAATGTTTAAACAAGATGAGACAAACATGGAGCACGTTTATAGTGATCATATTGCCAGCGATATGAGTTATGAAAAGTTTCATGAAATTAGTCGATAATGCTGGAAGGATAAATATGGATTTTTGATGATAAGCAAAGATAATGACCTAAACAGTGGTCGCTATAGAAAGCAATTCGACTATTTTATAACGATATAAATTACTCTACATAAAAGTAAAACATTAGTACTAAATTTGGCCTTTCACATAGTACATCTACTTATTTCCTAAAGTATTTACCGTACCTGATCTAAAAGCTGATTTATTACCTGATCTAATAGCTGATACCTGATCTGATACCCGATACCTGATCTGATAGATGATCTGATAGCTGATCTAATACCCGATCTGATAAGTGATACCTGATCGGATAGCTGATCTGATACCTGATCTGATAGCTGATCTAATACCTGATACCTGATCTGATACCTGATCTGATAGCTGATCTAATACCTGATACCAGATACCTGATCTGATAACTGATCTGATAGTTGATCTAATACCTGATCTGATAAGTGATACCTGATCTGATAGCTGATACCTGATCTGGTGTCTAATAGTTGAAAATGGACGAAAAAGTTTTAAAAGAGCTAATAAAGACAAGAAATGTTTTAAAGAAAAAGATTCGTAGTATAAAAGTTGATGAAGCAGATGCACATGAGCAATTCAAAGATACATTTAAACCAATAATAAAACCATTAACAGAATTTGTGAACAGTTCTAAAAATAATAAGAGAAGTATTAAAGTAGAAAGAGATGAATTTAAAACGAAAGTTTATAAAAATTCAAATGTTCCATTCAACGAACAATCAGTTAAGTTAGAGACAAGTACTCCAAAGAAACTTGCTGAAGAAACGTTATGCAATAAAAATATCTCACTTAGTAATCGAAACACAACCAAGGTTGATAATGTTGATGCTGATGATGATGATGACAACGATGATTTTTACTCTCAATCGGAAACTCTAGACAATTCAGATAATAATAAAAGTTATACTGACCTAGCACTCTTGGAAAGCAGAAACGAATTAGATACTCTATATGGCCCACATAAAGATTTTAATAATGAATGGAAGTTTGGCAATAGTAGTATTAAACTTACTGAAGATAAAATAGTGATTGGAAATAAAATATGGGCTTTTACACCAGGTTTATTTTCTTTATTGTTTCACAAAACACCAAAATATTATGATAAACATGAATTAGATATATATAAGAAAATTTTAGTGAGCACAAATGCATACAACAGAGATTATAGACCTGATGGACAAATCAAAGGAACGAGAGCATATAAATATAAGCACATTATCAGTAAATTGTTTAAGAAAGAAATAGAAAAGAACTCATCAACTTCGTCATCACTACATGCAATAAAAAGTCCTTACAAGGGTGAGGGTTTGATGAAACTAAACCCATACAAAGCTAACTATATATACTGGGATGATCCTAATGAGTGAGTAGATCCCCTTATGCTATTGCTAGCATCACAAACTGAAGGCCATACTAATCAAAATAACGAAATTGTCTCAATTATCGAAAAATTATATGAAGCAAAAATTATAGAATTATATTTATCTACATAAATTATGTCCATCGATAAGTTTGGGCACTATCTTAATGATACAAGTGGTACAGTTTTTGTGAAAAATTTTCCTAAGCTGCTAAGCTCCGTTATGGATACAACTAATAACATTGACGTTCAAAACAAAAGAATCAAAAATTTGGCAAAATCTCTGGAGGAAAACGACGTTGTTAATAAATTGTTTCTGTAAAGTCAAATTGAAGAGGTACGAGATGAAATCAACATAAGTTTAAGTCAGAAACTCAAGAAAATTCAGGAAACAATTTCAAGTATTAAATTATTCTTTGAAAAAGATGTTAAAAAGATAAATGAGTTAATTTATGGGTATGTAAGATATATGATGGTCGACAAAATGTAAATGAACTCACACTGAACTCAACTTATCCCGTCAAATTCTAAATACGTTAAATAATGACTTTAAAAAGAAATTTAATAAATGTACTACATAAGCAAGCACGAAAACATTTTCCACGTCAAAGAGTTGTTATGAAAGGAATAGATAATCTTTGGCAAGCTGATTTAGTTGAAATGGGGAACTATAGTAGTTAGATACTGCCGGTTCTATGACCATTAAAATTGTCATATTTGGATAATTAAAGTCGAAATTTTGTAATTTATGGGCTAAAATTTACATATTATGGTAATTAGTGTCAATGGTGTGAAGTGACGAGGGTTTCCATAACCCTTTTTTGTTTGTGCATAGATAAGGATAGTTTGATGTCGGTCCGTCGATGTGTTTTTGTTTTAATTTTATGGTTTGATGTCCGTCTGTTGCTGTGCATAGTTATTTATGTAGGCACGCAGGTGCGCTTGTTTGTACGTAGTATGTTTTTTCGTTTGTTAAGCGGTTGCAGTAGCTGTATGATTTTAGATTGTGTGTGCGTGTGTGGATAGAGAAAATGTTGCTTTAGTTTTTTGTTTTATTCTTCTGTTTGTACGTAGTATGGTTTTTTGTTTGTTAAACGGTTGCAGAAGGGTATTTGAAAAAGAAATTATGCATGCTTGTGTGGGGGGAATCTAAGAATGTTTTTGTTGTTGGTTTTATTTAGTTTTGATTTTTCTATTTCCTATGTTTAAAGAGTTTAAAGAGATGAATAAAATATGTGGTTTGTGAGTTAAGCATGGTTTGATATCCGTCCGTCGATGTACATAGTTAATTATGTAGGTACGCATTAATTATGTAGGTATGAAGGCTTGTATGTAGGTTTTTGTTTTAATTTTGAATTAATGTTTTTTTTGTTTGTTAAGCGGTTGCAGCAGGTTTATGATTTTAGAATATAAGTGCGTGTGTGCATAGAGAAACTGTTGCTTTAGTTTTTTTGTAATACTCTTTTGATTGTACGTAGTTTTTTCGTTTGTTAAGTGGTTGCAGTAGGTTTATGATTTTAGATTGTGTGTGCGTGTGTGCATTGAGAAAATGTTGCTTTAGTTTTTTTTATTTTCTTTTTAGCTGGTGACCATGGAAGGTTATTTTAGAAAGACATTATGTATGCTTGTGGGAAATGCTTGAGCGTTGGCAGATGGGTAAGTAGTCGTATATGTATATAAAAAAAGCGAGTGTGTAATGCCGAGTACACATCTGGCATTTGTTGTGTTCTAATTATTTTTTAAAATGTGTGCAACGCCTTTCGCATTATGTTTTTTATAGGGAAGGCAACACCACACAAAAAAAATAAATAAAAAATCGGAAATCATAAACGTTACCACTAGTGCACACTGTTGCGATTACACAAAATATCGTAGTGTGCATGCGGCATTACTTTTTTTGTTTGTATTTCGTTTAGGACATGAAAGGGTATTTATAGAAAGTAATTATGTATGCTGGTGAGATATCAATGTTTCTGTTTTTGTTATTGTTTGATTTTTAATTTTTTTATGTGTAAAGAATTTGAAGAAATGAATAAAATATACAATTTATGCGTATTGTATTTATTCATTCTTTTCACTTATTTTGTAAACAAATTGAAGTTTGTGATATTGAGGATTGTCAAAGATTGGTTGTTATTTTCACTGCTTGCTGACATTTGTCTCTGTCTCTGTCTATTGACTCTTAAATTATGCATATGACTTGATCGTAATTCGTATAAATTGAGAAGTTTTCTAATCTAGCAGCAAGTATATAAATGCAATATCTGCAATAAGGTATATAAATACCAAAAGTGTTTTTCCGATCATATCCGAAAACATGATGTTGAGCACCAATATAAATATCCTCAACAACAACAACATCAATATCCTCAACAATATCAATATCCTCAACAACAACAATATCCTCAACAACAACAACAACAACAATATCTATATCCTCAACATCAACAACAATATCAATATCCTCAACAACAATATCTATATCCTCAACAACAACAATATCTATATCCTCAACAACAATATTAATATCATCAACAACAACAACAACAACAGCAACAACAACAACAATATCTACAACAACAACAACAATTACAAATGTATTGGGAGCAAATTCCTACTGCCATACAGTGGTACCCAAATACTGAACAACAATTGCAATATCAACTACAACAGCAACAAAAACAAATGTATTGGCAACAACATTCTACCTCCATGCAATGGTACACAAATACTTATGAACATCAACTACTACAATATCAACCACAACAACAACAACAACAAAAACTATATGGAGCGGATGCTTATGGACGTAATTTAATAAATAATACCAGCATTGATGAAGAAACTCAAGGAAGACATGAAGATAATATGAAATTTTACAACATAAGCAAAGCGTTCAAAAATAACATTGCAATATTAAATAATAAAAGAGATGAACTTTTACCAGAAGATTTCATTGGTGAAAATGAATCAATTTTCATAGAGATGCTTGAAAGTCATTTACTAAGCCACACTGTAATAAAATTTAATGTAAGTATTGTGGCAGAATATGTAAAAATTGTGGGAGAAAAATTGGAGTTCAATATTATTCATCATAGAGCTAAAATGAATTTGTTGACCAGAGGAGATGAAATATATGAAGTATTTTCTAACCAAATTTCAGAAATTCAAAATAAAATGTCTGAATTCCAAGAGAAGGACTCTGGTTGGACTTTGATACGCATAGTCCGAGCAGAGCTAAGTATTAATAAGGCTTCTCTAGTTAAAGGAGCAAACTGGATGAGTTTACCAGAAAAACTTCAAAAAAGAAAAGCTTGCATCAATGTAGAAAACACCGATCAATATTGTTTCAAGTGGTGTCTAATCGCAGCAGTGGATAATTCTCAAATAAATAGTAAACAGCGATGTAGCTCATACAATATTCATGATATAACTGCTGACATCATTTGTACCCAAAACGGTGTATCGCTCGATTTTAAGAATTTAATATTTCAATATCTTTAAAAGATATTAAAATATTTGAGAAGTGGAATAGCGGAATCAGCGTAAACGTATTTGGTTATGATGAGGAAAATAATGTAATTGTTGGTCCGTATTATATTACAAAGGAGGAAAAATGTAATCATATCAACTTATTTTTGTTGGAAAATATCGTTGGTCATCATTACGTTCTAATAGAAAATATGTCTAGGTAAGCTAAAAGTGTCAAGTACTAGTTAATATAAATAAATATATATATATAATATATATATACATATATATATATATATATATATATATATGTGAATGATTTAATTTAAATTTTTTTACAGATTATTAAGTGCTCAAACTACAAAACATGAACATACTCTTAAACTGTGTAATGTATGTCTGCAATACACACACAATGATAGGATCATGGAGCAACACAAAGCGGAGTGTGGTAAAATTGTAGCCCAACTACCATCCCATAAGAACGCTACACTTAAGTTTAAGGATCCCCAACGACAGATGGATGTACCTTTTGTCGTGTATGCAGACTTTGAGTGCATACTTGAGGACATCCAATATAGAGTAAGTGAAAAAAATAGTTTAACTAAAAAGCATATTCCCTGTGCTTTTAGTTATAATATTAAATATATTAAGCATAATATAGATAAGTTTAGAATCTATACTGGCAAGGACGCGGCAGAAAAATTTTTTGCTTATTTAGTTAAGGATTGTGAGGATATTTATAATTATTATTTAATGAGTTAGAAACAAATGGATTCTTTATCCCCTTCAGAGATAGTCAGTTTCCAAAATGCTGTAAATTGTCACATATGTGATACATTTTTAGGTAGTGATCGCGTAAGGGATCATTGTCATGTAACTGGCACTTAAAATATCAACAGCCAAAATTTATCCCTATTTATTTTCATAATTATTCGTCTTATGACTCACATCTTTTTGTTAAAGAGTTAGGAGAAAAGTCTGACAACATAAAAGTCCTTCCGCTAAATAAAGAACGTTACATATCTTTATCAACATATACAAAAATGAATGACGATTTCAATCTTGAACATAGATTTCTAGACACCTTACGTTTTATGCCCGAAAGCTTAGAAACTTTAGCCAATAATCTTACGGATAACGATTTCTGTACAATTAAAGAGCAATTTACATCAAAAATAGAGTTTGATCTGGTTAGAAGGAAGGGTGTTTTCCCTTACAACTATCTCAATTGTTTTGAAAAATTAAATGATAGTCAACTTCCAGCGAGGGAAGACTTTTTCAACACACTTACCAATAGAGAATATTCGAATGAAGATTACGAGCATGCAAAAAAATATATATAGAATTGGAGTTGTTAACTGATATAGATATGTATAATTTCTTTAAAAAGGGGATACGTGGGGGAACTGTACAATGTAAATAGTAAAAGGTATTCAAAAGCAAACAATAAATATCTAGAGGATTTCGATAAAGAGAAACCCTCAGAATTTCTAATGTACCTAGATGCCAATAACCTTTACGGTTGGGCTATGTCCGAATATCTCCCATACGGAGGATTCAGATGGTTATCAAGTGATGAGCTAAATCTGAATCCAAATCGGATAGATTATAATTCAAATGATGGTTATGTGTATGAAGTTACTTTAGAATATCCCTCCAACTTGCACGAATCACACAATGACCTACCTTTTTGTGCGGAAAATAAAAAACCTTATGGAAAAAATCAAACTAAATTAATTGCTGACTTTTCTACTAAACATTCATATATTATTCACTATAGAATTCTTAAGCAATGTTTAGAGTATGGTTTGATTCTAAAGAAAATACATCGGATTCTCACTTTCAAACAATCTCCATGGCTAAAATCATATATGTATAGACTTAAATATCAAGCATAGAGCTAACGCTAAAAATACGTTTGAGAAAAACTTCTTCAAATTGCTCAATAATGCGGTATATGGTAAGACTATAGAAAATGTAGATAAGAGAAAAGATGTTAGAATTGTAACAAACTGGAACAGAACGAATTGCAATCATTTGGGAGCCCAAGATTGGATATCTAAACCCAATTTCCATAGTTTGTCTATATTTTCAGAAGACATGGTGGCGATTCAAATGAATAGCCTCCAGACATATTATAATAAGCCTACTTACTTAGGATTTTGTGTGTTAGAACTTTCCAAATGGAAAATGTATAATTTCCATTATGGTTACATGCAGCCTAAATTTAAATCAAAATTGTCATTAAACTATATGGATACTGATTCATTCATATATACAATACGGACTGATGACTTCTATGCTGACATAAAAATGGACATACAGGATGAATTTGACACATCTGATTATCCTGCAGATAACGTATATGGTATTCCTTGTTTAAACAAAAAGGTGCTGGGTATGATGAAAGACGAAAATTGTGGAAAAATAATGAAGGAGTTTGTTGGGTTGCGATCTAAAATGTATTCATTTAGTGTTCAAGATCAAAATGATGTAAAGAAATCGAAGGGGGTCAAGAAAACCATTTTAGATAAGTATAGCCTAAGTTCATATAGAGATTGATCAGCAACATATTACTCAGCTAGAACTATGGTTTAACATGTGGAGAATAAAGGTAAACGAACAGAAGTGTGTTCAGGTAACATTTACCTTAAGAAAAGACAGTTGTTCCCCCGTTACAATCAATAATCAAATTGTTCCTCAAAACTTACATGTGAAATACCTTGGTATACATCTTGATCGAAGGCTCACATGGAAATACCACATTGACTCCAAGCTAACGCAAATGAAACTTAAACTAACTCAGATACATTGGCTGGTTGGTAGAAACTCAACCCTCACCCTAGATTGCAAACTTTTAATATACAAGTCGCTCTTAAAACCTATATGGTGCTACGGAATTCAGCTATGGGGTACTGCTTCAGCTTCTAATGTCGAGAGAATCCAACGAAGGCAAAACAAAATTTTACGGTTAATAACATCGGCTCCATGGTATATAAAAAATTCAAATATACATCGTGACTTAAATATGCCACTAGTGACAGAAGAAATTGCAAAAAACGCTGGCAAATGTTTAACAAAACTCGAGTCACATCCTAATCCGCTTGCCCGTAATATTTTGAACTTTACTGGACACATCCGCCTAAAAAAGAGGGATACAAGGGCTCTTATTCACAGCACTCCATATGGGACTTCCTGAAAATTCTTTTAATTTTATATATTTTTTCCTTTTGATTATCAATACTTATGTATTATATATAACTACTACTAAGCTTATGTCCGACACTGGTCGGGCCTAATTATATTTTTAGATTTAAGATTTGAATACTTATTGTTAGTTCATATATGAAGATACAATAAATAAAAATCATGTATTAAAAAAAAAAAAAAATATATATATATTAATAAATCAATGTATTTGATAATATGCTTACCTTTAAGTCGAGTTTGCATCAATTATATACTATGCAACTACATAACCTAATACTAAGTTATCAAGATGATAAAAGGAAAATCAAAAATGATGGTATAAGCACATATGCATGGTATCATTCAGCAATAGAGGAAACCAATCCTGATTATGAGCTTGACATGCTATTAATGGAAATTGATAGACTTCAAGAAGAAGAAGAAAGTTAAAATAAATGTAAATTATTGTAAATTTTTATTGTTAAAATAAATGTAAATATTAATTATTAAGAAAAATGTTTATGAAAAAACAAAGAAAATATAACCAACAAAAAAAAACAATAAAAACATATATTTTTGTCTACATTTTGTTTTTTATTTATTATCCATCCTTAAATATAATTTATGAATTTTCACATCTGTTAGAATCTTATGCTGCATTTTTCCCCCAATCTCATAACAAAGTCCTGTCAGTTTAATCTTTACATCCCTTTCGTGTATTTCTCGTATTTCATTGATTTGAAGTTTTGTTTTGTTTAAAGCGGAGCAGGTTGGTATATAATAGTCATGATAGAAATGAAGGATTTGTTTTCTCAGAATGTTGTTCCAACATAAAATTGATGTAAAAATACTCGAATTTGAGTTAGTGATCTCCAAGTGTCAGAATCGATTTTTATTTTAAAGTTTCCTTGTATGATAACTAAAAAGCAAACACCTCTTTTATATTGAAACTTATATTCAACATCTCTCTCATTTTCATTATCAATTATATTTATAGAATTTAAAAAATCTCGACGATTAAGCATATCATGAATATACTCCTTATAGAACATGAGATGTAACCACTCTTCTCGATCCAGTCCAATGTATTGCTTATTTTTATAATTCAACCATATCATTGGCTTAAAACCAAAACTGTAGAAAATCCACATGAAATCTTCAATTTCCAATTGAGCAAGTATTCAAACCCAGGTTTTCGTTCTTGATTGTTGTGAAATATATTCTTTAAAGTACGTTTATCCATCCGCAATGAAAATAACATTTAAACTAATAGCTTTTTCGGTCTATTAATCTCTATATATACAGAAATATGTATATTAAAATAAATAAGAAATCAAAAGCATACACACACATACATATATATTTTATATTTATTCTATAATTTTAAAAATTATTTTTTTCTTAATGTGAAACATGGTACACCGACATGTGTCTCGGCCTTCTTCACATCCTTCACTATACCAGGGGCAGCTGGCAAAATGTCCACTATCAGAGTCCTCCTACTCTATAATTCCATAGTCATCATTTTCAGTGAGCATGGATACGAAAAAATTTATGCTTTCCTTATGCTCATATAGTAATAAGTCCTCAAAAGAATTAAGAAATTCAAATAACCGCTCACGTACTTGGCTCATTTTTAGGGTTCCGTACACCAAAGGTGAAAATGGAACCCTATTGTTTTCGCTACGCTGTCCGTCTGTCCGTCACAGGGTATTTTCTCGAGAACCGTAAGAGCTACGGACCTGAAATTTGGACAGAGGGTGTAGACCCTTGGCAGCTACAACAACAAATACATGAGAGTTGGAAATTAAAGGGTGTGCCAAAACGAGCAACGAAAAATATTAAGATCCCATGTAATATACATACAATTGTATGTATATGCACTTGAAATTTGTAAAGTTAGTGTATTTTTATACAGACTACAACAATTAAAGCTAAAATTTAAAAAATTTTAATTAAAGGGTGTACCATCAGTTAATGTAATTTCGACTATGTAATTTTGATAACTTGCTGTACTTTGGAAACCGTAAGAGCAAACTTCTTGAAATTTTCAAAAACGGTAAAACAAAAAAATCTCAAAATTATAAAATCGCCAAACCCAAAAAAATCGCCAAAATCAAAAAAAAAATCGCCAAAACGAAAAAAAGCACCAAATTAAAAAAAATTTCTAAATCAAAAATAAATCGCGGAAAACCGGAAAAATCGCCAAAATAAAAAAATCGTCAAAATGAAAAAAATCGCCAAAATGAAAAAATCGCCAAAATTAAAAAAATCGCCAAAATGAAAAAAATTGCCAAAATGAAAAAAAATATCGCTAAATTGAAAAAAATTGCCAAAATGAAAAAATCGCCAAAATAAAAAATCGGCAAAATTTAAAAAATCGCCAAAACGAGAAAAAAGCGACAAATAATCAAAAAAACGTAAAAAACACTGTATTAAAAAAATGCCCAAAGCCCAACGTACGGAACCCTTCGTGCGCGAGTCATAGTCGCACTGTACTGAATTTATTTTAATTTTTATTTAAATTTTTTTTTTTTAAAGAATACTTTTTTCTTGAATACTATTTTTATATTAATACTCTTGAAAGGTTTACATACTTATTTATAGTAAAATATTCTTGTGAAATTAAAATTTTACAAAAAATTGTGAGTTCTTTTGAAATTTTTTTGTTTCAGTTACACTTTATCACATTAATATAACTATCTCTCTAATCTAATTTGAAATTTTTTTGTTTCAGTTACACTTTAGCACATGAATATAACTATCTCTCTGATCTTTTGTTTTTGAAATTTTTTTGTTTTCAGTTACGCCTTAGAACGTCAAAATATGTAACTATCTCTTTCACTACAATTCTATCAGTGAGAAAACAAAAAATTTACGTAAAACATAATTAGAATATGAGAAAAAGAGATCGCTACGATACTGATCTTTCTTTTAAGAACTATTTTTTACCTATTTAAAGATTGGTAGAAATATTTAATACATCAGTTTACAAAAGCAGATTGAGCTATCTGTCAGAGAAGAAAAAAATTCATATAAAAATTTAATTTAATTAATTAATATTGTGATAATGAATCCTCCAGATTTGATTACGAAATTCAACACATTGAATAAAAAAAAATTAATACATATAAAAGAGCTCCAGGACTCAACTAAGTATGCAGTTAAAAACGCTAAGCGTGTGACGAGTAAATACGGCACCACAATTCAAATTGAACTAGAAAACAACATAATGTTTTTACCAAATCGGTACAACACGCTATCGGATGATGATATAATAGAACTGGCATCCGGGATATATTGCATATGTAAGCAAGGAGACAGTGGCTTAAAATTGGATACTGCTGCTGAAATAAATATCTTTTTAACAAATACTCAATACCCACAGTGGGAATAGTATGTAGAAACTATTATTTTATAAACATTTTTATTAATAAAACCGAAAAATTTTTAAAAATTTTTCGTGTGTTGTATTTATTTATTTTTTGAACTTATTTTGTATAGAAATTGAAGACATAAATGTCCACATTTAAATGAATTATAATCTTGATATTGATTGTAATTATATTTTATATTTTTGCCTAGATATTTAACTAGTTCTAATGGAGGTTGTAAATTTCCAAAACTGTCGAAATATTCTTTATGTTCATTGTTTTTATAATATGCTACCCAATGGGTTCCAGGTCCTCTTGATAAATCCAAATTAATGATTCCGCATTCCCTTTTTCTCGATCGTTTTGGTAGTGTATCCAACATGAAAACTCCTCTAAAGTATGGAATGTTTGTTGAAAAGTTTCTCAGATCAACATCAGATAGGGGTTTATTGGGAAGCTTTACGAAAAATTTGGTTTGTGTTTTTCTTGACAAACCAATCCATATCCATTCTTATATGGTTTAAGGTAAAAACCTTTCCCCATTGCTACTGCTTCCATTGTTTTATTATGTCTAGTTGCTTCATCAAGTTGTTGTTTGGCATTCTTTGCAGCATTTATTGCTTTTGCTATAGCTGCTCCGCCACTAGAAAGACTACCAATTGCACTCAGAGCAGTAAGAATAGGTACCAAAGGTAAGAAGCCACCAATCTTTGGAACATTAATTACGCGTGGTATTACAACTTGCGATTTCTTCCCACTTAACGATTTGTTGATAATCTTACGTGCAATCCTAATAGCAGAGTTAATGTCTTGAGGTTTTTCCTTCTTCAGTATTTTTGTTGCAGTTTTAATTGATGTACTGAACAGCTTTTTTCCATTTTGTTCACTTTTTTTTGCAACCTTCTTCTTCAATCCCATACCAAATTTTCTTTTGACTTTCATTGCGTTAGTAACCATATATGCAAACGATTTTTCTGCAAGACTGCTATCTTTTGAAATAACTCGTTCCCAAGCTTTATTTTCAAGAATTTTATCAGCTTGATGTCTACTATTTAAATCATTTGTTTTGGAATAAGCAATATCGTGATTTTTACATGCAGCGTCTAATAAATTAATTTATTTGTCACCGCGATCTAAACGTTTTTGTAATTTTGTTCCGGGTCGGCAGTGGCCTTTCTCATAGGAATTAATTCAATCCACTTGGAAAATTTATCGATTATCACTAATAGCATCGTATTGCCGTGCTTGGACCTGGGTAATGGTCCGACAAAGTCAGCGCATAGCGTTGCCCATGGTTCCTCGGTAAGATGGGTGAGCATTTCCCCCACTGGTTTCTGTTGACTGCTTTTAAATTGTTGGCAGGATTGACAACTACGCACATGTTTACTGATGTCTCGGAACATCCCGGGCCAATAATATCTGGTGGCTATACGGTTGATTGTTTTTCGAATGCCTAGATGCCCGGCTGTGACGTTGTCATGATTCTCCTGTAGCACTCGTGTTCTTTGCGGTGTCGGTACGCACAGTTTCCAGGGGAGGTCATCTTCGTCATTAATTTGGCTCTCGAAATGTCGATATAGTTGCTCATTTACTATGAGATAATCGGTGTACTTCTGGGGCTTGTCGATTACCTTCTGTTTCAGTTTTTTTAATCAGGCACAATCATATGACGTATTATTTTCGCAACTGGCAAAATTCACAATGTCAAGTGGTTGACGTGACAATGCGTCGGCTACAACGTTGTTTTTACCTTTCCGGTATTGTATTGTAAAATTAAATTGTTGTAATTCTAATGCCCAGCGGGCTAATCTTCCCGTGGGACTTTCAATGGAATTTAGCCATTTAAGGGCTAAATGGTCCGTCAGTACGATGAACTGATACCCTTCTAGATACGCTCGCATTTTCCTTATACCCCACACAATGGCCAGACACTCCTTTTCTGTGGCAGAATAATTTTTTTCGGCCTGATTCAGGTGGCGGCTAGCATAAGCGATGACCCATTCTGCCCCCTCGAATTCTTGCGCCAATACTGCGCCCAATCCATAGTCACTGGCGTCAGTCTGCAAGGTAAAAGTTTTTGAGAAGTCAGGACATGCCAAGACCGGTGCCTCCGTTAGCTTGGTCTTGAGAGTCTCGAATGCTTGTTGTTGGTCCCGTCCCCACTTCCAATGTTTACCCTTCTTGAGTAATTGGGTTAAAGGTTGCGATATCGTTGCGAAATTAGGCACGAATCGGCGGTACCACGAAGCGATGCCTAAGAATTGTCGCACTTCTCGCACACTCTGGGGTGGTTGTAGTGTAGTAATGGCAACGATTTTTTCTGGGTCAGTCTTTATTCCTGACTCGTTTATTACGTGACCCAGGTATTTAGTTTCATTTGTACAAAATTTACATTTTTCAAAATTTATCTTCAGATTGGCTGCCCTCAGCCGCTTGAAAACTTCTCCGAGGTTTTTAAGGTGCTCTTCTAGGGTTTTCCCGATCACAATAATGTCGTCCAGGTATGCGAAAGCGTGTGGTTCCATATCTGGCCCAATTACCTGTTCTAATGCTCTTTGGAAAGTTGCTGGGGCTGAATGCAGTCCAAATGGCATTACTTTCCATTGGAATAAACCGCGCCCAGGCACGGCAAAGGTGGTGTACTGCTTACTACTATCCTCCATGGGTATTTGCCAGTATCCGTTTTTTAGATCGAGGCTGCTTATAAATTTGGCCTCACGTAATCTAGACAATATAGTATCAATTCGTGGTAAAGGATATGCATCGGGTACTGACCTGAGATTAAATTGCCTGAAGTCCATGCAAGTCCTCCACGTCCCATTTTTCTTTTTCACCAGAGTGATTGGAAAACAATACGGGCTACGGGAGGGCTCGATACAACCCTGCGCTATCAGCTTGTTTACTTCTGCATCTATTATCGCTTGCATGGCCGGATTTCTGGGGGCGTACCTAATTTTTATAGGACGGTCATCGGTGATGAGGATCTTATGCGTGGTTATTGTTGACAACCCGTGGAGCTCTTGAAATTTTGGTAACTCTTTTTCCAGGAACTTGTTAATGGTTTCTAATTCTCTGGCTTCCTTCGCCGCAATATTCTCTTTCTGCGAGTATTTGATGTTAGCGTTGTTGTCTACCCAATTATCTCGGGATTTGTCATGGTCGTAGAAGATTTGTTTGGCGTGGTTGGTACCTACCGTTTTTATGGCCCCATACAGATTTTCGGTGGGTGCACAGTTTAAAGTTATACCGGCCAAAGTGATGGTGGTGTCGAATTGCCGTAAAAACTCTAAGCCTAAAATGAGGTCTTCAGTTGCTGTCTGCATTACTAGAAATTTGGAATGATGACACACGTTGCCTAAGATTGTCTCAAAAATTACCGCTTTGGTTACCTTACCGCGGAGCCATCTACTAGTATGACCTCACTATCTTCCGGGATATATGTCGGATTCGATTGTATAGTTTTGGCCAGGCTCTCTCGCATGAAATTACGTGTGGCACCCGTATCAATAGTGGCGCTGACTAATGTTCCGCCGATGAGGATGGAGGCTACAAGACGAGTTTCCTCAGCTACTAGACCCGTTAGGTTTGTTGGTGGCTTGACTACATTTGTATCACTGGACGCATGCAGAGGAAGTATTTTTAGCGGGCCGCGTCGCTTGGTGCTTTTATCCCGTGCCGGCTTGCTTGTGGATGGCGTGTGTTGGTGCACGGTAGAATTTGTTCGGCTCTGTGTTTTTCTTTTATCTTTCTGTTTACCAGCTGTATTGGTGGTGAGGTTTATTTGTGGTTTTGCACTGTGTAGCTGTATTTTACCACTGGGGGTTTTGTGTGAACTTTTCGGAGATTCGACGCCCCTTATTTCCGTCGATCCCCTTTGTCGTTTCCCGACCCGGGATTATCAGGAGGCAGGCCTCTGGATGGAAACTGGTTCACGCGTTCCCGACGTTGGTACCAATTTTGTTGTCCGTTTGCCAGATTAGCTCCTCCCCGCTGATTTTCTACTCTGGTTGATGTATCATAATTTGGAATGCCCTCCAAGTCTTCTGCCAAGCGAATTAACTCGGGAAGGGTAGTGAAATCCCGTCGCTTTATATACCATTGGTATTCGGTACGAGCGTTGGTGAAGATTCGTTGAAGCTGTTGCTCGTTCGTTAATCTGGAATGTCGCATCAAATTTTGTAAGGCCAAAACGTAAGTCTTGAACTGTTCTCGGGGTTGCTGCTTCCTGGCACGAATGTCATCCTCGACTTGTTCAAAGTATCTGGAGGGGAGAAAAAATTCTAAAAAACTTGTTTTAAAAGTGCTCCATACCTTCCAGTGTTCATTATTGCTACGATACCACACGAGAGCCTGGTGTTGTAGGAATTCCGGCATTATTAATGGTAGTTGGTCGAGTGATACCGCATATATTTCTGCTAATTCTTCTACCCGCTCGATAAATGCGAGTGGATCACTACAACCATCATACACCACGCCCCATTTCCTCACGTTTTCAATTAACGCGAACCTTGACTCAGTCTGGTTACGGGAAGGTGCCGACACGACTACTGGTATGTGACCTGCTGCATTTTCTCCAACATTTTCATGCGGTAATGACTTAGAAACTGCACCTTTTTGGGTAGGATCGGCCAGTGTATTCGAAGCGTCATACTTCCCTTGTAGTTCTAATGGTCTGTTGACAACATCTTCGTTCTGGGTGGACCCTATAAACTTAGCAAGTCGTTTCCGCAGTTCTTCCACGTTGCCATTTGTGTCTAATGCGAACTCGCTTAGTGCACCTAGTAGCTCATCACGTTTGAGTGCATATGCCCAACTGGTTTTCAACATTTTGACGTATTTAATTTATTTTACTTAGCAAAAAAAAATTTTTATTATTATTTTTTTTATATTATTTTTTTATCTGATTTATTTGCCCAAAACCACTTCAGTCTATTGTCCTAATTCGCACGGATTATTTGAAAAAGAATGCATCTACCACCGTTTTAAAAACAATCTGAATTTGATTTACGCTGCTTAATAATTTTTTTTTATTATTTAATTAGTGCTAATTTTTATAATTCTACCACGAAAAAAATTTATTCGCACAGTTTTTCCGTATTTGTCAACAAAAATTTTTCTTTTCTCCTTTTGTTTTAAAATCCTGGCTTTAATTTAATTATTTTACATGTTTATTTCTACGTATGGTTTACCGAAGTAAACGTTATTACCACGTTATTGTTTCATTTTGTTTTCGAAGGTTCTTAATGTTCCAGGTTTTATTCACACAGTCTGGCTTATGCCTTTTTTGTGTCCTTTAGGTTCTTAAATTTAATTTTTTTTTTATTTTCATTTAACTTTTTTTTATTATTTTTAGTCGATATTTATATTTAAAAACATTTTTTTTTATTCGCTTAATTTTTAATTAGTAATTTTACCAAAAAAAATGGCGATGATAATTATTTATACTCTCAGGGTCCCTGCTCGGGCGCCATTGTAGATAATGCAAAAGTTATTCCTTCTGACGAAGCGAAAATTAATTCTATTATGATCTTTGATGATGTTGCATGCGAGAAGCAAAATAATATACGAACATATTTTTGCATGGGGCGACACAAGGATGTTGATTCATTCTACTTGTGCCAAACTTATACGAGAATTCCCAAGCACTTAATAAGAGACAATGCAAATGTGATTATAATGTTTAAACAAGATGAGACAAACATGAAGCACGTTTATAGTGATCATATTGCCAGCGATATGAGTTATGAAAAGTTTCATGAAATTAGTCGAGAATGTTGGAAGGATAAATATGGATTTTTGATGATAAGCAAAGATAATGACCTAAACAATGGTCGCCATAGAAAGCAATTCGACTATTTTATAACGATATAAATTACTCTACATAAAAGTAAAACATTAGTACTAAATTTGGCCTTGCACATAGTACATCGACTTATTTCCTAAAGTATTTACCGTACCTGATCTAAAAGCTGATTTATTACCTGATCTAATAGCTGATACCTGATCTGATACCCGATACCTGATCTGATAGCTGATCTTATACCTGATCTGATATCTGATCTGATAGCTGATCTAATACCCGATCTGATAAGTGATACCTGATCGGATAGCTGATCTGATACCTGATCTGATACCTGATCTGATAGCTGATCTAATACCTGATACCTGATCTGATACCTGATCTGATAGCTGATCTAATACCTGATACCAGATACCTGATCTGATAGCTGATCTAATACCTGATCTGATAAGTGATACCTGATCTGATAGCTGATACCTGATCTGGTGTCTAATAGTTGAAAATGGATGAAAAAGTTTTAAAAGAGCTAATAAAGACAAGAAATGTTTTAAAGAAAAAGATTCGTAGTATAAAAGTTGATGAAGCAGATGCACATGAGCAATTCAAAGATAAATTTTTTTTTTTTTTTTAATGCATGATTTTTATTTATTGTATCTTCATATATGAACTAACAATAAGTATTCAAATCTTAAATCTAAAAATATAGTTAGGCCCGATCAGTGTTGGACATAAGCTTAGTAATAGTTATATATAATACATAAGTAGTGATAGTCAAAAGGAAAAAAATAAAGTATTTTCAAGAAGTCCCATCTGGAGTGCTATGAATAAGAGCCCGTGTGTCCCTCTTTTTTAGGCAGATGTGTCCAGTAAAGTTCAAAATATTACGGGCAAGCGGATTAGGATGTGACTCGAGTTTTCTTAAATATTTGCCAGCGTATTTTGCAATTTCTTCAGTCACTAGTGGCATATTTAAATCACGATGTATATTTGAATTTTTTATATACCATGGAGCCAATGTTATTAAGCGCAAAATTTTGTTTTGCCTTCGTTGGATTCTCTCGACATTAGAAGCTGAAGCAGTGCCCCATAACTGTATTCCGTAGCACCATATTGGTTTCAAAATCGTCTTGTATATTAAAAGTTTACAATCTAGACTGAGTGTAGAATTTCTACCAATCAGCCAATGTAGCTGAGTTAATTTCAGTTTCATTTGTGTTAGCTTTGAGTCAATATAAAAAGATACATTTAAACCAATAATAAAACCATTAACAGAATTTGTGAACAGTTCTAAAAATAATAAGAGAAGTATTAAAGCAGAAAGAGATGAATTTAAAACGAAAGTTTATAAAAATTCAAATGTTCCATTCAACGAACAATCAGTTAAGTTAGAGACAAGTACTCCAAAGAAACTTGCTGAAGAAACGTTATGCAATAAAAATATCTCACTTAGTAATCGAAACACAACCAAGGTTGATAATGTTGATGCTGATGATGATGATGACAACGATGATTTCTACTCTCAATCGGAAACTCTAGATACTTCAGATAATAATAAAAGTTATACTGACCTAGCACTCTTGGAAAGCAGAAACGCAGATACTCTATATGGCCCACATAAAGATTTTAATAATGAATGGAAGTTTGGCAATAGTAGTATTAAACTTACTGAAGATAAAATAGTGATTGGAAATCAAATATGGGCTTTTACACCAGGTTTATTTTCTTTATTGTTTCACAAAACACCAAAATATTATGATAAACATGAATTAGATATATATAAGAAAATTTTAGTGAGCACAAATGCATACAACAGAGATTATAGACCTGATGGACAAATCAAAGGAACGAGAGCATATAAATATAAGCATATTATCAGTAAATTATTTAAGAAAGAAATAGAAAAGAACTCATCAACTTCGTCATCACTACATGCAATAAAAAGTCCTTACAAGGGTGAGGGTTTGATGAAACTAAACCCATACAAAGCTAACTATATATACTGGGATGATCCTAATGAGTTAGTAGATCGCCTTAGGCTATTGCTAGCATCACAAACTGAAGGTAATACTAATCAAAATAACGAAATTGTCTCAATTATCGAAAAATTATATGAAGCAAAAATTATAGAATTATATTTATCTACATAAATTATGTCCATCGATAAGTTTGGGCACTATCTTAATGATACAAGTGGTACAGTTTTTGTGAAAAATGTTCGTAAGCTGCTGGGCTTCGTTATGGATACAACTAATAACATTGACGTTCAAAACAAAAGAATTAAAAATGTAAGAAAAGCTTTGGAGGAAAACGACGTTGTTAATAAATTGTTTCTGCAAAGTCAAATTGAAGAGGTACGAGATGAAATCAACATAAGTTTAAGTCAGAAACTCAACGAAATTCAGGAAACATCTCAAGTATGAAATTATTCTTTGAAAAAGAAATTAAAAAGATAAACGAGTTAATTTATGGGTATGTAAGGACTATGATGGTCGACAGTATTTAAATGAACGTTAAATAATGACTTCAAAAAGAAATTTAATACATGAACTACATAAGCAAGCACGAAAACATTTTCCACGTCGAAGAGTTGTTATGAAAGGAATAGATGATCTTTGACAAGCTGATTTAGTTGAAATGGGGAATTATTCTACAGACAATAGAGATTATCGATTTTTGCTGACTGTAATTGATACATTTTCAAAATTTGCTTGGGCAGTACCCTTGAAAAGAAAGAATGCATTGGAAACAAGCCAGGCTATGCAGAATATTTTTCAACTGGGACGAATACCAAAAAACTTGCAAGCAGACGATGGCAAAGAGTTTTTCAATAAACACTGGAAAATTGATGAATAAATACAACATTAATCACTACTCAACATATAGCAGAATGAAAGCATCAATAGTAGAACGATTTAACAGAAAATTAAAAGGAATGATGTGGAAAGAGTTTAGCTTTAATGGGTCTTATAACTGGCTCGACATTTACAAAGACTTGATTAATACATATAATAAAAAAATTCATCGTACCATCAAAATGCCACCAATTCAAATTAACTATAAAAATTAGAAAAAATTATTTAACACGGTATGTAACCGCTTAAAACTATTCAAATTATCAAAGTTCAATATGGGAGATCATGTGCGCATAAGTAAATATAAACATGTTTTTGAAAGAGGATATACACCAAATTGGACCACAGAAATTTTTACGATTAAAAGAGTTTAAATTACACATCTAACTACATACATATTAGAAGACTATCGTGGTAACCCTATTAAAGGTGGATTCTATGGTGAAGAACTTTCAAAAACCAGATATCCAAATACATTTCTAGTTGAAAAAGTTCTTAAAACTAAAGGCGATAAGGCATATGTTAAATGGTTAGGATTTACCAATCAACATAATTCTTGGATCAATAAAAATGAAATATTGTAGTTAAGTGTATATATAAGTCTATATTTGTATCTAATATATTAAATAAAATATAATTATATATAAACTTCCTTTTGATACAAAGTGCTGTGTTTAATTTCACTTATTTGTAATCAGACAATCATAATGTCAATAACACTTACTCTTAGCTCAAAGTCATCTCAGTTATCTGCAAACTACTTTCCTCCTATTCGTTTGGATGGTGAATATGAATGTGCTCTAACTGATTTTCATTCATATAAAAGCATTCCCAATGTAGATGATTATAACAATACATTTCATATTGGTGAACATGTAATTAAAATACCAATAGGATCTTATGAATTGAATGATATAGTTGATTACATTAAACATCACTATAAGCAGTATTGTCCGGAAAATTAAATTTATATATAAGCTAATAACAATACAATGCAAGTTAGAGTTAATAGCTCTAAGGATCCCATATACTTTAACAAAGATAACACAATTGGAAAACTTTTTGGATTCAATAAGAAAATTCTAGCTCCTAACCAAGACCATTACTCAGATCTACCAGCTAATATTTTCATCGTGAATATCTTGCGTGTTGAATGTAGTACAGTGGTTAACACATATACGAATAACTCACAAGCACACACATTACATGAATTTGCGACCAATGTCCCCCCAGGGTATACAATTTTTGAGATTCCTCGAAATCTTATCTATTTGCCAGCTAACTGCCGAGAGATAAGTTCTCTTACTCTATGCATAGTTAATCAGAACGGTGCTTTAATTAATTTCCGAGGAGAGGAAATTACAACACGAATACATTTGAGATCTAGCAATAAATGATAATATACAACGTCAAGCAATCTAAGGATAAAATTGGATACACTCATAAAACACTATTGTAAACCAAACTACAATTAAAGAGATCATTACACAAAAAACATTTGACGCAAGAAAATAAAAAATTTTTGAAGTCTCTCAATTTAAAGTTGACAAAGAAATGAGTTACATACTAGATGTTCTAGAAAAACCTCAATAAGACGAGAGTATAATTAAAAAGGACTATCACACATATACACCATACCTACAATCCTTCAACAATAATAATGAGATTCGAATTTCAATACAAAATCAAGACTTATATATGCTACCCAGCGAAAGCTACATATATGTTGAGGGAAGTATTGTAGATGATAATAACAGCAAAATACCTTTGTTTTTAAATCTAAAACTAAAAAATAACTTTGTGGCACATCTCTTTGACGAAATTCGGTATGAACTTAATGCCATAGAAATTGATCATACAAGATATTTAGCGATTAAAAGCAGCCTAAAAAACTTTGCTTCTTTATCACCAACAGAAAGTGTTGGCTTGTACAATGTAGGATGGAACAAACTCGATGATTTGGATATTTCAAATGGACACTTTAATTTCTATATACCACTGAAACTATTTTTAGGTTTTGCTGAAGATTATAATAAAATTATACTTAGCGGTAAACATGAATTGGTTCTCTTACGTAGTAAGAACGATGAAAAAATCGTATACTCAACTGTTGCTACTGACAAACCAAAAATTAGTATCTCAAACATCTCATGGAGAATTCCGCATGCAGAATTATCCGATCTGAGCAAATTGAATATGATTAAAATTATTAACAGTGGTGCTTCTATACCGATGGCATTTCGCAGTTGGAACTGTCACATTAATCCTCAACTAAATACAGGAACTAGCTATATATGGAATGTTAAACTGGCTGCAAATAGAGAACGACCCTGTTTTGTATTGATTGCTTTTCAACAAGAAAATAAGTTTATTCACTGTAATCTAAACAATTTAAAAGTGCATTTAAATTCAGAATCGTACCCATATGATGATCTAAATATAAAATTTAAAAATGGTCGGGTTGCCATCCTATATGATATGTATCTGCGGTTTCAACAAAGCTACTACATGAAGGAATCACAACCGCTTCTAACTGCTCAAGAATTTACAAATAGTGTGCCGATAGTGGTAGTAGATGTTATTCATCAAAACGAAACCCTCTCTAACGGTCCTCTTGATATAAAAATTGAAATTGAAACAGACTCCAACATTCCTACTGATACATCTGCTTTTTGCACTCTCATCCACGATCGCATAATAGAATACAAACCCTTAAAAGGTCAAGTTCGTAAACTAATGTAAATAAAAACTAAGATGATTTGGAATAAAGTTTTCATCGATATGCAAGGATTTAAATCCAATTCAAACATCTTCATTGCAAAAGAAATATCAATTGTTTTTAACAATAAGGAGCACATAAATTTTATTATTAAACCACCGTTTAACTTCAAAAGATTATCAATAGCAAAACAATGAGAAGCGAATTGGCTAACAGGAAACTTTCATCATCTGAATTGGAATGACGGATCAATCTCAGTTAAGAGTGTTGTAAAATTTTTAAAATCCAATTTAAAACATTCTTCAATCTATGTTAAGGGTGTGGAAAAGAAGCAATGGTTTGGGAAACTACTTCAACGTAGAGTTTTCAACATCGAGGATATTGGCTGCATCAACTTAAAGCAAATACAACTTAAATATCCAGAATATTTTTACTGCAGCTATCATAGTTATGGAGTCTGTGCCTTAAGAAATGCATATTTACTTTATCAGGAAAATAACTAAAAAAATTATTTTAGTTTTCTATTTTTACATTGCTACAACATATATTTACGATATTTTTTTTAATAATTATGTAGATTAAAAATATACAAAATTTTATTCAATAACTTATTTATGTGTATATGGTATGTACAGGAGACAGAGACAAATGTCAGCAAGCAGTGAAAATAACAACCAATCTTTGACAATCCGCAATATCACAAACTTCAATTTGTTTACAAAATAAGTGAAAAGAATGAATAAATACAACACGCATAAATTGTATATTTTATTCATTTCTTCAAATTCTTTACACATAAAAAAATTAGAAATCAAAATACAACAAAAACAGAAACGTTGATATCTCACCAGCATACATAATTACTTTCTATAAATACCCTTCCATGTCCTAAACGAAATACTACAAACAAAAAAAGTAATGCCGCATGCGCACTACGATATTTTGTGTAATCGCAACAGTGTGCACTAGTGGTAACGTTTATGATTTCCGATTTTTTATTTATTTTTTGTTGTGTGGTGTTGCCTTCCCTATAAAAAACATAATGTGAAAGGCGTTGCACACATTTTAAATAATAATTAGAACACAACAAATGCCAGATGTGTACTCGGCATTACACACTCGCTTTTTTTATATACATATACGACTACTTACCCATCTGCCAACACTCAAGTTATTGTAAAAAACATACGCAAATATACATGCATGAGCATAACGTTGGCTCCCATGATCACGCATCTCTAATTCCCTTTGAATTGCTCATAAATTACATATTTTATTCATCTCTTCAAACTCTTTAAACATAGGAAATAGGAACATCAAACTAAATAAAACCAACAACAACAACCATTCATAGATTTCCCGCAAGCATACATAATGTCGTTCTAAAATAACCTTGCATGGTCAGCAGCTAAAAAGAAAATAAGAAAACTAAAGCAACATTTTCTCAATGCACACACGCACACACAATCTAAAATCATAAACCTACTGCAACCACTTAACAAACGAAAAAACTACGTAAAAACAAAATAGTATTAGAAAAAAACTAAAGCAACAGTTTCTCTATGCACACACGCACTTATATTCTAAAATTATAAACCTGCTGCAACCGCTTAACAAACCAAAAAAACATTCAATTCAAAATTAAAACAAAAACCTACATACAAGCCTTCATACCTACATAATTAATGGCGTACCTACATAATTAACTGTGTACATCGACGGACGGATATCAAACCATGCTTAACTCACAAACCACATATTTTATTCATCTCCTTAAACTCTTTAAACATAGGAAATAGAAAAATCAAAACTAAATAAAACCAACAACAAAAACATTCTTAGATTCCCCCCACACAAGCATACATAATTTCTTTTTCAAATACCCTTCTGCAACCGTTTAACAAACAAAAAACCATACTACGTACAAACAGAAGAATAATACAAAAAACTAAAGCAACATTTTCTCTATCCACACACGCACACACAATCTAAAATCATACAGCTACTGCAACCGCTTAACAAACGAAAAAACATACTACGTACAAACAAGCGACACACGCACACACAATCTAAGATCATACAGCTACTACCCAGGTAGCATTTTGTATCATAATCCAATCGTTTCCGAATCAGCTTGACGGGAAAAATAACCGTATATGAGCTCATTTTTCGATCTTATATGATACTCCCGTTGTGAGAAAATGGTACCCTACAGATGAATCATACCAAAGAATCACTTATGATCCGATTTGCTGATTATTTTTGAGCAATTTTCATATTAAATCATTTAAATCAACTTTTTGCGGTTTGCATGATGTTCCTCTATTTCCAAGAAATCATTATTTGATCATATAGATGAATCATAAGTGAATCCTCTTTCAATCGCCCAAGTGATAAATCACTTTTTAATCATCAAAAGCGATCTGTAGAGAATCATATAAGATTTTTCTGCCAAAAATGATCACCCAAATGCTAGCTGGGTACAACCGCTTAACAAACGAAAAAACATACTACGTACAAACAAGCGCACCTGCGTGCCTACATAAATAACTATGCATTAGTATGCAGTTCTCGTTGTACCTTCATAGTGAACAGAAGTATTAGCGGAATTTCTTTTTACATACTAAATCAAAAAAAAAACATACCAAAAAAAATATTTGTAGTACATAATATTTGTTGTACATTAACTTTGATAAACAAGCTATTTTTGCTTTGCTAATATTTTTTTTTACATAGACAGTAATAACTAAAACAAAAAAAAAACAACGGTAAACAAAATAACTTAAAGTGCCCTTGAGGAATACACTTACAAAGTGCCCTTGAGGAATACTCTATATGAGTACCTCGAAAACAAATAATTGCGAAGTGAGTGATAACGGCAGAAATGCCTATCTTACTGTGAGCTCTGATGATCTTAATGATAACAAGAAGAATAACAAATTTGATGATAGACTTACTGTGAGTTCTGATGATCTTAATTTAAAAAATATAAATAAAAAACTTGATGACAGACTTTTTTTAACGGCTAAGCCAATTTTTCGTCAGCGATCAACTTCGCTTTGTCCAATGTCAACTGATTCGTTAACATTACAGTTGCCTACTACTTCGTCATTTAAATCAGCGATATCATCCGATTCATCACTTACCCAATTAGTCACTGAAAATAAAAAAAGCCCAAAACCCAAGGTCCAAATTGGAATGGACCGATATATTATTGTGGGAAAGCGCGGGCGAAGCCCTAATTCTACTAAAATTGCATCTGCTTCAAAGGTATCTAGGGATAACAGCGCATCATCTACTAATCGTTTTCAAATATTGCAAGATGACAACGACACACCTGATATATCCGCGAAAAAAACCTCCAAGCCGCCACCAATATATTTGAGAGAAAAAAATTCAAACGCTCTTATTAAGAAATTAATTTCGGTAATTGGTGAGAATAAATTTCACATTGTTCCAATAAAACATGGCAATATCGATGAAACGAAAATTCAAATCTATGACGAAACTGATTTCCGCAAAATGGTTGCTGAATTTGAAAAAAGTAAAACAAGCTTCTACACATACCAGCTTAAGAGCGCTAAAGGCCTGCAGATCGTATTGAAGGGCATAGATTATTATGTTGTTCCGGAAGAAATAAAAGATGCACTCGTCCTCCAGGGGTTCAAGGTAAAAAATGTGTCCAATATAATAAATAGAGAAAAGATTCCCCAACCCCTATTTCGTGTTGAACTTGAGCCTAATGATATACAATTGAAAAAAATGAGACGCATCCAATTTATAATTTAAAATACCGCTTGTACCGAAAAATCACAGTTGAAGAGCCACATAAGCGTTCAGGTCCAGTACAGTGCCATAATTGCCAAGAATATGGCCATACAAAAACATACTGCAATTTACCCTCTGTTTGTGTTGTGTGCGGCGAATTACACGGCACCGCTAGCTGCAACAAACCAAAAGATCAAAGTGATAAAAAATGCAGTAATTGTGGAGGTTATCACACCGCTAACTACAGAGGTTGTCGTGTGTACTTTTTGGTAAAGAAGACTATGGTGCAAAAACCTAAATTAGCTCCAGCTCAATCAGCAAACGTTTACTCTGCCACTTTTCAGCAAATGAGCCAACCAGTTACTTCCCGTGTATCGTATGCAAATGCTGCTAAGGCTAGTTCTATTCCGACACAAAATGTTTCACCGCAAAATAATTCTACAAATACACACTCAAACTTTAATTATAATCGCCTTGAAGCCACTATTGAAAATCTTGTGCAAACTATAAGCAATTTTACAACAAATATGACTAGCATGATGCAAGAAATGTTGCGAATGCAGAATACTCTGCTTCAAGCAATACTTAATAAGCCATGAACACGTTAACAATATGTTTCTGGAACGCAAACGGCATTCGCCAACATAAAAATGAACTTGAACACTTCCTCACGGAAAAAAATATTGATATAATGTTGGTCTCTGAGACTCATTTGACTTCGAGAAGCCTTTTTAAAATTTATGGCTACACCTTATATGATTCAAAGGACCCGAGAGGAAGAGCATGCGGTGGATCAGCAATTTTAATAAAGTCAAGACTCAAGCATTATATTATTGATAACATTTGTGAAGAACATTTACAAGCAACGAATATTTGAATTTTTCCAATAATTTTGTCATATCATCAATTTACTCTCCTCCTAGATTCGCAATTACTGAGCATCAATACGAGGATTTTTACAAATCTCTGGGTCCTTGTTTCGTAGCAGCTGGCGACTATAATGCTAAACACACGTTCTGGGGTTCGCGTCTTATTACACCCAGAGGTCGAGCGTTGTTCAATACAATTTCCAAAATGGGCTTGGATGTCATTTCAAGTGGGGAGCCCACTTATTGGCCTACTGACATACATAAAATTCCGGATGTAATAGACTTTGGCGTTATGAAAAATATCTCTAGGGATTTAATTCAAATTGAAGCTTCTCTAGATCTCTCGTCCGATCACTCTCCCACGATCGTTACAATTTGTAGCCAATTAAGAAGTGATTTACCTCACCCATATGCCAATTTGATAAATCGTGTAAATTGGCTGCGATTCAAAAAATATCTTAGTAGTCATTGCACGGAAAACATTACACTAAGAACACCTGATGATGTTGAATCTAACATTGCCAATCTTAACGAAAATATTAAGCAGGCTGCTAAGCATGCTACTACCTCCCATCCGCAGACTGGGTTTAATAAAATTTATTCTACGGATATTGAGCGTCTCGTAAGTGAAAAAAGAAGAGCTAGAAGGGAATGGCAACAGCACATATCACCACAACTTAAAATCAGATTTAAAGAGTGCACTAAACGACTCCAAGAGCTGCTTGCACATGAAAAAACTGCATCTCTTAAAAACTATCTGGAAAATCTTGATGTCACACCAGCATCTGATTACTCTTTATGGCGTGCTGCTAGAAAGCTTAAAACACCCGTTGAGTTTAAACCACCTCTGCGCACATCTACCGGAGGTTGGGCAAGAAGCGATACTGAAAAAGGTAACATATTTGCTGCCCATTTAAAATACGTATTTACCCAAAACACATGTACTGGTGTAATTGATTTGCCAAATGTAGTCGCTCTACCCCCTCAACAAATAAAGTTTAAGACGCGTGATGTGCAAAAACTAATTTCTGAACTCAACCCAAAGAAAGCTCCGGGTTTTGATGGAATTAGTAACCAGATGCTAATAAAGTTGCCTCGTATTGCAATTAGAATACTGTTATTTATTTTTAACGCCATTTTACGACTGCAGTATTATCCAAATAGCTGGAAGCTTGCCAAAGTTAAAATGATTCCAAAGCCGGGCAAAGACCTTACCAAGGCTGAGTCATACAGGCCAATAAGTCTCCTATCAACAATGTCAAAGCTTTTCGAAAAACTGCTCATGACAAAATTTTCCCCAATTCTAGTTAATAGTGGGTGCATACCGGACCATCAATTTGGTTTTAGAAGTCAGCATAGCACCATTGAACAAACTCATAGATTGGTCCAATTTATAAGAAGAACATTTGAAGAAAAGAAGTATTGTTCTGCGCTGTTTATCGACGTTTCTCAGGCATTTGATAAAGTGTGGCATGAAGGCCTAATTTTAAAATTAAAAATGTACCTGCCAATAAACGTTGTAAGTCTTTTGAAAAGTTACATTACTGCCCGGAAGTTCACTGTTGTGGAAGGAGACTTAAGGAGCATGCCTGAAACTATCTCATCCGGTGTGCCACAGGGGAGTATACTGGGGCCAGTTTTGTATTTGATTTATACTTGTGATATGCCTCTGAGCAGCAATATCCACACTTCCACATTTGCTGATGATACAGCCTGCCTTAGTATGCATGAAAATCCTTACGAGGCATCCCGATATGTTCAAGAACACATTACTCAGCTGGAACTAGGGTTAAACTTATGGAGAATTAAGGTAAAGGAACAAAAGTGTGTTCAAGTAACATATACATTACGAAGAGATACGTGTTTACCCATTCGGATTAACAATCAAGTTGTTCCTCAACATACTCATGTGAAATATCTTGGTATACACCTTGATCGACGGCTTACTTGGAAACACCACATTGACTCTAAGTTAACCCAAATGAAATTAAAATTAACTCAGGTACATTGGCTGATTGGTAGAAATACAACCCTCAGTCTAGATTGCAAACTTTTGATATACAAGTCACTTTTAAAACCGATATGGTGCTACGGAATTCAATTATGGGGCACTGCTTCAGCTTCCAATGTCGAGAGAATCCAACGAAGGCAAAATAAAATTTTGCGATTAATAACATCGGCTCCATGGTATATAAAAAACTCAAATATACATCGTGACTTAAATATGCCACTAGTGACTGAAGAAATTGCAAAAAACGCTGGCAAATATTTAACAAAACTCGAGTCATATCCTAATCCACTTGCTCGTAATATTTTGAACTTTACTGAACACATCCGCCTAAAAAAGAGGGATACAAGGGCTCTTATACTCAACACTCCAGATGGGACTAACTGAAAATAATTTTTATTTTTTATTTATTTTTTCTTCCTTTTGTTTATCACTACTTAAATATGTATTATTTATAACTATCTCTAAATTTATGTCCGACAGTGGTCGGGCCTAATAATTATATTTTAGATTTAAGATTTGAATACTTATTGTTAGTTCATATAGGAAGATACAATAAATAAATATCATGTATTATATAAAAAAAAAAAACATCGACGGACCGACATCAAACCATAAAATTAAAAGAAAAACACATCGACGGACCGACATCAAACTATCCTTATCTATTTATGTACAAACAAAAAAGGGTTATGGAAACCCTCGTCACTTCACACCATTGACACTAATTACCATAATATGTAAATTTTAACCCATAAATTACAAATTTTCGACTTTAATTACCCAAATTTGACAATTTTAATGGTCATAGAACCGGCAGTATCTAACTACTAACTATCCTACAGACAATAGAGATTATCGATTTTTGCTGACTGTAATTGATACATTTTCAAAATTTGTTTGGGCAGTACCCTTGAAAAGAAAGAATGCATTGGAAACAAGCCAGGCTATGCAGAATATTTTTCAACTGGGACGAATACCAAAAAACTTGCAAGCAGACGATGGCAAAGAGTTTTTCAATAAACACTGGAAAATTGATGAATAAATACAACATTAATCACTACTCAACATATAGCAGAATGAAAGCATCAATAGTAGAACGATTTAACAGAAAATTAAAAGGAATGATGTGGAAAGAGTTTAGCTTTAATGGGTCTTATAACTGGCTCGACATTTACAAAGACTTGATTAATATATATAATAAAAAAATTCATCGTACCATCAAAATGCCACCGATTCAAGTTAACTATACAAATTAGAAAAAATTATTTAACACGGTATATAACCGCTTAAAACTATTCAAATTATCAAAGTTCAATATGGGAGATCATGTGCGCATAAGTAAATATAAACATGTTTTTGAAAGAGGATATCCACCAAATTGGACCACAGAAATTTTTACGATTAAAAGAGTTCAAAATACACATCCACCTACATACATATTAGAAGACTATCGTGGTAACCCTATTAAAGGTGGATTCTATGGTGAAGATCTTTCAAAAACCAGATATCCAAATACATTTCTAGTTGAAAAAGTTCTTAAAACTAAAGGCGATAAGGCATATGTTAAATGGTTAGGATTTACCAATCAACATAATTCTTGGATCAATAAAAATGAAATATTGTAGTTAAGTGTATATATAAGTCTATATTTGTATCTAATATATTAAATAAAATATAATTATATATAAATTTCCTTTTGATACAAAGTGCTGTGTTTAATTTCACTTATTTGTAATCAGACAATCATAATGTCAATAACACTTACTCTTAGCTCAAAGTCATCTCAGTTATCTGCAAATTACTTTCCTCCTATTCGTTTGGATGGTGAATATGAATGTGCTCTAACTGATTTTCATTCATATAATAGTGTTGATGCACGGTAACGCTGTTTATTTTTTTTTTTTGCCATTTGTTCTTTTTCGCTTCTTTCGTTTGGAGGAAGAGAAGTTTTAGCAAGTCAAGTATTAGCAACCGATCATACTTTTTTGGCTTACTTCGTGTAGTACAAAAATAACCTGTTGTGTGTTTTTAAAAGAAAAGCGAATCTTAAAGCAAAATATATTAAAAAAAAATCAATCGAAAATCTTAAATAAATATTAGACACGTTTAAGTTGTTTTCTTATTTGACTATTTTTGATCAATAAACTATTATTTGATGCAGTTCTTTCACGTCTCAAGTTATTCATCAAAATTCCATTACACAATTATTAGTTTTTGAAAGAAAACAATACATCTGTTTATAAACCCATATGTACGTACATACATACATATGTATGTATATATAAAAAAGTAAAAAAAACAGAGTTCAAATTCGGCTACATTCTCGTGCATAAATTTTCGGATTTATAATTGTTGTATTCAATAAGTTGTGAAGTTGTGAGTAAAAAAAACCAAAAGAAAATATTGATGTGGGCATAATCTGACAAAAGCTGTAAAGATAATTGTGCTACTAATTGTGATAACTTCTCAAGCTCTCAAGTGACACACATCAACTTCTGCAGATCCTAACTCGTAAAATTCAACAATTACAAGCTCCGCTTACTACACCCGGTAGTACTGCTAAAGTCCCAGAAACGACTACTATTGTTCCAGAAACAACCAGCTCCCGGTAAGTCATACATTTTCCCACTTTCTATATTTTAACCAACCCCCGTGTGCCCTGCACATTTTGGTCCTTCGAACCGGATCCGAGTCATCCAGAACTCGGCACCCCCTTTGCTATCCGAAAAACCCCCGTTTTTTCCAATAAAATGCCATTTTTCATCCATAAATGGTATAACCTCCCTTTTGTGAGATATGCCATTTTTGCAATAAATGGTGCATAAACCCCCGTATCTGAACATATGTGTACAGAGACCTGCGCCGAAGGATTTTCATCGGCGGCGGCGGCTGCCATGAAAATCATCGGCGGCGGCTCAAATTCGGCTGTCAGCCGACAAATATATCGGCTAGCCGCTTTTTGCACGGCTCTTACAAAAAGACGGCTAAGCCGGCTTAAATATTAAAATTTACTTTCGGTATAGTTAGTTTTTGATTATTTAGCAATTTTAACTAAAAATATGTATATGTATATATGTTGATAAATGGCATAAATAGGGAAAGTAAACACCAAATGAAATAATTGGGAGTGAATGGAGTAACCCAGTTCTATTATCGTTTATAATTTGGTCGTTACTTTTGTACTGAAGTCTCTAAAATTTGGAAATATGAAAAGCATTTTCTTTTACATTGACATCAAAGCTAGTTTATACAAAGACACAAAACAGTATTTAATCTGAAATTCCTTTTATTCAGCTTAAGCGGTTGCTCTATACTGTCTCAAATAAAAATAAACAAATAAAAACTTTAATCAAGACTAGTTTCTAGCTCAATTAAATTTAAATATGTATCACATAAATAAAAACTGTTAAATAATTAGGTTTGTTTTATTATAAATGTTTATTATTAGAAGTAGACGATATATGTACATATAATAACAATAACTATGACGATTGAAAAAGGATTTAGAAAATATATTACGTATTTAGCGCGTATGAGTGGTTTTAAATTCCAAAGTGAGTGGGATTGAATTTTAACGAAATTCTATTTATTAGCTCTATGCAATTCTTAAAAACACAGCAATACAAAAACAACTTTATGCTTAAGTTGTCAGAAATATACACAAACATGAAATAAAGTATGTGGTGCAAACAACTTTTGACAGTTTAAACACGAAAACACAGAATATCATCAGGACGATTGCATTGACGTGATAAATAGGCCCTGATTTATTGTATTAAATGCATTAAACTGCGAAATAGCTATACTAAAAATATAATATAATATTGTTATAAGAATTAAAAAATTGGATTTCAAATACATACTTGAAAATAAGTGGAAATAAACATAAATGCAAACATACAAACTCATTTGTATGTTCCATTCCAACCTTCGTTTCTTTTGTTTGTCAAAAAAATTTTGAATATGAGCAAATAATTGTACACTATCACACTCACTATCCTACACAATCTAAAAAATCGCACGACTTTGTATGACAGTGTATCACTGCCTTAATATATACAGTTAAAAATAATGTAAACAAAACTATAAAGTTATTGCGAATTTGCGAACTGAAAAACATTTACAATATAATAAAAAAGTGCCGACATATTTTACCCACAATGGAAACGCACTATAACATAGTGTCCACACCTGATGAATGTATATCATGATGAATGTCAAATTGATATCATGATGAAAATTCATCACGTATAGACTCAATTTATTAATATTATAGCAGCCTTATGATATAATCATCAGAGCTCACGGCCTGATAAATTCATTTTGATATCAAATTTAATTTCAAAGACGGTGGGCCTGGTTCACGATATCGGCAAGTAGAACGTTGTCGCACACTTACATTGGAAACAACAACAAAGTTTTAAAATTTGTTTTTGTTTTGAATGTAAGTGTGCGACAAGTCGAACGCAGTCGATATCGTGAATCAGGCCCGGTATTTTTCAAATACTTGTTTGATTCATCATGATATAAAATCATCAAATTATAAAATCATCATATTTTTAAATAGGATATCAACACATTCATACATATGTATGTATGTATATGTACTTACATACTGTCACAAAATTGTTACCAAATTGTGATAGTTAATTATTTAATGTTTCTGTATGTCCAATACCACCAAACGTGTCCTATAGCTTATAACATAAGCATTTACAGAAAAATTTTTTGCTGCAGTAATGTGTGTAAAACTAAACTAAAGCTTGTTCGTGTAACTGCTGCGTAAATTAAATGTAGCAAAAGTAAAAGAATAAACAAAAATTGTGAGTGAATTTTAATCAATGTTCATTATAGCCGAACTATATGTGTCCCAACATTTTTTACAACATTTAATTTTATTTTCTTTTCCATATAAAAACTTATTCAAAGTAAATTCAGCATAAAAAAGTCAAACTAAAAAAAAATTAAAAAAATCGGCGGCTAATTTTAATCGTCTGACTTAAATCGGCGGCTAATTTTAAGCCGATCCTTAGCCGAAAAATTAACGGCGGCGGCGGCTGCCAAAAATCATCGGCGGCGCGGCTTGAGCCGGCTAAGCCGTCACGGCGCAGGTCTCTGTATGTGTACAGTCTCGTCAGAAAACGTTAGTTTAACGAAAAACTTTCCATTTCTTCAAAGATTGGTGTTCCTTCTATGTTTTATAAAAAATTCTAACGGTCCACCAAATAACTGATAAACATACATATGTATGTATATACATACATACATTCATACTTACCAAGTAACAAACAAATTTTTTTCTTTATTGCTTAAATCGAGAAAAAGCAAAAAGAAAAATTGTTTTGTTTAAAATCATTTATATGTACATACATATGTATGTATGTATGCATTTACTTCTGACAAAATATATAGGTCAGTAAGCCAAACGAAGCAGCTGATACATAAGAACATTTAGTAACAAATGGTTACGAGGGTAGCAGGAAAAGTAACAAAAGGTAAAAATAAATTGTTATGTTTTTTATTTTTTAATAAATCGATGAAAACATAAGATATTTGGATTAATGAATACAAATTTTTCCCGTAATCAACCCCCGTCGTACACATATGTCAGATCATCATACACATACTTTCACTTCATGAAATAGTGAAACAAATAATTTGAAATTTATTTAATTATTTAAAATTTTATCAACCCCCATATATTGGTCGCTTATACGAAGCACAATTGAAAATTATCTTAAATTTTCTCCCACAACAAATAATTTGAAAATTTACTTAATTATTTCAAATTTTATCAACCCCCATATATTGGTCGCTTATACGAAGCACCATTGAAAATTTTCTTAAATTTTCTCCCACAACAAATAATTTGAAAATTTATTTAATTGTTTCAAATTTTATCAACCCCCATATATTGGTCGCTTATACGAAGCACCATTGAAAATTTTCTTAAATTTTCTCCCACAACAAATAATTTGAAAATTTATTTAATTGTTTCAAATTTTATCAACCCACATATATTAGTCGCTTATACGAAGCACCACTGAAAATTTTTCTTAAATTTTCTGCCACTCGTGAAACAAATAATTTGAAAAATTTGTTTAATTATTTAAAATTTTACCCCCCACATATTGGTCGCTTATACGAAGCACCACAGCAAAATTTGATTAAATTGTTCTCCCATACATCCTGATCGCTTATACGAGGCATCTGTGGAAATTTACATTTTTGCAACAATCGAACACAGGTCACTTATACTAAGTACCCGTGAACATCTGGCTTGCGGATTTTTTAACCCCGATACATTGATCGTTATCCCGATAGCGGTGACGACCTCTCAAAACCCCCCATAAAAACATTTTGTCAATAACTACTACTTTTTTCCCATTGGAATGGCAACGTTAAACAATTTGACATGGCATGGCAAAACCTCATGCATCGTTATGAAAACAAGAGGGTCCTAGTCAACGCACAATTGAAATCACTTTTCAATATAAAACCGATGTCGCGGGAAACTGGTTCTGATTTAAGGCGTCTGCAGCGTACAATTAGCAATTGTATTACAAATCTTCGTTTGCTTCAAATTGACACCGAGAACTGGGATTTAATATTTGTGTATATCTGCTTGACCTGCTTGCCTGAAGTTACCCTTAATTTATGGGAACAATCTTTGCCGCAAACCACCGCTTTGCCCACTTGGACGCAGCTTGATGTATTTCTAACATCTCGGTTTCACATTTTAGAGTCGGTTGCTGATATTCGATCAACCTTTGCGAGCTCGAATGGTTCAAAACCCGCACAGCCGGCTAAGCTGAATAAATCTAATTCGTCTTCCAAGCAAAAGCTTCAAAGTTACCAGACTAATATTTCCAAAGAAAAGAAAGTAAAATGTGCCCTTTGTCCGCAATTTCATCCCCTCAGATTTTGTTCCATTTTCCTAGCAATGCCAATCGAAGAACGCTATGCTACGGTTAAACACCAAAATCGATGTACCAATTGTCTGGGAACATCTCATGGATCTCAAACATGCAAAAGCAAATATGCTTGTCATACGTGCAAACTTAATCACCCGCCTTTAGATATGAGCCCCTCAACGTCAGCACAAGCCGCTGACAGAATGCTGCAATCGTTCTCAACACATCTACCATCAACGACACAATTTGTCATCCTAGGCACAGCTCTTGTTGACGTATATCAGGTCGAATGCAAATATACAGTTCGCGCGCTGATTGATTTTGCATCTGAGGCAACTTTCATTTCACGAAAACTACAAAACTGTCTGGGCCTTAGCACGCGATCATCCCAAGCTCAAATACATGGCTTAGGTGATTCACTAACTGCTACCTCAGCGCAGACATGCCCCATTAAAATAGGCTCTCCTATCGATCCATCGTTTGAACTGTTTGCAGAGGCATTAGTCATAAACAAGCTGACAGGTCAGCTTGCATATTACCCCCATCATTGCCGGCATACAGCAGTTTTTCACATTTACAGTTAGCCGATACTTACCGCAGCGGTGGGTCCGAAATTGACCTACTTCTCGGTGGAGATGTTTACCCAAAAATAATTCGAGATGGCTGCACTGGGATAGACAACAGTCTTTGATTGCGCAGAAAACTATTTTCGGATAGATAATTACTGGCAAGGTAACCGCCAATCCGTGTTAAAAGGCAATTTTATCATTTTATAACACCGTCGCGTTGGATAATCAACTTCGACGTTTCTGGGAGCTTGAAGATCTCCCGAACAAAGCAAAATCATCACCAGAGGACACATATTGCTAGAATCTGTACACCTCGATTACCTTCCGCAATCAAGATGGTCGATACGTTGTATCACTTCCTTTTAAACAAGAATACCCCGGAAAATTAAATATTGGTCAATCCCGAAAAATTGCGTTATCCCAATTTCTACGAAATGAAGCGCGCTTGATCAAAAACCCCCAACTCAAAGCTGAATATGATCGAGTTATTACAGAATATTCTGCTCCTGGCCAAATGGCCAAGGTAACCCCTATAAGTGGTGACAGCGGCACATATTATTTGCCCCATCACGCTGTTATAAAACCCGATAGCACCACAACAAAATTACGTGTGGTGTTTAATGCATCAAATCCCTCAGCAAATGGAGTCAGCCTCAACGATTTACTTTATACTGGCCCAATTCTCCAGGCAGAATTATTGATCTTAATATTAAGATGGAGATTTTTCCGCTACGTTTTTAACGCGGACATCGAAAAGATGTACCGCCAAATTTTAGTCCACCCCTCTCATATCCCCTTTCAGCGAATTTTACATCGAAATTCGCCAACTGAATTCATTCAAGACCACGAATTAAAAACATTCACCTATGGCGTGAACTGTGCCCCCTACCTAGCAATCAGGACGTTGCTAAAGCTCGCCAAAGAGAGCGAATTCGATCACCCTAACGTGGCCGAAGTCCTACGGAACTATATGTACGTCGACGACGTCCTTTCTGGAGCACATACCATATCATCGGCGCTAAAATCACGCGATGAACTCATAAAAGTTCTTGCTACAGCAGGCTTTTCGCTTCGAAAGTGGACGGCAAACAATGAAATGTTACTAAAAGGACTGCCGTCGACACACTTGCTGGATGAAGAGTTTCTAAAATTATCAGACTCCAGTATAACCAAAACCTTAGGCCTCAGATGGAATGCTGGAGGCGATTATTTTTATTTTAAACTCAAAACTACACCCAATCGCAATGTTACTACAAAGAGATGTGTGCTATCTGAAATAGCAAGATTATTCGACCCAGCAGGTTGGCTGTCACCCAAAATCATCGTAGCAAAAATCATTATGCAGCAAATCTGGAAAGATGGTACCGACTGGGACGAAGATTTGAATCCCCTGACGATGCAAAAGTGGCATGAATTCCTTGACGACTACATAAACATTGAACGAATTAAAATTCCCCGTTTCATTGATTTTGATCCCGCCTATAAAGTCGAAATACACGGCTTTTGTGACGCGTCGGAAAAAGCATATGCAGCATCCATTTACCTTCGCTCTGAGTTCCAAAGATATGTCGCCAATCATCTTCTGGCAGCCAAAACGAAAGTTGCGCCAGTGAAATTCGTTTCCTTACCTAGGAAAGAGTTATGCAGAGCTGAACTACTGGCAAACATGATAGAGTCTACTCAATCTCAGCTCAGCCTCAAGGATTACAAAATCTCCTTGTGGACAGATTCCACCATTGTGTTGGCGTGGCTGAAAAAACCGGCTCACAAGTGGAAAACTTTCGTGGAAAATCGAATTTCCTCCATTATTGAAAAGGTAGGCAAGGATTGTTGGTCTCACGTGGACTCCAAAAACAATCTAGCTGATGTGGCATCTCGCGGTACGACGTTTACTGAATTGTCATCAAATGGTTTGTGGTGGCATGGACCTTTCTGTCTCAAACTTCCTCATAATGAATGGCCATCAAGAAAGGCTGATTTTGAAACTGAAGAAGAAAAATGGCCAGTACGCGTTCTTACCACTATAGTACACCCCGAAGATATTCTTACCAATTTTTCTGACCTTCCTCGTGCATTACGAGTCATATGTTACATTTTTCGTTTTTACTACCGCCTGCGCGCCAAACAAAGGTCTGATAACATCAACAACGAGCTCTCAGCTAAAGAAATAATTGTCGTTAAAAATCGTTTGATAATCGCCTGTCAAAAATCACATTTCAGCGACGAGTATTCACAATTATTGGAACAAAAAACGCTGTCCCGCAAAAGTTCGCTTCTAACGTTCAACCCATTTATAACTTTCCCCCTTTATTTCTTCCCCGTTATAGCAAATATGCATAATCATCGCCGCAGTCACGACCCCCCCATTGAAGAGCACAAGCTCACCGTCCACCTAAAGGCTAAGGCTCCCGACTGGCGCTTATGTCGGAAAGATCATCCGTTGCGTAAATGCGCAAAATTTAACAAAATGCCCGTGTTGCAGACGATCTACCTGAAAGGCCGCCAGCAAAATGCCTGGATCGTAGCGTCACTGAGGCTTATCGCAATTTGCGCTTGGCTGATCCCGACTTTTTCGAAAGCCACACCATCAATTTTGTTTTGGGAGCGGACGTGTATCCCAGGTTAATGCGGAGTGGTATCCAAACTGCCTCTATTGGGTCCCCATTGGCACAAGACACTATGCTGGGATGGGTCATAATCGGAAAATTTGCCGTTTAAAAATCATTATATTTTTTATCTTAACATTCATACAATTTATATACATAAGTAGGTTGTTTGTGGGGTTTCGCGATCATGATCCTCATACAAAATTTGGATCATGCCTACGCTACAGCCGGCATTTAAGTTAGTTGATTGGTTTGCTACATTGTGTTGTATGGAGTAGGGGTATGTTGTGTGAAAATCGACCATTACCGATGTTCTTTAGGTAGGGTGTCAAACCGCAAAGATGGTGTGACGATTGTAGGGTTTTGATTTTGTTGTGGAGGGGGTGCGTGTGTGTATGTATGTATGTTTTTGAAAATATATGTATGTGTGTGTGTGTGTATGTTAGTTTATAAATGTGCATACCTTAACCCTTTAACGGTCGTTGGGGTTAAATTCGACTCTATGATATTTTGTGTTATGAGGCGGCAGCGTGTTCGGTTTTGCTTAAAGTGAAGTCGTGGTGGATGTTATTTTTGTTGAAGTTAGAGGGTTAATACAATATGAATTAAACTACATTAGGGCGGTTTACGAAAGTCTGTGATTTTTTTGCTAGTATTTAATAAATAAAATTCATTAACTGCGGTATATATTAATATCCCTAATACTACTCGTATTTGTTATCAGTATAAAATGTTAACCACATTATTTAAAAAACAAAACACTAGTATTTAATAAATATAAATAAATATAAATAAATTTTGTTATTTGATAGTCTTTGGGTAGCTGTTTTGAGTTATCGTTGGTATGCTTATGTAGGGTTACTGTATTGCATTTATGATTGCGATCTCTGGGGAAATAATCTAATACCTACAGAGAGTGGCAACCATGTTGTGAATGGAAGTGGGTAGGGAATGTATTTGATAATGTATGTTGTATTAATGTATGTGATTGTATCTTTTTTTACTTTGAAGAATATCATTGCTTATGTGTTGTGTTTGGCCTGCGAGAGTTTTTCATACATATTTACAAATGAATGTGTATATGTTTTCTAGGCTATTGACGTTGCTATTCTTATGCAGATAGAAAATATTGTGTTGGCATAGGTTTTATATGTACAAGTGAATTTCAGATGTTAAATGTTTTGAATCAAATCAGGTTGATAAGCAGATTTTTTGAATAGGGGTAATGATATTTTTATTTCAGTATATTTTAATTTAATGTAACAATTATAGGAAATATTTTTTGGAGACATACACTAAAACTTATAGAAGCATCTACTTTTACGTGTCCCGATTTTTCTCGTACCTTTTATTACAAACTGATGCTAGAGATTTTGTTCTGGATGTTGCTGTGTATATGAATTTCACCATATATCGTAATACTATCACACTCACTATCCTACACAATCTAAAAAATCGCACGACTTTGTATGACAGTGTATCACTGCCTTAATATATACAGTTAAAAATAATGTAAACAAAACTATAAAGTTATTGCGAATTTGCGAACTGAAAAACATTTACAATATAATAAAAAAGTGCCGACATATTTTACCCACAATGGAAACGCACTATAACATAGTGTCCACACCTGATGAATGTATATCATGATGAATGTCAAATTGATATCATGATGAAAATTCATCACGTATAGACTCAATTTATTAATATTATAGCAGCCTTATGATATAATCATCAGAGCTCACGGCCTGATAAATTCATTTTGATATCAAATTTAATTTCAAAGACGGTGGGCCTGGTTCACGATATCGGCAAGTAGAACGTTGTCGCACACTTACATTGGAAACAACAACAAAGTTTTAAAATTTGTTTTTGTTTTGAATGTAAGTGTGCGACAAGTCGAACGCAGTCGATATCGTGAATCAGGCCCGGTATTTTTCAAATACTTGTTTGATTCATCATGATATAAAATCATCAAATTATAAAATCATCATATTTTTAAATAGGATATCAACACATTCATACATATGTATGTATGTATATGTACTTACATACTGTCACAAAATTGTTACCAAATTGTGATAGTTAATTATTTAATGTTTCTGTATGTCCAATACCACCAAACGTGTCCTATAGCTTATAACATAAGCATTTACAGAAAAATTTTTTGCTGCAGTAATGTGTGTAAAACTAAACTAAAGCTTGTTCGTGTAACTGCTGCGTAAATTAAATGTAGCAAAAGTAAAAGAATAAACAAAAATTGTGAGTGAATTTTAATCAATGTTCATTATAGCCGAACTATATGTGTCCCAACATTTTTTACAACATTTAATTTTATTTTCTTTTCCATATAAAAACTTATTCAAAGTAAATTCAGCATAAAAAAGTCAAACTAAAAAAAAATTAAAAAAATCGGCGGCTAATTTTAATCGTCTGACTTAAATCGGCGGCTAATTTTAAGCCGATCCTTAGCCGAAAAATTAACGGCGGCGGCGGCTGCCAAAAATCATCGGCGGCGCGGCTTGAGCCGGCTAAGCCGTCACGGCGCAGGTCTCTGTATGTGTACAGTCTCGTCAGAAAACGTTAGTTTAACGAAAAACTTTCCATTTCTTCAAAGATTGGTGTTCCTTCTATGTTTTATAAAAAATTCTAACGGTCCACCAAATAACTGATAAACATACATATGTATGTATATACATACATACATTCATACTTACCAAGTAACAAACAAATTTTTTTCTTTATTGCTTAAATCGAGAAAAAGCAAAAAGAAAAATTGTTTTGTTTAAAATCATTTATATGTACATACATATGTATGTATGTATGCATTTACTTCTGACAAAATATATAGGTCAGTAAGCCAAACGAAGCAGCTGATACATAAGAACATTTAGTAACAAATGGTTACGAGGGTAGCAGGAAAAGTAACAAAAGGTAAAAATAAATTGTTATGTTTTTTATTTTTTAATAAATCGATGAAAACATAAGATATTTGGATTAATGAATACAAATTTTTCCCGTAATCAACCCCCGTCGTACACATATGTCAGATCATCATACACATACTTTCACTTCATGAAATAGTGAAACAAATAATTTGAAATTTATTTAATTATTTAAAATTTTATCAACCCCCATATATTGGTCGCTTATACGAAGCACAATTGAAAATTATCTTAAATTTTCTCCCACAACAAATAATTTGAAAATTTACTTAATTATTTCAAATTTTATCAACCCCCATATATTGGTCGCTTATACGAAGCACCATTGAAAATTTTCTTAAATTTTCTCCCACAACAAATAATTTGAAAATTTATTTAATTGTTTCAAATTTTATCAACCCCCATATATTGGTCGCTTATACGAAGCACCATTGAAAATTTTCTTAAATTTTCTCCCACAACAAATAATTTGAAAATTTATTTAATTGTTTCAAATTTTATCAACCCACATATATTAGTCGCTTATACGAAGCACCACTGAAAATTTTTCTTAAATTTTCTGCCACTCGTGAAACAAATAATTTGAAAAATTTGTTTAATTATTTAAAATTTTACCCCCCACATATTGGTCGCTTATACGAAGCACCACAGCAAAATTTGATTAAATTGTTCTCCCATACATCCTGATCGCTTATACGAGGCATCTGTGGAAATTTACATTTTTGCAACAATCGAACACAGGTCACTTATACTAAGTACCCGTGAACATCTGGCTTGCGGATTTTTTAACCCCGATACATTGATCGTTATCCCGATAGCGGTGACGACCTCTCAAAACCCCCCATAAAAACATTTTGTCAATAACTACTACTTTTTTCCCATTGGAATGGCAACGTTAAACAATTTGACATGGCATGGCAAAACCTCATGCATCGTTATGAAAACAAGAGGGTCCTAGTCAACGCACAATTGAAATCACTTTTCAATATAAAACCGATGTCGCGGGAAACTGGTTCTGATTTAAGGCGTCTGCAGCGTACAATTAGCAATTGTATTACAAATCTTCGTTTGCTTCAAATTGACACCGAGAACTGGGATTTAATATTTGTGTATATCTGCTTGACCTGCTTGCCTGAAGTTACCCTTAATTTATGGGAACAATCTTTGCCGCAAACCACCGCTTTGCCCACTTGGACGCAGCTTGATGTATTTCTAACATCTCGGTTTCACATTTTAGAGTCGGTTGCTGATATTCGATCAACCTTTGCGAGCTCGAATGGTTCAAAACCCGCACAGCCGGCTAAGCTGAATAAATCTAATTCGTCTTCCAAGCAAAAGCTTCAAAGTTACCAGACTAATATTTCCAAAGAAAAGAAAGTAAAATGTGCCCTTTGTCCGCAATTTCATCCCCTCAGATTTTGTTCCATTTTCCTAGCAATGCCAATCGAAGAACGCTATGCTACGGTTAAACACCAAAATCGATGTACCAATTGTCTGGGAACATCTCATGGATCTCAAACATGCAAAAGCAAATATGCTTGTCATACGTGCAAACTTAATCACCCGCCTTTAGATATGAGCCCCTCAACGTCAGCACAAGCCGCTGACAGAATGCTGCAATCGTTCTCAACACATCTACCATCAACGACACAATTTGTCATCCTAGGCACAGCTCTTGTTGACGTATATCAGGTCGAATGCAAATATACAGTTCGCGCGCTGATTGATTTTGCATCTGAGGCAACTTTCATTTCACGAAAACTACAAAACTGTCTGGGCCTTAGCACGCGATCATCCCAAGCTCAAATACATGGCTTAGGTGATTCACTAACTGCTACCTCAGCGCAGACATGCCCCATTAAAATAGGCTCTCCTATCGATCCATCGTTTGAACTGTTTGCAGAGGCATTAGTCATAAACAAGCTGACAGGTCAGCTTGCATATTACCCCCATCATTGCCGGCATACAGCAGTTTTTCACATTTACAGTTAGCCGATACTTACCGCAGCGGTGGGTCCGAAATTGACCTACTTCTCGGTGGAGATGTTTACCCAAAAATAATTCGAGATGGCTGCACTGGGATAGACAACAGTCTTTGATTGCGCAGAAAACTATTTTCGGATAGATAATTACTGGCAAGGTAACCGCCAATCCGTGTTAAAAGGCAATTTTATCATTTTATAACACCGTCGCGTTGGATAATCAACTTCGACGTTTCTGGGAGCTTGAAGATCTCCCGAACAAAGCAAAATCATCACCAGAGGACACATATTGCTAGAATCTGTACACCTCGATTACCTTCCGCAATCAAGATGGTCGATACGTTGTATCACTTCCTTTTAAACAAGAATACCCCGGAAAATTAAATATTGGTCAATCCCGAAAAATTGCGTTATCCCAATTTCTACGAAATGAAGCGCGCTTGATCAAAAACCCCCAACTCAAAGCTGAATATGATCGAGTTATTACAGAATATTCTGCTCCTGGCCAAATGGCCAAGGTAACCCCTATAAGTGGTGACAGCGGCACATATTATTTGCCCCATCACGCTGTTATAAAACCCGATAGCACCACAACAAAATTACGTGTGGTGTTTAATGCATCAAATCCCTCAGCAAATGGAGTCAGCCTCAACGATTTACTTTATACTGGCCCAATTCTCCAGGCAGAATTATTGATCTTAATATTAAGATGGAGATTTTTCCGCTACGTTTTTAACGCGGACATCGAAAAGATGTACCGCCAAATTTTAGTCCACCCCTCTCATATCCCCTTTCAGCGAATTTTACATCGAAATTCGCCAACTGAATTCATTCAAGACCACGAATTAAAAACATTCACCTATGGCGTGAACTGTGCCCCCTACCTAGCAATCAGGACGTTGCTAAAGCTCGCCAAAGAGAGCGAATTCGATCACCCTAACGTGGCCGAAGTCCTACGGAACTATATGTACGTCGACGACGTCCTTTCTGGAGCACATACCATATCATCGGCGCTAAAATCACGCGATGAACTCATAAAAGTTCTTGCTACAGCAGGCTTTTCGCTTCGAAAGTGGACGGCAAACAATGAAATGTTACTAAAAGGACTGCCGTCGACACACTTGCTGGATGAAGAGTTTCTAAAATTATCAGACTCCAGTATAACCAAAACCTTAGGCCTCAGATGGAATGCTGGAGGCGATTATTTTTATTTTAAACTCAAAACTACACCCAATCGCAATGTTACTACAAAGAGATGTGTGCTATCTGAAATAGCAAGATTATTCGACCCAGCAGGTTGGCTGTCACCCAAAATCATCGTAGCAAAAATCATTATGCAGCAAATCTGGAAAGATGGTACCGACTGGGACGAAGATTTGAATCCCCTGACGATGCAAAAGTGGCATGAATTCCTTGACGACTACATAAACATTGAACGAATTAAAATTCCCCGTTTCATTGATTTTGATCCCGCCTATAAAGTCGAAATACACGGCTTTTGTGACGCGTCGGAAAAAGCATATGCAGCATCCATTTACCTTCGCTCTGAGTTCCAAAGATATGTCGCCAATCATCTTCTGGCAGCCAAAACGAAAGTTGCGCCAGTGAAATTCGTTTCCTTACCTAGGAAAGAGTTATGCAGAGCTGAACTACTGGCAAACATGATAGAGTCTACTCAATCTCAGCTCAGCCTCAAGGATTACAAAATCTCCTTGTGGACAGATTCCACCATTGTGTTGGCGTGGCTGAAAAAACCGGCTCACAAGTGGAAAACTTTCGTGGAAAATCGAATTTCCTCCATTATTGAAAAGGTAGGCAAGGATTGTTGGTCTCACGTGGACTCCAAAAACAATCTAGCTGATGTGGCATCTCGCGGTACGACGTTTACTGAATTGTCATCAAATGGTTTGTGGTGGCATGGACCTTTCTGTCTCAAACTTCCTCATAATGAATGGCCATCAAGAAAGGCTGATTTTGAAACTGAAGAAGAAAAATGGCCAGTACGCGTTCTTACCACTATAGTACACCCCGAAGATATTCTTACCAATTTTTCTGACCTTCCTCGTGCATTACGAGTCATATGTTACATTTTTCGTTTTTACTACCGCCTGCGCGCCAAACAAAGGTCTGATAACATCAACAACGAGCTCTCAGCTAAAGAAATAATTGTCGTTAAAAATCGTTTGATAATCGCCTGTCAAAAATCACATTTCAGCGACGAGTATTCACAATTATTGGAACAAAAAACGCTGTCCCGCAAAAGTTCGCTTCTAACGTTCAACCCATTTATAACTTTCCCCCTTTATTTCTTCCCCGTTATAGCAAATATGCATAATCATCGCCGCAGTCACGACCCCCCCATTGAAGAGCACAAGCTCACCGTCCACCTAAAGGCTAAGGCTCCCGACTGGCGCTTATGTCGGAAAGATCATCCGTTGCGTAAATGCGCAAAATTTAACAAAATGCCCGTGTTGCAGACGATCTACCTGAAAGGCCGCCAGCAAAATGCCTGGATCGTAGCGTCACTGAGGCTTATCGCAATTTGCGCTTGGCTGATCCCGACTTTTTCGAAAGCCACACCATCAATTTTGTTTTGGGAGCGGACGTGTATCCCAGGTTAATGCGGAGTGGTATCCAAACTGCCTCTATTGGGTCCCCATTGGCACAAGACACTATGCTGGGATGGGTCATAATCGGAAAATTTGCCGTTTAAAAATCATTATATTTTTTATCTTAACATTCATACAATTTATATACATAAGTAGGTTGTTTGTGGGGTTTCGCGATCATGATCCTCATACAAAATTTGGATCATGCCTACGCTACAGCCGGCATTTAAGTTAGTTGATTGGTTTGCTACATTGTGTTGTATGGAGTAGGGGTATGTTGTGTGAAAATCGACCATTACCGATGTTCTTTAGGTAGGGTGTCAAACCGCAAAGATGGTGTGACGATTGTAGGGTTTTGATTTTGTTGTGGAGGGGGTGCGTGTGTGTATGTATGTATGTTTTTGAAAATATATGTATGTGTGTGTGTGTGTATGTTAGTTTATAAATGTGCATACCTTAACCCTTTAACGGTCGTTGGGGTTAAATTCGACTCTATGATATTTTGTGTTATGAGGCGGCAGCGTGTTCGGTTTTGCTTAAAGTGAAGTCGTGGTGGATGTTATTTTTGTTGAAGTTAGAGGGTTAATACAATATGAATTAAACTACATTAGGGCGGTTTACGAAAGTCTGTGATTTTTTTGCTAGTATTTAATAAATAAAATTCATTAACTGCGGTATATATTAATATCCCTAATACTACTCGTATTTGTTATCAGTATAAAATGTTAACCACATTATTTAAAAAACAAAACACTAGTATTTAATAAATATAAATAAATATAAATAAATTTTGTTATTTGATAGTCTTTGGGTAGCTGTTTTGAGTTATCGTTGGTATGCTTATGTAGGGTTACTGTATTGCATTTATGATTGCGATCTCTGGGGAAATAATCTAATACCTACAGAGAGTGGCAACCATGTTGTGAATGGAAGTGGGTAGGGAATGTATTTGATAATGTATGTTGTATTAATGTATGTGATTGTATCTTTTTTTACTTTGAAGAATATCATTGCTTATGTGTTGTGTTTGGCCTGCGAGAGTTTTTCATACATATTTACAAATGAATGTGTATATGTTTTCTAGGCTATTGACGTTGCTATTCTTATGCAGATAGAAAATATTGTGTTGGCATAGGTTTTATATGTACAAGTGAATTTCAGATGTTAAATGTTTTGAATCAAATCAGGTTGATAAGCAGATTTTTTGAATAGGGGTAATGATATTTTTATTTCAGTATATTTTAATTTAATGTAACAATTATAGGAAATATTTTTTGGAGACATACACTAAAACTTATAGAAGCATCTACTTTTACGTGTCCCGATTTTTCTCGTACCTTTTATTACAAACTGATGCTAGAGATTTTGTTCTGGATGTTGCTGTGTATATGAATTTCACCATATATCGTAATACCAACAGAGAATTGTGGAAATGTGTATGTGTGTGCGTGTGTGTGTATGTTAGTTTATAAAAAGTTGATAATATTTGTAGCAAACGCAGGTGCAGTGGTTTCTATTGCTGTAAAAAGTTTATAATTAGAATTATAAAAATTTTACGTTTGTGATAAGAAATGAATATATGGATAGAAATGTTTTTTAAAATAAAACTATTTAACCACAAATATGCATTCTTTAACTGTAATTACTGAATTTGTTTGTTTTGTGTGAAATACATATGTAACTATGAAATGAAAAAATTTTTGTAGTGTATTGGTTGAAATCTACAGCTTAAGTAAATATAGGAATATAATTAAATAATTGCGTATGTGATTGTATATGTATTGAAGTTGATTTGATAAAAAAAGTTATATGTAAATCGTATACTCTAAGAAAGAGATTAAATACTGCATATGTTCAAATATATCATCATTCTTATTTCAACCACTTTTCTCTAACAACGTCTAAATAAAAATATTTATAAAAATGACTAAATTTATTTGTGAATTTTGTAAGAAAGAGTTCACTACGAATACAAATTTAAGGAGACATATTAGATTACATCATCAAGGGTCTTCCTCATCGTTTAAGTGTACAACGTGTAAGCTATATTTTTCAAACCGCGAGGAATGGGAACAACACTCTCATACTATATCAGACAGCGGTGCAATCAATATATATTGTGACAAATGTAGAACATATATATCAAATACTAAATGGCATTATCATATAAGAACAAATATGCATAAAACTAACAGTGCGGAAAAAACAGAGAAATATAATAACTATGACGGTAGTTTAAAGTGTATCAAGTCTGTATTCAATAATCGCATCATAACATATTTGATTGAAAATAGCAATGAAACTGATTTAATACCAGAAAACTTTCTGTATACAATTAGAGACAATGTCATGGAATTGTTATATAATGTGACACAGGAATATTCGAGTATAAAATTTAATATTGAATTATTTTGCGAGTATATGTTGGTTAAGGAAGATCATGATACATGTATCATAGAAGTTAAATCGCATCAAACAAAAATGGTGATCCTAAGCATATCAACGACAAGTGATGACATTATTGACCTTTATAATGAACAATGTAATAATATAATTAAAAAAATGAGTGAATTTCAGGAACGTGATAGCGGATGGTCATTAATTAAAATATCACATCTTGAAATCAATGTCAACAAATATAAATGTATTAAAGGGTCACAATATATTCCATTACCTCTAACAATACAGAGAAAGTTTGCTTGCATCAATGTCCAAAATACTGATATATATTGTTTTAAGTGGGCTATAATATCAGCACTTTATCCAGTTGATTTGAATACCAATAGATGTTCATCATATAAAGTTAACAACATAAATGAAGAAATCATAACGCTTGAAAATAATATAATATTAAATTTTAAAAGTCTGCATTTTCCTCTACCACTTAATAAAATCAAAGTGTTCGAAAGTAAAAATCCTGATATAAGTATTAATGTGTTTGGATTGGGCGATGATAATAATATAGTCGGTCCATACTATTTTACTGTGCAGGAAAAATTCCAACACATCAATTTGTTGCTTTTGGAGGAAGGAGAAGGAAGATTCCATTATGTATGGATAAAAAATATATCAAGGTAATTGTAAAGAATATATATTCTTCAATAATTTTATACTAATTAAGTTTTTCTTTATATTTACAGATTAATTAAAAGTCAAGTAACGAAACATAAAACTATGGCATATGTATGCAATACCTGTTTAATACATTTCCATTCTCATTCATCATTAAACATACACAAACAGCATTGCAATAAAATGATAACTAAGATGCCAACTGAAGACAATAATTTAGTAAGTTTTAGGAATTTTAAAAAGCAAATGGATGTACCTTTTATAGTATACGCTGATTTTGAATGTATTCTAAAATCAGTTGATATTCAAAATTCTGCAAATATTAAATCTATACAAAAGCACATTCCATTTGCATACAGTTATTATATTAAATGTACATTTAACTCTAATTTAGATATATTTAGAATTTATAATGGTGCTGATGACGCACCTAATCATTTCTTTAAGAGTTTAGTTAAAGATGTAAGATATATCTATAAGAATTATTTAAGTGTAGTAAAACCAATGAATTCCTTAACACCACTTCAACAGATCAGACAAATGGAGGACAAAATATGTCACATTTGTGAATGTTTGCTATCTGTTGAAGATCTTGTGGCTGATCATTGTCATCTAACGGGTGAATATAGAGGTCCCGCACACAAAAAATGCAATTTAGAATTTCAAATTGCAAACTTCATTCCGATATTTTTTCACAATCTTTCGGCATATGATTGTCATTTGTTTATTAGAGAATTATCATGTATTAAAGGTGATATAAATATAATTCCTTTCAATAAGGAATTATATGTATCTATATCGAAAAGAATTTCGGTTAATGATTGCATTGATAATGATGTTGATAATGATGATGATGATGATGATGATGGTGATGATAATGGTGATAATGATAAGACAATAGAATTACGTTTTCTAGATTCTTTTCGATTTATGCCGTCGAGCTTAGAAAAACTAGCTAGCTATTTGTCTGATGATGACTTGACGACAGTAAAATTAATCTATCAAACTCATAATGAATTCAGTTTAATGAAGCGTAAAGGTGTCTTTCCATATGACTTTCTTAACTCAGTTGATCGGCTGGAGGAAACACAACTACCACCGCGATCATGTTTCTTTAATAAACTTACAAATGAGTCGTGCAGTATAGATGATTATGAACATGCTGAAAATGTTTGGAATACATTTAATTGCAACAAATTGTTGGACTATCTTCTATTATATCTAAAAGTAGATGTTCTCTTGCTATGTGATATATTTGAAAATTTCCGTAAAGTTTGTAAGAAAATTTACAATTTAGACCCTTGTCAATATTATACTACTCCAGGCTTATCTTGGGATGCAATGTTGAAAACAACTAAAATAGAATTGGAATTACTAACAGATATTAACATGTACAATTTCGTTGTACGAGGTATTAGGGGAGGTATTGTTCAGTGTAGTAAACGGCACACCATAGTAAATAATAAATACGTTAATGATTATGATCCCACAAAAGAATCAAATTATCTAATGTATTTTGATGTAAATAATTTATATGGATATGCAATGTCGCAGTATCTTCCCTTTAAAAATTTTAAATGGTTTGAAAACGTTGAAGACTTTAATATACATGTAGTGGAAGAAGACTCAGAAATTGGTTACATATTAGAAGTAGACTTGGAATATCCAAGTACACTGCACGACCGTCATAGCGATTTTCCATTCTGTGCAGAAAATAAAAAAATTGGGGGCATGAAACAGCAAAAATTAATAACAGACTTAAACAATAAAACCAATTACATAATACACTATCGCAATCTGCAACAATGTCTTCAACATGGTTTGATTTTAAGGAAAATTCATAGAATTCTTCAATTTAATCAGTCAGATTGGTTGAAAAAATATATTGATATAAATAACTATCACCGAACATTAGGTAAGAATGTATTTGAACAGAACTTTTTTAAATTGTTAAATAATGCAGTATATGGGAAGACAATGGAAAATGTTGACAAAAGAAAAGATATAAAATTAGTATGTGAATGGGAGAGTAGGGGGAAGAGATTAGGAGCTAGAGCTCTTATTGCCAAACCTAATTTTCACAGTTGTCTGAAAATTCATGAACAAATGGTTGCGATTCAATTGAAAAGAGTACGAACTGTGTACGACAAACCCATTTACATTGGATTTTCTGTCTTGGAACTCTCGAAACATAAAATGTATAATTTTCACTACGAATATATGAAACCGAAATATTGTGAAAATATTAATTTAAATTACATGGACACGGACTCGTTTATATATGATATTAGAACGGATGATCTATACAACGATATTAGAAACGATGTACGAAATCAGTTTGATACATCTGGGTATCCGAAAGATAATATCTATAATTTACCGCTTGTCAATAAAAAAGTATTAGGAATGATGAAGGATGAATGTAATGGTAAAATAATTAAAGAGTTCATTGGTTTACGCGCTAAAATGTATTCAATTAAAATTGATGAGGAGGAAAAAGAAATTAAAAAAATTAAAGGAGTTAAAAAATGCGTAACCAATAGACTAACGATTAATGACTTTAGAAAATGTTTATTTGAAAAAAAAATGTACTATGATTCTATGTATGTATTTAGATCAAAGATTCATGAAATATATACTCAACACATTAGTAAATTAGCATTAAGTTATTTAGATGATAAGCGATTTATTAGAGATAATAGTATTAATACATATGCATGGGGACATTATGCAATAAATAGTCAACAACCATCATCATCATCATCATCATCATCATCATATCCAAATGAAAATGTATTAACATCATCTTCAAGTGATAATATTGTACAATAGTATTAAGTGATTTTAGATTATAAGTGAATATATAACGTGAAAAAAACAATAAATAAATAAATAAATAAAGAATATCATTAAAATATTTTAGTTTGTTTTTATTTTAAACTATAGTCATCTATTGAATAGGAATTTTAAACACAAGTAACCACAATTTGTTTTTGTGTGAATAAAATTTAATCGTGCTTGTTCTTAACCTTACTCAACTAAGTTGATATAAAATTTAATCGTTTAGAAATAAAAAAAAAATCAAAACAAAACTTTTTTATATATTATTTTATTTTTTTGAGAATTTTATAATATAATAAAAATAAATCTCATATTGAAGTATATATAATATTATTGAAGTTCATCTTTATTGATCCAAGAATTATATTGATTGGAAAATCCCAACCATTTTACGTACGTCTGGTGCCCCTTAGTTTTAATAACATTTTCAATCAAGTATGTATTTGGAAAATGTGTCTTTAATAGTTCATGTTCATAGAATCCACCAACAATCGGATTCCTTTGATAGTCTTCCAATAAATAGGTAAGGGGGTTTGTGTTCTGTAAAGTACGAATTTTAAAAATTTCAGTTGTCCAGTTTGGAGTATATCCTTTTGAAAAAATATGTTTATATTTGCTAATTCGAACGTGATCTCCAACTTTTAGTTTACCAGATTTATATATTTTGGGATGATTATAGACTTGTTTTAGTATAGAACTTTCATTTTCTGTGTTAACAGACTTTGGTGTCATTCCAATTGTTCTATGCTTTTTATTATTATATTGATCAATTAAATCCTTGCATATATGTATCCATTGATAATTTCCTTGTAGACTAAAATTTTTCCACATCATTCCTTTTAGAGTTCTATTAAATCGTTCTACAATAGACGCTTTCATGATACTATATGTAGAATAGTGGTTGATATTATGTTTTTTCATCAAGTTTTGAAATATTTTATTATAGAACTCTTTACCATTATCGGTTTGCAAGTTTTTTGGAATTCTCTTTAGCGAAAAAATAGATTGCATAGCATTGGTTATATCTTCACTACTTTTAGATTTTACAGGTACAGCCCAAGCAAACTTTGAAAATGTATCTATAACTGTTAAAATAAATCTATAGCCTTTGTTATATTTTGAGTAAGCACCCATTTCAACAAGATCTGCTTGCCAAAGATCATCAATTCCCTTGACCACCACTCGACTTTGATTAAACAAAGCGTGTACAAGTTTTCTTTATTCTATGACAAAATTCTCGTAGACGAATATTCGACTCGACATACGCAATACGGGTGATTATGATTGGTTGGCTAGACAGTTCTAATGGACTAAAACTTGAAAACATCTTCATATTTAAACTCAAAATCTCTCTAACAACCTAAATATAAATACATGTAGAAATTAATTTCATTAGTGAAAATCATGGGTATTACACATTTACAGATAATGAATCTGTTATTTCTTTTAAGAAAGCTAGAAGTAATACCAATACGATATTTAACCATGTTGTATGTGAGAAGTATATTTTTGTATGGGGTGAGAAAAGAATGTTGATGTATTCTACTAATGTCAAACTTATACTAAAATCACCAAACATTTGATAGGAAATAATCATAACGTAACTATAATGTTTAAGTAAGATGAGAAAAATATAAATCATGTTGGAATTAAAAATATGGAATTTTGATTATAAGCAAAGATAGTGAATTAAGTGATGATCGTCATAGAAAATAATTTGAGTACATAGCAGTATAGTTTTTCGCATTTTATCTGGCCTTAAACTTCATTCATCTAAATGTTATAAATGTTCAGCTACTTGTAAACTGATGACCCAATTTGAAACAGATAATCTGATCTGAAAATCTGAACAGCTCCTGATAACCTGATCTGTTTTACAGATCAGTTGCCTGACAACCTGATCTGAAAACTAGACCAACTCCTGATATGCTGATCTGAAAACCAGACCAGCTCCTGATAAGCTGATCTGAAAACCAGATCAGGTCCTGATAAGCTGATCTGAAAACCAGACCAGCTCCTGATAAGCTGATCTGAAAACCAGATCAGGTCCTGATAAGCTGATCTGAAAACCAGACCAGCTCCTGATAAGCTGATCTGAAAACCAGATCAGGTCCTGATAAGCTGATCTGAAAACCAGACCAGCTCCTGATAAGCTGATCTGAAAACCAGACCAGCTCCTGATAAGGTGATCTGATAGCTGATACCTGATCTAATAGGTGATACCTGATCTTATAGCTGATACCTCTTATTTGGTATTATTAAACATGGATGAGAAAATTTTAAAACAGTTGGTGTTGACAAGAAATGTCTTGAAGAAAAAGCTTCGTAGTATAAAAACTGGTGAAATAGATACACGTGAAGAACTAAGAGATATATTTGATCCTATAACAGAACCTCTCAAAGAATTCATGAATAGTTCTAAAAATATTGACAGAATACACAAGAAAGAACAAAGTAAAAACAATATAGAATCTGAAAATAGTAAATTTTTTTAAGTCTCAGAAACCATCAGTCAAGATAGAGAGAAGTTAAAGAAACTTTCAAAAGGAACAATATTTGATAATACTATCTTATTTAATGATGCTAATAGTGTGAATAATTATGATGATGAAGAAGATGATTTTTACACACAGCCTTCCAACACCGAAGAAACTTATATTGACTTATTAGTCTTAGAAGGAAGAAATGAATTAGATACAAACTATGGCTCACCTAAAGATTTCAGTAATGAATGGAAATTTGGTGATAGAAATCTAAAACTGAATAAAGATAAAATACAAGTTGATGGTCAAATATGAGGCTTAAAAGTGGGTTTATTTTCTTTAATGATTGATAAAACGTGAAAATACTATGACAAATTTGATTTTGAAAACTAAATAAAATATATAATTTCTACCAATGTATACATAGAGAATCATCATCATTCACTGACGGAGAACAATGTTATCAGTAAATTGTTTCTCGAAACTCAAATCGAGAAACTAAAGGATGAATTAATAATAAAGCTTAAGGCATTAATATAATTCAAGGATATATTCAAATGCAAATTAATGGAGTTGAGTGTGAAATAAAATTAACGATAGAAGATAGGTATTAAATTGAAAAAAACATTCTAAAAATTAAATCGTCTTTTGGCAAACAAATTGAACAGCTGAGCGATAAAATTTATAGATTGGGAAATTAACTACATTTTAGTATAAATAGCTGAAAATGTATCAAGTAGATCACAACACTCTCCAAAAAACTGTAAAACAACTCAATGTTCTTAAAAAGAAATTTAGTAAACGTAATCCATAATAAATTTATAAAATTGTTTGTGTATTGTAGTGATGTAATGAATGGAATAGATGATGTTTTATGGAGCTGATTTAGGTGAAGTGGGTAGCTATTCTAGAGAAAATAGAAATTATTGATTTTTGCTGACTGTAACTGACACATTCTCAAAATTTATATGGTGAGTATCGTTGAAAATAAAAGCTACACTCGAAAAAAACCAAGTCAATGGAAAATATTTTTGAAATGATATGAGTATCAAAACAAAAAATACAAATAGATGTTGGTAAAGAATTTTTAATAAACACTGCAAAATTCATGCATAAACAGAGGATTAAAAATTACTTAATATGAAAGTATCAATAGTAGAATGATTTAATAGATCATTAAGAGGAATTATGTGATAAGAATTTAGAATTAATGGTTCATATAAGTGGATTGATATAGATATGTATATAAGGATTTACTTAGTGCATGAAATAGAAAAGTTCATTTAACCGGAAAATTAAAATATTTGCGATTAAAGTTAACTCAACGAATAAGAAAAAGTTGCAAAATACAGTATACAGTAATTTGAAGAGGAAACAAAATGTTAAAATTCAATGAAAATATAAATAAAATTACGAAGGAAAAATCTAGTTTGTATTGGTTTTTTTTTTTTTTTTGAAGGATTGATTAGGAATGTTAGGTCTCAGGGAAGGTTATTAGCTTAATGTACTGGAATTCTTTAAACTTGATTGTCTGTATGAAATATTGTGAAAACTTAAGAGTTCAAAATATTCAGAAACACATCATATTATCACTTTTTGTAGTAAAAGGTGTACATTTTCCATTTCGAAAGCTCTAGCACACAAAATTTTAAAATGTGAATATGGTTATTATAATAGATATTTACTCTGTTCATTTCTAGATAAACTAAGGGAATTGGACTTTGATATCTAATCTTTAAGAATGTACATGTGTATGAATGGGTATCAAACAAACTTACTAAATAAATACAGACTTCAACTAGAATCATGCTGAAGCATGCATAAATTGAAAAATGTAATGTAAACAGATCTTACTTTATATCTGTATCTGTATGAGTATGAAATAAATTTACTGAAAAAAATTGGAAGCATGCCGAAGCATGTAGGATTTAAAAAATTCTTCCGTCATACTTTTATAAGGAAAGAAATTTTAAGACTTTGTGGCAAATGAAATAGATATGTATCTACTTTGTTAAAAATTCAAAAGAGTGAATTCGTAACTCTAATATTATAGATTGTTAATTAAAACAGCACGGACTCTCGCGTCACTATCGATAGAAGCATGCTAAAGCATGCATGCTAGCAAAATATTAAACTTGTTAGAAGGTGATGAGAAAGCTATTTTCTAATCATTAATTTGTAGACAGCAATTGTATCTGGATCAACTCCACTCATGAATGAATTGTATACAGGTATGATTGATGGTGATGAGGACCTTTTCGAAGTGAGAAATGATTACATCTGAATGCGATACAACGCAGTCTACGTTAACCCCAATAACGTCAAGGGGTTAAACACCAAATCTTATATAGAAACACTTGAAGTAAAAATTCTCGCAAACATAGATATTCCAATATTTCTAACACTTTATGAAAACACTGATGGTGAATTAATGATGGAGGTAAATGTGTTATTTTAGATCGATTTTCTAGAATAGTTGATTATTAAAGATGTATTTCTTTGCATATGAACTAATTTCTACGTACATACATATATTTACCTATATGTATGTATATATTAATACTTTTAAAATTATATAAATATTTTCTATTTCAAGTAATAAAATCTGAAAAAATAGTAGTGACACATTAGAAGAAAAAATTAATAAAATAAAAAGAAAGACTGACTGACCAACTGATACGTTCACTCTGTCTGACAGATACAAAAAGCTCACTTAAATATATTAGAAATATATACGCAATACGCTAAACTTTAATAAAATGAGAAAAAAAATCACTTCATCCAGAACATCAAATAAAAGCCATAGGCGCTCACCCGTCATAAAATAAAAATATACTCGTACATTATTAATGTACTTAAACATATTATCAGTATGAAGTAACACAATTTGAAGAATAAAAAGTTTAAAATTTAATTATCCCTAACGCTGACAAAGAGGAGACAGAAATGCTGACATACAAAGTCATATTGTATACTAGAGGACCAGTTGAGAGGTTAGACCGAAATTGTAAGAAAACGACTTCGTTTTCTGTTGTTCGCTATTCAAGAAGAAAATAAGATAGTTCATTATGAATTAACTAATTTAAAAGTACATTTAAGTTCAGTCTCATATCCATATGATGATAATCCTAACATAAAATTTAAAAATAAACGTAATGCAATTCTATATAGTTATTATATGTATCTAAGATCCCAGCAAAGGTAGTATATGAACGAATCTCATGCGTTTCTACCTGTACCAGAGTTTAAGATAAAAGCTCCTTTTATTCAATAGTGGGGGCAATTGAATAAAATTTTAATTTGAAATAGTAAGCAAAGAAATCAGCTTAGTGTATTCTTATTCATGATCGTATAATAGAATATATACCCATCAAAGGACAAGTTCGAAAAGTCTTATAAATTGAGTAATATGGAAAACAACATAATTTTTATAGATGTACAAGGTTTCAAAAGTAATTCAAATGATTTCATCGCAAAAGAAGTAGCGATTGTTTTCAACAATTACGAATAATTTATTTCATTATAAAACTCAATAATCAATAAAAAAAGAAGCAAGCTGGCTAACAAAAAACTATCGTTACATAAGCTAGAGTGCTGGATCAGTTTCATTTAAAAATGTTTATAAATGTATAAAAGGCAATGCAAGATGTTCTAAAATAAATGTAAAAGGTGGTGAAAAAAGCCTACGGCTGGAACAAATTTAATATCAAAATATTTCTAAGAATGACTATTAGGCTGCATCAACTTTAAGCAAATGTAAATTAAATAAAGGAAATATTTCTATTATAGTTACTATTACTCTAAAGTATGTATCTTAAGGAATTCAGTTTTACTTAAAACAGAAAATCCTCATTAACTAAATACAGATAAAAATTAAAACGTTTTTTAATTTCAAATAAAAAAAACTATGAAGATATTTCACATCTATACATAAAAAACAAACAACAACAAAAACAAAAAAAATGTATTCAAGCATGGAGTCAAACACATATTTGTATGCACATATGTACATACATACTTAAAATCAATTTGTAGATATGTATGTACACATAATATCAAATTCCTTATCAATACTCAAGTATTTATTAGATATTGACAATCACACTTACATATCTACATCATAAAAATATATGAACAACGCAAACCATTAAGTCAGAGCACATGCCCAAGCTAAACGACCTTATTATGGACAGAGAAACTATAAATTCCCATGATCGTATGAAAAGAAGTTCAGCCAAAGAAGCCGGACGTAGTTAAATAAACAAAATCTGTAATATAAACAAATTTTTCACAGGCAGACTTTAAAGCTGGACAATTTTAAGAATGAGAAAATATAATGCAGTCTTAAATATAAAAACATACTAGGATTAAAAAAAAAAGTTCTGATATATGCTAATATATCAGATGTCCAAATGTCTGGCATGACACACAAAGAGGTGATGACGTAATACACAAACATACATAATGAAATTTTATAATATTATGCAATTCATACACACACACACACACATACACATACACACACACGCACACACATACACATTTCCACAATTCTCTGTTGGTATTACGATATATGGTGAAATTCATATACACAGCAACACCCAGAACAAAATCTCTAGCATCAGTTTGTAATAAAAGGTACGAGAAAAATCGGGACACGTAAAAGTAGATGCTTCTATAAGTTTTAGTGTATGTCTCCAAAAAATATTTCCTATAATTGTTACATTAAATTAAAATATACTGAAATAAAAATATCATTACCCCTATTAAAAAAATCTGCTTATCAACCTGATTTGATTCAAAACATTTAACATCTGAAATTCACTTGTACATATAAAACCTATGCCAACACAATATTTTCTATCTGCATAAGAATAGCAACGTCAATAGCCTAGAAAACATATACACATTCATTTGTAAATATGTATGAAAAACTCTCGCAGGCCAAACACAACACATAAGCAATGATATTCTTCAAAGTAAAAAAAGATACAATCACATACATTAATACAACATACATTATCAAATACATTCCCTACCCACTTCCATTCACAACATGGTTGCCACTCTCTGTAGGTATTAGATTATTTCCCCAGAGATCGCAATCATAAATGCAATACAGTAACCCTACATAAGCATACCAACGATAACTCAAAACAGCTACCCAAAGACTATCAAATAACAAAATTTATTTATATTTATTTATATTTATTAAATACTAGTGTTTTGTTTTTTAAATAATGTGGTTAACATTTTATACTGATAACAAATACGAGTAGTATTAGGGATATTAATATATACCGCAGTTAATGAATTTTATTTATTAAATACTAGCAAAAAAATCACAGACTTTCGTAAACCGCCCTAATGTAGTTTAATTCATATTGTATTAACCCTCTAACTTCAACAAAAATAACATCCACCACGACTTCACTTTAAGCAAAACCGAACACGCTGCCGCCTCATAACACAAAATATCATAGAGTCGAATTTAACCCCAACGACCGTTAAAGGGTTAAGGTATGCACATTTATAAACTAACATACACACACACACACATACATATATTTTCAAAAACATACATACATACACACACGCACCCCCTCCACAACAAAATCAAAACCCTACAATCGTCACACCATCTTTGCGGTTTGACACCCTACCTAAAGAACATCGGTAATGGTCGATTTTCACACAACATACCCCTACTCCATACAACACAATGTAGCAAACCAATCAACTAACTTAAATGCCGGCTGTAGCGTAGGCATGATCCAAATTTTGTATGAGGATCATGATCGCGAAACCCCACAAACAACCTACTTACATATTATATACGTATTTTACCTTAAACGTATATTTATACAAAATAATATTTGAATTATATCATTTTTTTATTGCATCCTTGAATTATAATATTATTGTTATTATAATCACATCCCTTTTTTTTATATATCATTGTAGAACGTCCCTCGTTGCTATTACAATATAGCAAGGGGGGCAGAATGTTGATGCACGGTAACACTGTTTATTTTTTTGCCATTTGTTCTTTTTCGCTTCTTTCGTTTGGAGGAAGAGAAGTTTTGGCAAGTCAAGTATTAGCAACCAAGCATTCAAGTTGTGTGAAATCAATGAGATAAAATAAAATTAAATTAATTTTTTGGCTTACTTCGTGTAGTACCAAAATAACCTGTTGTGTGTTTATAAAAGAAAAGTGAATCTAAAAGCAAAATATATAAAAAAAATCAATCGAAAATCTTAAATAAATATTAGAAACGTTTAAGTTGTTTTCTTATTTGACTAGTTTTGATCAATAAACTATTATTTGATGCAGTTCTTTCACGTCTCAAGTTATTCATCAAAATTCCATTACACAATTATTAGTTTTTGAAAGAAAACCATGATATAAATATAGAAGGTACTTCCATTCTCTCTTTGTTTTTAAAAAATAAGTATTTTTGAAGTTTGTTTTTTGAGAGAAATAAAAAAAATGTTCCCATATCGTAAAAAATATAAGCCTTCCCTTATAAATTTTTTACAAACATGTGTAATTATCTTAACAAAAATTTGAAAATATATAAAGTAATATACATGACTATACATCTGTGAAGTTTAAAAAGTGGTTATGTAATAACTTGGAGCATCTTTTTAAATTTTCTGCCTAAAATAAATATTTTAACTATATTTTCATCCAAATTGATTGATGATTTTGATTAGTTGCCAATGAATTTTCATTAAATTTAGCAAATATTGATTGATATTACATCTTGTTTAATCTACATATATAATTCGCTTCTTGTTGATTTTAACATGTTTTAAAACAAAAATTAATTAAATACCCGATCGGATAATTTTGGCAAGTCTATTTCACAGATTTTTCAGGCTCTTAGACACTGTTGGCGGACACCAGATAATGTAGAGAACTCAAAGAATGCCAAATTCATATTTTTACAATGATTTTTTGTACGTCCACTGTTTGTAATATGCAGCTCATTTTCGCTTTCTTTAACACAACAATACATTTACAATGCATTTCATTGCTTTTCAAGATAATAAAACATTTATCATCACAATTTTTTTTTTAATTGTTTGAATTTATAAAAAAAAAATCTGAAATAATTTTTCAATTAAATTTTCAAACAAACAGGAAACATAGGGGAAATATTAAATTAATACGGTAGCACGATTTTATTGGAAACTTCAGAATACCTATCCTTGTCAGAAGGTGAATGTCAAGAAAAAATGAGAGAATGGAAGTACCTTCTATATTTATATCATGAAGAAAACAATACATCTGTTTATAAACCCATATGTACGTACATACATACATATGTATGTATATATAAAAAAGTAAAAAAAAACAGAGTTCAAATTCGGCTACATTCTCGTGCATAAATTTTCGGATTTATAATTGTTGTATTCAATAAGTTGTGAAGTTGTGAGTAAAAAAAACTAAAAGAAAATATTGATGTGTGCATAATCTGACAAAAGCTGTAAAGATAATTGTGCTACTAATTGTGATAACTTCTCAAGCTCTCAAGTGACACACATCAACTTCTGCAGATCCTAACTCGTCAAATTCAACAATTACAAGCTCCGCTTACTACACCCGGACTTAGTACTGCTAAAGTCCCAGAAACGACTACTGTTCCAGAAACAACCACCTCCCGGTAAGTCATACATTTTCCCACTTTCTATATTTTAACCAACCCCCGTGTTTCCTGCACAAATAGCATTACCAATGTAGATGATTATAACAATATATTTCATATTGGTGAACATGTAATTAAAATACCAATAGGATCTTATGAATTGAATGATATAGTTGATTATATTAAACATCACTATAAGCAGTATTGTCCGGAAAATTAAATTGATATATAAGCTAATAACAATGCAATGCAAGTTAGAGTTAATGGCTCTAAGGATCCCATATACTTTAACAAAGATTACACAATTGGAAAACTGTTTGGATTCAATAAGAAAATTCTAGCTCCTAACCAAGACCATTACTCAGATCTACCAGTTAATATTTTCATCGTGAATATCTTGCATGTTGAATGTAGTACAGTGGTTAACACATATACGAATAACTCACAAGCACACACATTACATGAATTTGCGATCAATGTCCCCCATGGTATAAAATTTTTGAGATTCCTCGAAATCTTATCTATTTTCCAGCTAACTGCCGAGAGATAAGTTCTCTTACTCTACGCATAGTTAATCAGAACGGTGCTTTAATTAATTTCCGAGGAGAGGAAATTACAACACGAATATATTTGAGATCTAGCAATAAATGATAATATACAACGTCAAGCAATCTAAGGATAAAATCGGATACACTCATAAAACACTATTGTAAACCAAACTACAATTAAAGAGATCATTATACAAAAAACATTTGGCGCAAGAAAATAAAAAATTTTTGAAGTCTCTCAATTTAAAGTTGACAAAGAAATGAGTTACATACTAGATGTTCTAGAAAAACCTCAATAAGACGAGAGTATAATTAATAAGGACTATCACACATATACACCATACCTACAATCCTTCAACAATAATAATGAGATTCGAATTTCAATACAAAATCAAGACTTATATATGCTACCCAGCGAAAGCTACATATATGTTGAGGGAAGTATTGTAGATGATAATAACAGCAAAATACCTTTGTTTTTAAATCTAAAACTAAAAAATAACTTTGTGGCACATCTCTTTGACGAAATTCGGTATGAACTTAATGCCATAGAAATTGATCATACAAGACATTTAGCGATTAAAAGCAGCCTAAAAAAATTTGTTTCTTTATCACCAACAGAAAGTGTTGGCTTGTACAATGTAGGATGGAACAAACTCGATGATTTGGATATTTCAAATGGACACTTTAATTTCTATGTACCACTGAAACTATTTTTAGGTTTTGCTGAAGACTATAATAAAATTATACTTAGCGGTAAACATGAATTGGTTCTCTTACGTAGTAAGAACGATGAAAAACTCGTATACTCAGCTGTTGCTACTGACAAACCAAAAATTAGTATCTCAAACATCTCATGGAGAATTCCGCATGTAGAATTATCCGATCTGAGCAAATTGAATATGATTAAAATTATTAACAGTGGTGCTTCTATACCGATGGCATTTCGCAGTTGGGACTGTCACATTAATCCTCAACTAAATATAGGAACTAGCTATATATGGAATGTTAAATTGGCTGCAAATAGAGAACGACCCCGTTTTGTGTTGATTGCTTTTCAACAAGAAAATAAGTTTGTTCACTGTAATCTAAACAATTTAAAAGTGCATTTAAATTCAGAATCATACCCATATGATGATCTAAATATAAAATTTAAAAATGGTTGGGTTGCCATCCTATATGATATGTATCTGCGGTTTCAACAAAGCTATTACATGAGGAAATCACAACCGCTTCTAATTGCTCAAGAATTTAAAAATGGTGTGCCGATAGTGGTAGTAGATGTCAGTCACCAAAACGAAACCCTCTCTAACGGTCCTGTTGATATAAAAATTGAAATTGAAACGGACTCCAACATTCCTACTGATACATCTGCTTTTTGCACTCTCATCCACGATCGAATAATAGAATACATACCCTTAAAAGGTCAAGCTCGTAAAATAATGTAAGTAAAGAAAAGATGATTGGGGATAAGGTTTTCATCGATATGCAAGGATTTAAATCCAATGCAAACATCTTCTTTGCAAAAGAAATATCAATTGTTTTTAACAATAAGGAGCACATAAATTTTATTATTAAACCACCGTTTAACTTCAAAAGATTATCAATAGCAAAACAAAGAGAAGCGAATTGGCTAACAAGAAACTTTCATCATCTGAATTGGAATGACGGATCAATATCATTTAAGAGTGTTGTAAAATTTTTAAAATCCAATTTAAAACATTCTTCAATCTATGTTAAGGGTGTGGAAAAGAAGCAATGGTTTGAGAAACTACTTCAACTTAGGGTTTTCAACATCGAGGATATTGGCTGCATCAACTTTAAGCAAATACAGCTTAAATATCCGGAATATTTTTACTGCAGCTATCATAATTATGGAGTTTGTGCCTTAAGAAATGCATATTTACTTTATCAGGAAAATAACTAAAAAATTTATTTTAATTTTCTATTTTTACATTGTTACAACGTATATTTACGATATTTTTTTATTAAATAAGTAGATTAAAAATATACAAAATTTTGTTCAATCATTTATTTATATGTATATGGTATGTACAACAGACAGAGACAAATGTCAGCAAGCAGTGAAAATAGCAACCAATCTTTGACAATCCCCAATATCACAAACTTCAATTTGTTTACAAAATAAGTGAAAATAATGAATAAATACAACACGCATAATTTGTATATTTTATTCATTTCTTCAAACTCTTTACACATAAAAAAATTAAAAATCAAACATCAACAAAAACAGAAACATTGATATCTCACCAGCATACATAATTACTTTCTATAAATACCCTTCCATGTCCTAAACGAATACTACAATTGCAACAGTGTGCACTAGTGGTAACGTTTATGATTTCCGATTTTTTATTTATTTTTTGTTGTTTGGTATTGCTTTCCCTATAAAAAACATAATGTGAAAGACGTTGCACACATTTTAAAAAATTACTCGGCATTACACACTTGCTTTTTTTATATACATATACGACTACTTACCCATCTGCCAACGCTCAAGTTATTGTAAAAACATACGCAAATATACATGCATGAGCATAACGTTGGCTCCCATTATCACGCATCTCTAATTCCCTTTGACAATCCTAAATATCGTACACTTCAATTTCTTTAACCTTCAAGTAAGTTCACTGCTCATAAATTACATATTTTATTCATCTCTTCAAACTCTTTAAACATAGGAAATAGGAAAATCAAACTAAATAAAACCAACAACAAAAAACATTCATAGATTTCCCACAAGCATACATAATGTCTTTCTAAAATAACCTTGCATGGTCACCAGCTAAAAAGAAAATAAAAAAACTAAAGCAACATTTTCTCTATGCACACACAATCTAAAATCATAAACCTACTGCAACCGCTTAACAAACGAAAAACTACGTACAAACAAGCCCTGCATGCCTACATAATAATGGACATCAAACCATAAAATTAAAACAAAAACACATCGACGGACCGACATCAAACCATAAAATTAAAACAAAAGCACATCGACGGACCGACATCAAACTGTCCTTATCTATGTACAAACAAAAAAGGGTTATGGAAACCCTCGTCAGTTCACACCATTGACACTATTTAACATAATATGTAAATTTTAGCCCATAAGTTTCAAAATTTCGGCTTTAATTACCTAAATTTGACAATTTTAATGGCCATAGAACCGGCAGTATCTAACTACTGAAAATGTCGATTACAGAAGCGATGATTTGATGCACACATGTAAGACAGTAATGCACACCACCTCATATACGTACCTAGTATACATTTCCAAAAGCATTGCCGCATTTGTGGAGTGAATGCCTTTCACTTGCACACAAAGTAAGCGAGATACGGAAGTGTTCATCCAATCAGCATAAAAGCTCAGTATTGCCTAACATACATTGTAAGTTGGCAGTGGACAGTTCGAATACAATCTAGCTTACTTTCGTACACTTTGTAAGCTAGCATTCATTGAACACAAACTATGACAAACATCATTAAAGAGATGTAATGTGGTATGCAGCTTTCGCCACTGGGTAGTACTGCAAGTACCTAGTGAAGTTTAGCTGTCGCATGGTATTTGACATGTTTGATTTATGAATGTTCAAGTGAGAGCGAAAATTTAACAAGTACTTTTTTTTTTTATAACAAACACAACCCGCAAAGCGATTAGTTTGTCTGCGGAAAAACACCCAAAGTCTTTCGTGGGAATCGAACCCACGACCTCTGGACTAAAAGGCTAGCATCGCTGCCACTCATCCACCGGGGCACCCTTGGGTAGCACACACAAACGTGTAGCAACCAATAGTTATTCTATCATTTTGTTGTTCTCAAAAACATGTACATAGGGTAGGGCTGCCATACGTCCTGGTTTTCCAGGATTTGTCCTGGATTTAGACAAATTGTCCTGGTGTCCTGCTCCACTCTTAAATTGTCCTGGTTTTTTGTACCGGAAAATTTACCACCAACTATAATAAAGTAAACAGGACCCACTCTGATTAAATTTTTGTTTCAACTAAGTGCCATAAAAAATTGCACCGTGTAAACAACTGCTACAAGTAATCGAGAACCGAATACAAATTGTTTTCTCTAACATGTTAAACATCGGTTTCATTTGTGAATTGCTGAGTTTCATAATATCATTTTATTTTTGTTTTATTTGTTTAAAATATTAAGAGTTTTCATGAGAATGTTCAAAAGTCTCACAAACTATGCAATTGTGCATTTTTAAGCTCCCGTAAATAAAATTTCAAAAATTGTATAGAAATTTATTCACACAAACCTGTTAAGTTTGCCCAAAAATTTTGACTTCTAAACTTAAGGTGTGCAATTGTGCATTTTGTAAACCACAACTTCTTGCTTTTTTGGATATCTTTGTCTTTTTATTTTTAAAGAAATATATAAATATGTTTTTAAACTAAAAATTGTTATACATTTTCTTATTTTATTATTATTAAATGAAGTAGTTGACGTTTCTTTCCAATTTACATAAGCTGTTTGCACAAAAGGTTAAAAGGGGCTACATGAAACAAGTCTCGCAAGTTTGCCCAATTGCACAAATGGAAATTTTGAGAGTTCTCATGAAAACCCTTAATTATGGTTTTATTTTCCAGGAAATGCCTAAAAGAAAGTATGAGTGTATGACGGGCTCATAGTTCTGGCGGCCCTAACATAGGGCCATAACCATAGTCACAGAATAAAGTCGGTTCGTTTAGAAACAACTTAAAATTAAAAACCTGTTTCTAAATATTTTCCTACTATAGTCAAAAACAAAGTGTGTGTTAAGTTGAACCGACTTTAACTGGGTGTCACAACAAATATGGGAAATTTTTCATACGATCGAAAACAAAATATAAGACACTGTGCTATGAAAAAGGGTTAAATTTAATAAAAAAAGAGAAAATAAAACAACCGAACATAAAAACAACTTAACAAATAAATAATATAGAGAAAATTTAAAAGGTATTGGTATTTTGTATTATTTTAATACAATAAACTATTCAATAATTGGATTATAAATTATTTATAGGAACAAAAGAAGCCAAGAGATAGAAATTCATACATACATACAAATGTGTACATACATACATATACATAATGCGTTTTGTCTTGAACTAAAGAGCCAGAGTCGATGCTAATCTAGTTAAAAACAGCTTCAGCATGTTCTAACTTTAGAACCGAATTTTTCTTTTAAAGTGCAGTTTTTCTCGTCTATGGTAGGTCGAAAGTAAATTTTTTAAAAAAGTGCATTCTAAAATTAAAAAAGTTTACTTCTTTGTTGACTATGGTTATGGCCCATAGTTTTTTAGTATTGCTCGAGTAATGCTATGTTTAGACGACGAGTTGAATCACCGCTTCGCTCTCAGAATCATGTTTATGAATCATGCTGTTTAGAATACGCACTCGTGTTTCGTGTGCAATGTGCCAATTTAGTGCTTTTCGTACTAGATTTAGTGTTTTTTATTTCAAAGCATTGCGGAATTTTTCAACTTGTTGCTTTTTAAAAAAAGGCAATAAATTGGTGCTTTTTCACGTAAAATCCACTGAATATTAATTTGTGATAGTCTGACTTTATAGAAAACACTAAATAAGAATTTCTCACTTTCCAAAAACTATCTGATTACACCCCTTTTAGACACGCAGTATCTATTGCAGAATGTTAATTCAGCTGCGTGAAATACAAAGGAAGAAAAACGTTCTCTTTCACAGTTATTTCTACTTCAATATTTGAACATGGTAACGTTAATAGTCCTAGAGTATTAGAAATGGATTATGATTAGTTGAATTTCTATAATTATAAACTTCAATCCAAAATTGATCAGTTTTGAGCAAATTTGTCCATTTATGTATCATTAAATTTCTGATACTTTGTTCTATATCTTCCATTTCACAATCCCAGGAAAAATTACCGTTTCCCAGAAGAGTTTTTGTAAGCCAGATAGAAGCAATGCATTAAATTTCTAAAAAGCCATTAATTTTTGGCATTACTAATTCCTTTCACCGAAGTAATAATGTATAGTTTTTGTGTACTCAGATGCAAAAGCTACTGGTTTACATTTCTTTTTACTTTTCTTCACGTTGTTAGAGAGCCTTACGTTCCGTTTTTCGAAGCATTTTTGGAAGCTTTCGTTATCAAGAAAGCAGTACATTGCTTTCCTCAGTGGTTAGTAGATTAGATTATTGTAATGAATTTATTTTATAACGTATATGGTATCCACTCTTTTGTTAAAATAATACACCATAATTGGAGTGTCTTGCCAAATAAAAAATAAATTTATGTACATATTTTTTTTTCATATATATTTATTTATTGTATCTTCAAAAATGAACTAACAATAAGTAATCAAATCTTAAATCTAAATATAATTATTAGGCCCGACCAGTATCGGATATAAACTTAGTGATAGTTATAAATAATACATAAGTAGTGATAATCAAAAAGGAAAAAAAAGAAGCATTAAGCAGTCCCATCTGGAGTGTTGAGTATAAGAGCCCTTGTGTCCCTCTTTTTTAAGCGGATGTGTCCAGTAAAGCTCAAAATATTACGGGCAAGCGGATTAGGATGTGACTCGAGTTTTGTTAAATATTTGCCTGCGTATTATGCAATTTCTTCACTCACTAGTGGCATATTTAAATCACGATGAACATTTGAATTTTTAATGTACCATGGAGCAGATGTTATCAAACGTAAAATTTTGTTTTGCCTTCGTTGGATTTTCTCAATATTTGAAGCTGAAGCAGTGCCCCATAGCTGAATTCCATAGCACCATATTGGCTTCAAAAGCGACTTGTATATCAAAAGTTTGCAGTCCAGGCTGAGTGTTGAATTTCTGCCAATTAACCAATATATTTGAGTTAATTTAAGTTTCATTTGGGTTAACTTAGAGTCAATATGATATTTCCATGTAAGCCTTCGATCAAGGTGTATTCCAAGGTATTTTACTTGAGAATGTTGGGGAATATTTTGATTGTTGATTCGAATGGGGGAACAGGTATCTTTTCTTAGGGTAACCGTTATATGAACACACTTTTGTTCATTTACTTTTATTCTCCATAAATTCAACCATATTTCAAGCTGGGTAATGTGTGCTTGGAGATTGCGGGATGCCTCATCAGGGTTTTTGTGAATACTCAAACAGGCTGTATCATCGGCAAATGTAGAAGTGTGTATGTTATTGCTCACAGGCATATCGCAAGTATATATTAGATACAAGACTGGCCCCAGAATACTACCCTGTGGCACACCAGAAGACATAGACTCGGGTTCACTCATGAAGTCTCCCTCCACAACGGTAAATTTCCTATCAACAATATAACTTTCCAAAAGCTTTTCTATGTTTATTGGTAGGTATGTCTTCAATTTTAAAACTAGGCCTTCGTGCCATACTTTATCAAATGCCTGAGAAACATCAATAAAAAGGGCAGAACAATACTTTTTTTCTTCAAATGTCCTCCTTGCAACTTGAACCAATCTATGCGTTTGCTCAATAGTTCTATGCTGACTTCTAAAACCAAATTGATGGTCCGGGATGCACCCACTATCAGCTAAAATTGTGGACAATTTAGTCATTAACAGCTTTTCGAAAATCTTTGAAATTGTTGATAGTAAGCTTATAGGCCTATATGACTCAGCCCTGGCCTTGCAATCATTTTAATCTTGGCAAGTTTCCAGTTATGTGGAAAATACTGCATTCGTAAAATTGCATTAAAAATAAATAGCAAGATTCTTATTGCAATATGAGGCAATTTCATCAGCATCTTGTTACTAATGCCATCAATACCTGGAGCTTTCTTCGGGTCGAGTTCAGCAACTATTTTTTGTAGTTCACGCATCTTAAACCTTAAGGGATGAGGGGGTAGAGATACTACACTCGGTAATCCGGCAGCACCCGTACATGAATTGGGAGTGAATACAGATTTTAAATGCTCAGAAAATAAGTTACCTTTCTCACTATCGCTTCTTGCCCAGCCTCCGGTCGAAGTACGCAGTGGTGATTTGAGATCAACGGGTCGTTTAAGATTTCTAATAGCGCGCCATAAAGAGTAATTAGATGTTGACGTTACATCAAGACCTTCTAAATACTTTTCCAGTAATGCAGTCTTTTCCGACGATAGCAGCTCTTTGAGTCGTTTAGTACATTCTTTAAGTCTGATTTTATTTAAAGGTGATCGGTGTTGTTGCCATTCTCTTCTAGCTCTCCTTTTTTCACATACAAGACGTTCAATTTCCGTAGAATAAATTCTATTAAAGCCAGTCTGCGGATAGTAAGTAGTGGCATGTTCAGCAGCCTGTTTAATATATTCGTTAAGTTTGGCAATACTAAATTCAATATCATCAGGTGATCTAAGCTGAATGTTTTGTACGCAGTGACTACTAATATTTTTTTTGGATCCTAGCCAGTTGACCCTATTAATCGTTTTCGCATGAGTTAGTTAAATCACTCCTTAGTGGGTTGAAAATTGTAACTATTGTGGGAGAGTGATCGGAGGACGGATCTAGAGAGCTCTCTACGTGAATTAAGTCCCTATGGATATTTTTCGTGACGCCAAAATCTATAACATCTGGAATTTTTCTTACGTCAGTAGGCCAATAAGTAGGCTCCCTACTCGAAATGACATTTAAGCCCATTTTTGAAATTGTATTAAACAACGCTCTACCTCTAGGTGTAACAAGACGCGAGCCCCATTACGTATGTTTTGCATTGTAGTCACCAGCTGCCACGAAACAAGATCCAAGCGATTTGTAGAACATCTCATACTGATCTTCGGTAACTGAAAATCTGGGAGGTGAATAAATTGAAGATATCACGAAATTCGCACAAAAATGTTCTACGAAAATATTCGTAGCTTGCATATATTCTTCACTAACATTCTCAAGGATATAGTGCTTGAGTCTTGACTTAATTAGAATTGCTGATCTACCGCATGCTCTCCCTCTCGGGTCCTTTGAATCATATAGAGTGTAACCATTTATTTCAAAGCAGCTCCTCGAAGTCAAGTGAGTCTCAGAGACCAACATTATATCAATATTTTTTTCCATGAGGAAGAGTTCAAGTTCATTTTTATGTTGGCGAATGCCGTTTGCGTTCCAGAAACATAGTTTTAACGTGTTCATGGTTTGTTGACTAATGCTTGAAGCAGAGTATTCTGCATTCTCAGCATTTCTTGCATCATGCTAGTCATATTTGTTGTAAAGTTGTTTATAGTTAGCACCAGATTCTCAATAGTAGCTTCAAGACGACTAAAGTTAAAGCTAGAGTTTGCATTTGTTGAATTACTTGGCGGTGGAACATTTTGTGTGGGAATAGAAGAAGTCTTAGCAGCATCGGCATACGATACACGTGAAGTAACTAGTTGGCTAGTTTAAAGAAGAGTGGTAGAGTAAGCATTTGCTGATTGAACTTGAGCTAATTTAGGTTTTTGACCCATAGCCTGTTTAACGAAAGAATATACACGGCATCCTCTGTAGTTAGCGGTGTGATTACCTCCACAATTACTGCATTTTTTTCTGCTTGTACTTTTGGCTTGGTACAGTTAGCAGTACCATGCAATTCACCGCAGATAACGCAAATGGTAGGTAATTTGCAGTAAGTTTTTGTGTGGCCATATTCTTGGCAATTATGGCACTGTACGGGACCTGAACGCTTACGTGGCTCTTCAACTGTGATTTTTCGGTGTAAAAGGTATTTTAGACTATAAATTGGGTGCGTCTCGTTTTTTTTTAACTGTATATCATTCGGCTCCAGTTCACCACGAAATAGAGGTTGGGGAATCTTCTCTCTATTGATTATATTGGTAACATTTTTTACCTTAAATCCTTGTTCGATAAGTGCACATTTTACTTCATCGGGCTCAACATATGAATCTATGCCCTTTAATACTATTTGTAGGCCTTTAGCACTCTTAAGTTGATATGTGTAAAAATTTTTTTTATTTTTTTCAAACTCACTAACAATTTTTGGAAATCTTTTTCATCATATATTTGGATTTTAGTTTCATCAATATTACCTCGTTTAATTGGAATGATGTGAAAAGTATTTTCACCAATGGTCAACAGTAGATTTTTTAGAAGCGCGTTAGAACTTTTTTCTCTCAGATAAATAGGTGGTGGCTTAAAAGACTTTTGCGATGATGCAGCTGGATTGTCGTTTTTGTCTTGCAATAATGAAAAACGATTTTGACGATTGATAGAAGATGTGCTGTTATCCCTAGACATCTTTGGCGCGGATCCAATTTTAGTAGAATTTAGGCTTAGCCCGCGCTTTAAAATAGTTATATATCTGTCCATTCCTACTTGTACCTTTGGTTTTGAACTACTGTTATCTTCAGTGACAACTGGTTTAAGTGATGACCACGACCCCGAAGCGGATGATATCGCTGAGTTAAATGTAGAAGTACTAGGCAATAATGTCAACGATTCACTAGCTGGCATTGGACAAAGCGAAGTTGATCGCTGACGAAACTGTGGTTTTGCCGTTAGAAAAAGTCTATCAGATTTTTGATTTTTATTAAGAGCTCCAGAACTCACAGCAAGTCTTTTATCAGATTTTTTATTTTTATTGTTATCATTATGAGCATCAAAACTCACAGTAAAATAGGCATTTCTGCCGTTAGAACTCACTTCACTATTTTTTCCTTTGGAGTACTCATAAAGAGTATTCCTCAAGGGTACTTTGTATGTTTTTTGTTTACGGTTTTTTTGTTTTTGTTATTTCTATATGTAAAAATATTATCAAAGCAAAAAAATGCTTATTTATCAAAGTTAATATGTACTACGAATATTTTTTGTATGATTTTTTTTTGTTTAGTTTGTATGTAAGAAAAATTCCGCTTTTACGTCTGTTCACTATGAAGGTACAACGAGAACTCCATTTATGTATGTACATATAAAAAAATATATTTGTGTACATACAAATATACTTATTGCATTCAGTGCTTTTTTATGAACGCACAGTGCTTTTTGCTCTGAAAAAGTTGGCATCACTGTTCACGTGTTATTTTTTACGTATTTTCTATTATACATACGTATCATACGCAGAGTTGCCGTTTTGGTTACTTGTAACCGTTCAACTATGTGTTGTTGTCAGAATATTTACAACTAACTTTGATGTTATTTGTTCATTAATAATTATCACATGTAATTTGTCTTAAAAAGCGTTCTGAACAGTAGCCTAATTCAATTCATAAGAATTTAAGAAACAAATACAGTTCGAAAAATAAAAATTAACTAAAATTAATAGTCATTGGCTTGTGGCAAAAATCAAAAATAAAAATATACTTAATAGTAACAAACCAAAAAAGTTTGTCTTAAGTAGAACAAAAATAAGCAAATAAACAATCATGTGCATAGTTAGTAAGGAACAAACGACAATGCTAAGACTGTTGTAATATATATGGAAGATGGTAAATTTTGAGCCTTCATTACGAATCATATATATCAGCAAATTGAAAAATGCAATGAATCGAACCAATTCACATATTCCATTTGCAATAAAGTTTCGTATATAACTCAGACATGTACATCAACTGACACCACACACAGTGGACCAAAACACAGAAGAACGCTGATGAGGAAGGTTTAGTGGCCTTCGAAAACGGCTGGCTGTTCCGTTTAACTATGTGTTGTTATCAGAACATTTACTACTAACTTTGATGTTATTTGATCATTAATAATTATCACATGTAATTTGGCTTAAAAAGCGTTACGAACAATTAGCCTATTCAATTCATAAGAATATAGAAAAAAATACAGTTCGAACGCACAGTGCTTTTTGCTCTGAAAAAGTTGGCATCACTGTTCACGTGTTATTTTTTACGTATTTTCTATTATACATACGTATCATACGCAGAGTTGCCGTTTTGGTTACTTGTAACCGTTCAACTATGTGTTGTTGTCAGAATATTTACAACTAACTTTGATGTTATTTGTTCATTAATAATTATCACATGTAATTTGTCTTAAAAAGCGTTCTGAACAGTAGCCTAATTCAATTCATAAGAATTTAAGAAACAAATACAGTTCGAAAAATAAAAATTAACTAAAATTAATAGTCATTGGCTTGTGGCAAAAATCAAAAATAAAAATATACTTAATAGTAACAAACCAAAAAAGTTTGTCTTAAGTAGAACAAAAATAAGCAAATAAACAATCATGTGCATAGTTAGTAAGGAACAAACGACAATGCTAAGACTGTTGTAATATATATGGAAGATGGTAAATTTTGAGCCTTCATTACGAATCATATATATCAGCAAATTGAAAAATGCAATGAATCAAACCAATTCACATATTCCATTTGCAATAAAGTTTCGTATATAAGGCAGACATCTACATCAACTGACACCACACACAGTGGACCAAAACACAGAAGAACGCTGATGAGGAAGGTTTAGTGGCCTTCGAAAACGGCTGGCTGTTCCGTTTAACTATGTGTTGTTATCAGAACATTTACTACTAACTTTGATGTTATTTGATCATTAATAATTATCACATGTAATTTGGCTTAAAAAGCGTTACGAACAATTAGCCTATTCAATTCATAAGAATATAGAAAAAAATACAGTTCGAAAAATAATAATTAAATTAACTAAAAAGTATGGATATTGAAATATTTTGAGACAAAGTTTTCAAACATACTTCTGAAAGGATATTTTCGTAGCTAAGTTTAATCGAAACTTAATGTAGGAAGCTGGATTTTAGTACCAACTCGATATTGCATATGTATATTTGAATACCTTATCTATATATTCACGTGTTTGGATAACGAATGTAATTAGATTACATTTTATTTTTATTACAAAGAATTTATTTCTTTTGATATAGTGTATTATTTGATAGATAATTATAACACATATCGAGACTTATTTATGATTTCAACGTAAGCGACAAAAACCTTAGTTTTCAGGAGAAGATTATTTTTATAGTATTCAAATTTGTTTACATACGTAAATTGTCGCTTACGCTAAAATTTTACAGCCCGTATCTTAAAATGTATTAAATTTTTGGCATTTTGATAGCTTTAAACAATGGATAGGCCCATAAAATTTTAATTTAAATAAAAAAGTATATTTTCGATTACATGTCACTAACGATAAGTATCGCAAATAAGGCACAATACAATTATTAAACTGAATTAAGAATTTAAATATAAATGATCAAACAGAATATGCCCGCAACTTCAGGAAAAATCGTTGTCAAATTAACAAAGCCCATAATAAAATCTACGGCTCTATAATTTTAGTTTTATTTTCTTCTGTGCTTATTTTTCTTTGTAGTTTTGTTCACAAATTGTATGAAATTTACTGAAAGTATGGTAGCATTCTTGAGAGAATGAGTATTTATATATGAGAGCATAAGGGTACTCAATATTTGGGTTGAATAAGGGATGAAAGTTGGAGTGGTTACAATACCTATATGTGCAAAGACAGGATCACACAAGAGGTTAATCTTCAGTTGGAGCCTTTTAATATTTTTGCGTTAATACGTCCCAAAAACAGTCCTTTGATTAAGAGGACTTAAGCGATTATTACTCATATATTACATACATACACAATTTTGGTTACTTTTTTCTCTTTTGGTTACTTTTCTTTCATATTTTGGTTACAAAAATATTTTGGTTGTGGCAACGCTGATCATACGCACGTATATACATGCATACACATAAGCATACATACTTACATATAGTCAACTCATTCAAAATCTTGTTTTTGAAGCATCCCTATATTTTCTTCTTATTTTTTCTTTAAATATTATTCATAACTTAATTAAATTTATTTATATTAAACTCACATCTATGTTTTTTTGGCTTGTTTTTATTTGTTTGCAAACACACACATTCACATATACCTATTTTGTTTTTATAGCTAGTTCAGATAAAATGGCGATTAACTGCGATGAAAGTTAGAGAAGATATCAATTTTACGTGAATGATCCGATTTTCAATTTCTTACTAGATTTGGAAAGAAATTTAATTTTAATTTAAATTGCATATAATTTTTATTAAATTGTAAACATTTTTTTTAAATACACAGATTCAAAGTGAAAAAGAAGACATTAACAAAACGTCATATTAAAAGAAAAAACAATAATTTTTGTTGTCTTTACGCTAACAGTGATTTGTAATTTAAAAGAAAGTGCATAAAAAGAATACGAAAAACAATATTTTTGAATGACTAAAACTCTCATAACAAATTATTTTTGTGCTTAGGATAACATTGATTTGTAACTTAATAGAAGGTGCATAAAAACAACACCAACAACATTGTGCAGGCATTTTGGTAAAAAAATTTGTTTTCATGAAAAGTTAAATAACTCAGTCAATTGCTTATCTATTTTTAACCTCAAATATGCATTGTAATTGTTAGTAAACATACTTTTTGAATAAATTCAATAGTATTATAGTTTCTTAATAAAATAATGTATAAAAACGTCACCAAAGTTGAAATTTTTTTTAAAAATCTACAAAATTTGTGTTTGCCGAACAATAACACCAAAATTTCTCAAATTTCCTTTAATAAATTATATATTATTTGAAAGATCTCAGTTTCTTCTTTCCAAATCTAGTAAAAAATTGAAAATCGGATCATTATCAACAAAGTTACAGGCTTATAAGTGCACAAAGGTAAGAAAACCGGGTTTTTAACTGTAAATCCGGATTTTGGAGGTATCCGGCATATTTCACTATTTGAATATTGTTTTACTCGACAAGCCCTACAAGAAAAATAATATCCGGTCCCAGGTTTTTTTGACTGTCGCACCGTGTTATTTGTTGATGTAGAGAGCTAGGTATTTCTAATTCTAATGCTTTTCTTGTTGATATTTTTGCAAGTTTGTCTCTTATATCTAGGAAAAATGCGTCGGCTGCGACTTTGTGTGAAGTTGTTAGTCGATTGTAGTTTACATTTAATCAGGATAGGAAAAAATTCTGCTCGCAAATGCTATTTTATTTTTTTCGTTCATTTTAAAATTTGTTTTCGGAATTTTAAAAATAAAATTCGGAAAAGAATTCTATTTTAAATTCTTGTTTTTTATCGTTCTCCTCGCAAACGAATTAAATTAACTTTTGTTGATTTAATTCGTTTGCGAGGAGAACAAAAAAAAACAAGAATTTAAAATAGAATTCTTTTCCGAATTTTATTTTATAATTCTAAGGAACGAATGCAAAAGAATAATTCTTATAAAATTCGTTAGGCAGCCAATTGAATTCTTGAGGGGGTAAAAACTGAATTTTGGTACCTTGGAGAAAATGGCGGAGGCGCCAAAAAGTGGACACTTATGTATGTCCATTTATCACTTTCATGATATGGGTATCAAATGAAAGGTATTTTCGAGGAGATGACAAAAATGCGTTGGAAAAATGGCGGAGGCGCCAAAAAGTGGACACTTATGTATATTTATCACTTTCATGATATGGGTATCAAATGAAAGGTATTTTCGAGGGGATGACAAGAATGTGTTGGAAAAATGGCGGAGGCGCCAAAAAGTGGACACTTATGTATGTCCATTTATCACTTTCATGATATGGGTATCAAATGAAAGGTATTTTCGAGGGGATGACAAGCATGTGTTGAAAAAATGGTGGGGGCGCCAAAAAGTGGACACTTATGTCCATTTAACACTTTCATGATATGGGTATCAAATGAAAGGTATTTTCGAGGATATGACAAAAATGTAAAAGTAAAATATTCGAGTTTGTTTAAAAAAAATTGGCGCACCGAAAATAATATTTTAATATGTGGAAGCTAAAGTTTTTTCCTCATGCCAAAAGGTATCAAAAATCCAATGGGAGAATATCGGTTAATTTATTTTTTCATACAAGTCATCTCCTCGAAAATACCTTTCATTTGATACCCATATCATGAAAGTGATAAATAGACATAAGTGTCCACTTTTTGGCGACTCCGCAATTTTTCCAACACATTTTTGTCATCCCCTCGAAAATACCTTTCATTTGATACCCATATCATGAAAGTGATAAATGGACGTAAGTGTCCACTTTTTGGCGCCTCTGCCATTTTTCCAACGCATTTTTGTCATCCCCTTGAAAATACCTTTCATTTGATACCCATATCATGAAAGTGATAAATGGACATAAGTGTCAACTTTTTGGCGCCTCCGCCATTTTTCCAACACATTTTTGTCATCCCCTCGAAAAAACCTTTCATTTGATACCCATATCATGAAAGTGATAAATGGACATACATAAGTGTCCACTTTTTGGCGCCTCCGCCATTTTTCCAACACATTTTTGTCATCCCCTCGAAAATACCTTTCATTTGATACCCATATCATAAAAGTGATAAATGGACATAAGTGTCCACTTTTTGGCGCCTCCGCCATTTTTCCAACACATTTTTGTCATCTCCTCGAAAATACCTTTCATTTGATACCCATATCATGAAAGTGATAAATGGACATAAGTGTCCACTTTTTGCCGCCTCCGCCATTTTTCCAACACATTTTTGTCATCCCCTCGAAAATACCTTTCATTTGATACCCATATCATGAAAGTGATAAATGGGCATAAGTGTCCACTTTTTGCCGCCTCCGCCATTTTTCCAACACATTTTTGTCATCCCCTCGAAAATACCTTTCATTTGATACCCATATCATGAAAGTGATAAATGGACATACATAAGTGTCCACTTTTTGGCGCCTCCGCCATTTTTCCAACGCATTTTTGTCATCTCCTCGAAATCTTCTCAAAAAATTTTAAGTCTTTACTTTGAATTATGTACATATGTATGTATTTGTATTTTTTATTTAATCGCGAATTCTATTTTCTATTCGTTTGCGAATTTTATTTTTAAATTTGCGAGAGGAATTTTATTTTGCATTCTTGGTTTTTCTTTTCGTTCGTTAAAAAGAATAATTCTTTACAATATGGAAAATAAAATTCGTTCGAATTAAATTCGTTTGCGAAAGAAATTAATTCGAGCACTCTTCCTACCCTGCATTTAATATTACTCTTATTTCTTCAAATTTGTTTATTAAATTTTGTATATGTTTTTCAATTATCTCATCTTTTGTTACTATATAAGTGTTTAAGCATTTACAAGATTTGAAAAATGTTCTTTTATTAATCTAACTTTATTAACAATATTTGGCCATTCCATTGATTTAAAATGTATGTTTATTTAATACTAGCTGACCGCCCCGGCTTTGCTCGGAAGTTTTTTACTAATGATTGTCCCCTTTGTTAGTTTGTGCGTAGAAAAAAAGAGAAGTGAATAGTAGGCATTTTTTTTTATTTTTTTCTTTACAAACCATGTCCTCAAAATTTCTAATCGAATAAAAAAAAAATCAGCCAAATCGCTCCAGCCGTTCTCATGTTATGCGATTTCGTACATGGACCGTTTAATTTTTATATATATAGATTTGTGTTTCTTTTTTAAATTAAATATTTTCTAAATTGTCACTACGGCTAGCATACTTTTTTCTCAGGGATCTTTTGTGTCAGATATATAATTTAATTAATATGTTTAATGCGCTAAATATAACTAATATTAAGATAAGTATCCATACTGAATCTATTTGTATAGTGTGGTCTACAATTTCTAAATTATTTATAACATTGGCATTTGGGTTACCTATTTTGGATGTTTTTCCTCCCATCTTTACTAATTTGTATTGATTTTAAAAATATTTCTTCTAAATATTATACTTTCCAGATAATAAAATTGTCTCTAATTCCGTTTTTCTTGGATTTAATACCTCCTCTTTATCGGGAGTTAATTCAATGCCTAAATCTTTCCATGGCTCAGTCAATCATTGAATATAATACTAAATTACTTCTTCCGTTCTTTCTTCTTGTACCTGATTTTCTTTTAACATAGGCAAAGAGTTCTGTTTATGTTTCGGTTCTACAATTTTTCTTTAGTTGTGTTCATTTACTAAAAATTTTTACGAATTTGTAACAATTGTTACTGGAAAGTGTTCATTAACCCAAAAAATTTGCAACGAGAGAGCGTCGAAAGAGCGTAAAAAATTGAGAGACAAAAAAATTCTTGCAAGTTTTTACAAGTAAAATTTTTACTTGTAATAATTTTTCTAACAGCTGTTTTATGATTGTGTTTGCAAAACAATTTTCTAAATTAAGTTGAAAATAAAAATATTTTGGAAATTGTAAGTAAATGTAAGCTTTTAAGACGATAAAAAGTATTAAAAAGATAAAAAATTTATTTTTGTGTAACTAGCAACAACAGAAGCAAAATAATATGTCTAATGAAATTGAACTAATATATACATAGATACATATGTATATGCATTAATATTTTTCTACAGCCTCTGAAATGTTTTTGTTTTTCTTTAATTTTCACAGACCAGCTGTTATTTTTAGTGTTGTAAATATTATGAGTACCTAGCTACTCGGTAATTTACACTAAGACGATATTTACACTGGGCCTTTTCTGGTTATCTGTGCAGGCAGGCTTTTTAAGTTTGTTGGTGAGAGGTGTTGAGAAGCAGGCGGAGTAAAACAAAAGGCACGAAATGAAAATTCGAGGGGATTTTTGACATTTATCTTTGTTTTTTCGTACTCTCAGCATTAAGCATGTATATTAACGTCAAAAAGTCTTGAAGAAAAAAGTCTTAATGTAAATGTGCGTGACTTTTCGAATGTGCGTGATTGTCGAAGCAAGGCAGGCTAAAAAGGCATAATTTGAATAGGCACTAAGCAGGCAAATAATTCAATTAGTTCAGATATATATTTGCAAATAAATTAGAATTAACACATAATTTATTAGTCACGACAATGGTGAGTATAAATGACCATAATCACATCATTTTTATAATAATATACATATACATATGTATGTATAATATGTCCAGAAAACATAGGGGTAGTTATTGAGTACTCATATATACCTATACATTACAACACTACACTCAAAATATTTCATAGGTAAAATAAACGAAAAATGTGGTTCATTTTACGAAAATATTCGTTGTTTTTACGGTACGAAATGCTGCGTACATAGTACAAATAATATTTGTTTAGTTTACGAAATACTTTTTGTCTGTAAATAACAAAATTTTGTATTTTTACAAATTATTTTCCGTAAATTTACGAAAAACAATGTTTATATTACAAAAGAAATTCGTGAATCATGAAAAGCAGTTTGGTGTAATATACGAATTTTTGTATAAACCTAAAATCTGCAAACAAATTAAAATCTGCAAAAAAATATATTTTCTTACATATGAAAAATAATTTTGTAATATAATCTGTAATTCTTAGAATTGAAGGTTGTAAAAATTATAAAAAGAAAAACATAATTTAAGGGGGGTAGTTACAAACTCTGCATTCCTCATGCATCACATACAAATACATACATATTTTGCACTGAAACTCGCGAATCAAACTCGGAACACAACTGGAACGAACAACGAATTTTTCGTTGCGCACTATCGTCATGAAGATAAAACACATTTGTTCATATGAAAATTAACACACCCGTCAAACGAAATTCGCGTGCGTGACGAACTCTGCGATATATTTATTAAGATAGATTTTCTCTTTCTTTGCACAAACAGTAACCAATTATCCAATTATAAATTATAAGACCTGTTACTTATTCGTTGTTGGTGTGCGTGGACCAGATTTATCGTTCTTCCCAGTTGTGTTCCTATCATAGGCCAAAAAGTAATTTTTTAATACAATAATTTTTAATTTACTTGAAATGTACATATTTAATAATTTTTTATAAAATATTTGTAAGTATACAAGACAGCAAACAAATGGGGAAAATATAAAAAAAAATAAAACAAACAGAACAGTTTTTATTCTTATATTTCAAAATGATTTTTTCGTAAAATTCACGAAACTTGTGTAGATTTAAGAATAATTTTGTGCTGTAAACAAAATGATAACAAAACAAAATTTGTTTTTTTACGAAAATTTCCAATTTTATAAAAATGTTTCATTTTCTCCTAAGTTCTATAAAATAAACGAAAAACATGGTACTATATACAAAAATAATTGTACGAAACAATTTTTGTAACTTAACGAAATTCGTAAAATTACAAAATCTGTTTTCCTGCACAAGCTACAAATATTTTCATAAAATGTACAAAATTTTCGTTTATTGTACAAAAATTAAATTACGAAAAAATGTTTCGTATTTTTAAGCATGGAATATTTTGAGTGTACTTTAACTTGCAAATTTTAGCTAGTAAAGTGTTCATTTACTTTTTCACATTTTTGAGAGTAGTTTTGAAAAATTTCTTGTTACTCTCTCATTACTAATTTTTACTAGTAAAGTAAATGAACACACCTTTTGTGTCCTTAATAATATTTAAATTTTATATAAGTTTTCATAATTCATTTAAAAAGTATAATGTTTTTAGTAATTTAATTTGTTTTTTTTATACACACGTATATTTATTTATTGTATCTTCAAATATGAACTAGCAATAAGTATTCAAATCTTAAATCTAAATATAATTATTAGGCCCTACCAGTATCGGACATAAAGTTAGTGATAGTAATTAATAATACATAAATTTCGTATTAAGCACAATAGTTTTTTTTTATTAGAACCTTTGAGTCCCTCTTTTTTAAGCGGATGTGTCCAGTAAAGTTCAAGATATTACGAGCAAGCGGATTAGGATGTGACTCGAGTTTTGTTAAATATTGGCCTGTTATTAACCGTAAAATTTTATTTTGCCGTTGGATTCTCTCCACATTTGAAGCTAAAGCAGTGTCCCATGTCTGTAGCACCATATTGGCTTCAAAAGCGACTTGTATATCAAAAGTTTGCACTCTAGACTGAGTGTTGAATTTCTGCAAATCGACTAATGTATTTGAGTTAACTTTAGTTTAATTTGAATTAGTTTAGAGTCAATATGATATTTCCATGTAAGCCTTCGATCAAGGTGTATGCCAAGGTATTTCACTTGAGAATGTTGAGGAATATTTTGATTGTTGATTCGAATGGGGGAACAAGTATCTTTTCTTAGGGTAAACGTTGTATGAACACACTTTTGTTCATTTACTCTAATTCTCCATAAGTTCAACCATATTTCAAGCTGGGTAATGTGTGCTTGGAGATTGCGGATGCCTCATCAGGGTTTTTGTGTATACTCATACAGGCTGTATCATCGGCAAATGTAGAAGTGTGGATGTTATTGCTCACAGGCATATCACAAGTATATATTAAATACAAGACTGGTCCTAGAATTTATTGGCAAATATGTCTTCAATTTGAAAGGTAGGCCTTCGAGCCATACTTTGTCAAATGCCTGAGAAACATCAATAAAAAGAGCAGAACAATACTTCTTTTCTTCAAATGTCCTCCTTATTACTTGAATCAATCTATGCGTTTGCTCAATAGTGCTATGCTGACTTCTAAAACTAAATTGATGGTCCGGGATGCACATCAGCATCTGGTTAATAATTCCATTAATACCTGGAGCTTTCTTCGGATTAAGTTCAGCAATTAGTTTTTGTAAATCGCGGATCTTAAAAATTATGGGTCGAGGGGGAAAAGCAACTACACTCGACAAATCAGCAATACCAGTACATGTGTTTGGGCTAAATACGTATTTTAAATGATCAGCAAATATGTTACGTTTTTCAGTATCGCTTCTTGCCCAACCTCCGCTAGATGTGCGCAGAGGTGGTTTAAAGTCAGTGTGTGTTTTAAACTTTCTAGCAGCGTGCCACAAAGAGCAATTAGATGCTGGTGTGACATCAAAACCTTCCAGATAATTCTTAAAAGATGTAGTTTTTTCAATTGCAAGTAACTCTTTGAGTCGTTTAGTGCACTCTTTAAATCTGATTTTAAGTTGTGGTGATCTGTGCTGTTGCAATTCCCTTCTAGTTCTTCTTTTTTCACACAGGACACTTTCAATATAAGTAGAATAACTTTTATTAAATATAGTCTGCGGATGGGAGGGAGGTAGTAGCATGTTCAGCAGCCTGTGTAATCATTTCGTTAAGGTTGGCAATGTTAGCTTCAATATCCTCGGGTGTTCTTAGCGTAATGTTTTCCGTGCAATGACTACTAAGATATTTTTTGAATCGCATCCAATTTACACGATTGATCATCTTCACATAAGAGTGAGGTAAAGCACTTCTCTGTGGGCTACAGGTTGCAACGATCGTGGGAGAGTGATGGGATGAGAGATCTAAAGAAGCTTCAACGTTAATTAATTCCCTAGAAATGTTTTTCATGATGCCAAAATCTATAACATCCGGAATTTTATTTATGTCAGTAGGCCAGTAAGTAGGCTCCCCATTCGAAATAACGTCCAAGCCCATTTTTGAAATTGTCTTGAACAACGCTCGACCTCTGGGTGTAATAAGACGAGAACCCCAGAACGTATGCTTAGCACTATAGTCGCCAGCTGCTATGAAATAAGGGCCAAGAGATTTATAGAAATTCCCGTATTGATTCTCAGTAATTGCGAGTCTGGGAGGGGAGTAAATTGATGATATCACAAAATTTGTGCAAAAATTGTCAACACAAATATTCGTTGCTTGTAAATGTTCATCACAAATGTTGTCAATAATATAATGCTTGAGTCTTGACTTTACTAGAATTGCTGATCAACCTCATGCTCTTCCAGTCGGGTCCTTTGAATCATATAATGTGTAGCCAGAAATTTTAAAAAGGCTTCTTGAGGTCAAATGAGTCTCAGAGGCCAACATTATATCAAAATTTTTTTTCATGAGGAAGTGCTCAAGTAAATTTTTATGTTGGCGAATGCTGATTGCGTTCCAGAAACATATTTTTAACGTGTTCATGGCTTGTTAACTAATGCTTGAAGCAGTGTATTCTGCATTTGCAGCATTTCTTGCATCATGCTAGTCATATTTGTTGTAAAATTATTAATAGCACTTGTTTAATATATTTCTTATTTGTTCGTTGGGACATATATATTTTTGTTTACGTTATTATTAATTGTATTAATTAACCGTTGTGCGACTAAAGTCGCATTTTGCCCCTTTTTCGAATTCCTTGCCACTTTTTATGCCCCTTAGTTTTAAATCCCCTTTTAGTATCATTTGCATTATTGTGCCCCTTTTTGCCACTTTTTGTTCAAAGTCAACTTTAATTTCTATTTTTACAGTAAATGTACGCAAATTTGTACAGATTCTATCACATTAGACAACAAGATTTTATTTCCTATGTGTATATATGAAAAAAGACAATATTTTTTGGGAAATTGACAGTATGGCTCAATATTATTTTCTGTGGGAGTATATGGTGTTAAAAAGCCTTGGTATGAATCTTTTCATTTGTTTAAGATTTTTAAATATGAAATTACATACAGTCACTCATAGATAATTCTAACTGTATTTTCCGCAGCCAAATTTGATAAAAGTACATAATTTTAAAAGGTGAAAAACTTTATGCTAAGGGAAATAATATTGTATGAAAATACCACACTGAATTGCTATCATCAAGTTATGCTTTTGATTTAAGTTCCCATGAAATTAGTTAATTATGTGAGCCTATTATCTTGGAAAAACCAGTAAAAAGAAAAAAGCAACACGAAAGTATCCCAATGATTAGGAGAGATGGCATAAGTGGGTTCAGATGGATGCAGATACCAAAAAAGCCATTTGTGTTTTCTGCAATCAGTTGCTCATCTGCCGAATGAATCATCGAATGTCATGTTTAAATAGCCACACACGTGGCCAATTCCGAAAACCAAATGATGTAAAAATATCCGAGCTTTTACCACAAAAAAATAAAAATTTTTGGAGGAAAGTTGATATTGCTGAAATGAAGCTTGTTTTAAGGATGATAAGATGAACCCGTTTAAGGACATGGACAAATTGGCCAGAGTAAATGCAAAAATATATCCAGATTCGCCAGTTGCAAAGTCTGCGAGTTACACCTTATGTCTTTATCTATATATAGTAAAATTACAAAAAAAAAAATTAAGCATAAACATGATACTAATTCATATTATTCGTATTAGGAAAAAATTATCAAGTAGACTAGAAGTTGACACTTGTCAGTCCATGCTGTCTGCTTTAAATTTATTTAAAAATGATTTGGAAGAATGGATTCCAAGTAAAAAAGTTATTAATAAATACAAATGTACAAACAAAGGGTATTTAAGGTATTTAATAACTATGCATAATGCCTAAAAAGAATATTATCTTCATCAAAATCGAATTTTAAAATGTTTATCAAAACTTTATGAGGTTAAATACATTAATTGAATTATGCTGGTGTTTAAGTAAATAAGTGATATGAACCATGTCCCAAAAATGAAAAAAATGTATTTATGTATTCTTTAATTTTTTGTATATCTTAAGAACTGGGTCCAATTACTGTATTCGATATCGAACGAAATTTCCATTTATTTTCTGTTGGAATTTTGATTGATATCAAATGCAGCAATTTGACTACTGTTTTATTATTAACATAGATTTTATGATTTTTTATATAATAGCTATCTATACTACGTTTATACTGGTCTTATTTGCAAATAGAAGTATATATGAAGTCCAGCGTTGCCATTTTGATGGTTTTCGGGTATTTTTTGGTGTTTTTTTCCTTTTTAAATACCCGAAAGTTTACTAAACACACGTTTCAGAAAAGCGAGTATTTATAGTGCTTTTTGCAATTTCTCGCAGTGCTTTTTAGTGCTTTTTCAATAATAAAAATTTTTGCAACTTAAAGCAAAGAAGCAAACATTCCGACTTGTCTCAATTAATTTTTTTAATTCCTCATGAGAAATATGTTTTATTTATTTGGTAAGCAACAATTTTACTATTTTGATTCCCATGCGTGGGTATAGTTAAACAACAAGGATTTATCATGTGTGAAATTTAAGAAATAACAAAAAAGTGACTTAGTTCTCATCAAATTAAGCTTGGAAGAATTATGGAGCGTTCAAAAGTGCCTTAGACCAGCAAAAGATGCGTTAAAGACAGTATGCATTTGATGTAATTTTAAAATAATTTCCCGGTATACCGATTTAACGCTTTCGATCTGTTAGTTTATCCGTAGTCCTTAAATTATTCAGGGATATATCATCGCAATAGGATTTTTGGGGCTTTTGTCCCAACCGGTTTTCGGTGTAAATGGGACAATTTGCCCCATTAGTGATGAAAACATGTACAAATTCTATATTTTTTTTTGGAAATAATACGAATGGGACATATAAGGCCAGTGAAAATCCCAAAGGGGACAATATATCAAAAAAAAAAAAGGAAACAAATTTAAAAAATTTTGATTCCATCACGACTCTTTTTTACTCTTTTTGTTTCAAATATACTTAGTAAATGGTGTTACCTACACTATAACTTTTCATCAACTAACACAATCATCTTACAAAAAAATACCGCTCAAAATGGGGTAACTTTATTTATTTCATACGTTAAAACTCTAGAGTACGTCTGGGACATTTTAAAATACAATTTATTTTCTTCAAACCGTATATAGGACTCTTTAAATTTCCGTGGGACGTATTGTCCTAGAAGGGCCTAAAGGGCTAAGATGTCACAGTAAAAAAAAAATAAGGACGTATTTATATAAAACATAAATAACAGAATATTTAACTTTGTGCTTTTTTACCCGGAATTTTTTTTAATTTTTTCCCTTTTTTTATATGCTCACAGTGTTTTTGCTGACCCAAGAGTTGGCATCACTGATGAAGACTGGGAGTCAAATAAGCAATTATTTAACTAAAAATTTCTTTTTCTGTATACATACATCTCATCCCCAGCAATAAGTAAATTGTTCTCGTGAATTAGTAAGTTACAATTTTTACTTGCAAATAACACGTGCGTATAAACGTAGTACATGAGTTCTCATAAAATTAATGTTTTTGTACTTCTTATACATGAGAAATTGTTGCTGTTTGTTGTTTGTTTTAAATAAAAATAGCTTCGTAAATATGCTTGTTTGAAATATGTTTGAAGTTGCCTCTTTTTTTCTGTGAAATCCCCTTTTTGTGCCACTTTTTTTTTGAAAATATTTTTTTTGTGCCCCTTTTTGAAATTTTTCAACGGTAACGCTGCGAGTGTCTCAGCCAACCGTTAGTCTGAATTTGCCAATTGTGTGCGATGCGTTGCTCAATTATTTTACCGAATTTATTCGGATGCCACAGACATCGTCGGAGCGACAAGCGGCAGCACTCGCATTTCATTCTCTCGCTGGTTTTCCGCGGACTATCGGAGCAATAGACTGCACTCACATCAAAATATTATCGCCAGGGGGTTTGCAGGTTAATATTGATTACAGTGTCGATTATATCTTCGATTTCACAAGGAATCAAATTATAATACATGTATTACTTTTTCTTAGAAATGGTGTGCTTCTTCGAATTACGCTTCATATTTATAAATTCACACTTTAGTAGCTAAAATAGAAATAAAAACAAAATAAATAAATTTAAACACATACTACGATCAATATTTATTCAAATCAAACTCCCAAGTATTATTTAAAACAATATTTTGTTTTCCGCAATGATTTTAAGCACTCAAAATGTAAACACTGCCTGCGAAAGCATGTGTTTTGATGCAAAATATTGCACAAAACTAGTTTTAATCACAAAACTAGCAATGCGTTTGAAAACTGAAACCAGTTTTGTTTTCATATGTGAATAATACCAACTTTTTTTAAAACTAGCTTTGAATGAATTTCAGATTTTTTGCACGAAAACTAGTTTTCACGCTGGTTTTATCTAATAGTGTTTTCACACTGCAAGTTAAAACCTGGTTTTAACGTTAAAACCATAAACAGCTGATTTTGCATTCACACTGCCAGTTTGTTAAATTCAGGTTTTAACTCACAGACTGTCTAATAACTTTGCTCTTAATAAAATAAATCTCCTGCAGAAATGCGTGTGTTTGTTGTTGTATTTTTTCTGCTTTTTCTAACACTTATTTGACAAACTGTACAATTGTTTTTATTTGTATGAAAAACTAAGAAACTTTACAATGCGCTCTAAAATGGAAAATATTGTATATATTGTAAGTTAATATTTTAAAATTATGGCACTAGTAATACAAAGTAAAGAAGTGCTTGGAAATCAAGCTATTGTATATAAAAAATTCACAAATAAATCACAAAATAAAACTTTTTTATCGGTGAATCGATATGTCATATCGTTTATTTTCACTTTCCATAGGTCAATGAAAATATTTTTGTTGTTTTCCTTTCAAAAAACTCTTATTTTTCCTTAATTTTTTACTTATTGTTGCTGCTGCATCCATTTTTAAGTTGAAAATCTTGCCAGCGACATCTCTTGTTATTCACTGGCATAAACATTATCAGCTGCTTCCGGTCATTTTAACTTGACAGCACTGAATTTACCACAGCGAAAACAGGGTTGCATTTCATAAAACCAAAATAAAACCAATTACGAAAAGGTTTTAAGTTGGATTAAACAAAATCAATTTGTATGGTAAAACCAGGTTTTAACAGTTGGTTTTAACATTAAAACCAACTTTTATTAAAACCAATTCAGTGTGAAAACCCTATAAAGTGAATAATACGGCCGTAAGCATTTCTTTTCTTTAATTTCATGTATAAAAGAAAGAAAAATAAAGTCTAAATTTTAGTGTTTAGTAGAATAACAAATCAATTGTTTTATTGAACACTGCCTCCAAGTTCAAGTGCTTGTGAGGACAACAAGCGATACCACAACTATCTCCAAGTTCAAGTGCTTGTGAGAATCCCAAAATAACCACAATTCTTCAAGCTACAAGTGCTTGCAGAAAAATACTTCACATTTAATATTAACAGCACTAGTTTACACTGAAAATGTACACTTGACGAGAGGTGATTTTCCTTATGTATTTTTTTCGCTGAATTCGAAAATCAATGTTAAATTTTTTTATGGACCAGTTTTTCTGATATTGTGATTTTTTCAGTCTTTCGACCTTTTTTCACTTGATCTATCATATCTCGAGCTAGAACTGTCCGATTGGGTCGTTCTTGGTATTCACATGAAAGGTATTGAGTTGAAAAATAAATATGTATAATCGGATCTTTAATTGGTGTAGCGATTCAAAATATATCGATGAAAATAGGGCACATATTCAAAAAAATCATATTTTTCAGTGATTATATGCTGACAGAAAAGTACAAATCGTTACAAAAAAACGTCTGGTTTCTGTTTATGTACTTAAAGATAATACGTTTACGTAAGAACTTAGACCACACAGAAGAAAATCGACCGAAAAATTACAAAGTTATAAGCAATGGAGTGAATAAATCCAAAGTAAAAATACATAAAAATAACAAGTAACACAGGTCAACAAAATGAAATTTGTTATGTAAGGTCAAAGGTTTCATAGTAAATTTGTATATACTAAGTACTGTGTATCAATCCCTTTAAATTAGTTTTCTTGAATTGACTCTGTATCTCGAGATTTTCCGTTATAAAAAAAAGAGGATGCTGTATCACATAATTGGCATTAACTCGAGAACAGTTCTTCGATTCAATAAAAAATTACACAGAAGGCTAGTAAACAAATTGACCTTTAAATTACGTATTCATGAATTTTTTAACAGTCTTATAGTTTCAGAGATATTCAGAAAGTTTTATACAAAAAAATCAATTTTTTCAAAAAAAATTTTGAAAATCGTTTTTTTCTTAAAAGACTCATTAAACTTTTAAACTGTATAAAATTTTATATTTTATTAGTAATTGTGATACATTCATATGTAATAAATAAAACGAGTCAAATTTATTAAAAATCCTTCCATTAATTCTGAATTTATTCATAATTAATTGCTAGCATACGAGTTTATGGTATGTATATTGGTGCTGCTATTGGTGTTGGTGAAGGTTTGTATTCTGTTGATGTGAATTTGTCTTCTAGGTGTTTTTCCCAGGTGAAAAAATTTCGTCTATTTCTTCTGACATGGATATAATTTCGTTTTTTGGAGTTGGGAGTATCTGGTTTGTTGTCAATGGATTGGTCTTGCTATGAAGTAGTAGTAGTAGTACTCTGGATCGTGCTTGCAGTGGTTTCAGCTTTTAGTTTTTCACAAGGTTTTTGTCCACAGGATCGCCATGTAAAGATTGAACGGCAAGATCGTTATTTAAAAGTTGAGGGTTGATGTGTCATATAAGGGTTCAACTAGCATGTAATGTTAATGGATGTTTTGCCTAAAATTTGCTTCCCTATACCCAAATTAATATTTTTATCCGGGGGGTCCAGCTTATAAGTAGGCGTTCAAAGGAACTGCCAGAAAAAAATAAGAAGTCAATTCGAAACAAGGCAAATTATTGCCGGATTGCGTTAACAAATTAAAGTCTGATTAATTTAATATTTTACTATACTTATATACTAGTTTTACAAATCTTAATTAGCCTTTCTAGCCTACGTTTACATATCTACAATTATCTTTTGTTCTTTTCTTTACTATTAAAATGGTAAATATTATTTTAAACAACCAAACAAAAGAGGGGATTCGGTAATCAGTAATTTATATTGTGGCTCAAAAGTATGTCACTCAATTTCTTGCATTCAGAATTCAAAGTCTTTTGGGCTGTGTTGCAATGCTTGTACACTGAACTGCTATTAAAGCAATGCAAGTAATTTCTGTTATAGTGCACTACTATAACTGTGGTACACTACAACTGGAACTATGCTTAAACTTATGGAAAATTAAAGTAAACGAACAAAAGTGTATGTACCCTGCGAAGAGATACTTGTTCCCCAATTTGAATCAACAATCAAGTTGTTCCTCAACATTCACACGTAAAATACTTTTGTAGTATACACCTTGATCGATAACTTACATGGAAACACCATATTAACTCAAAGCTTACTCAACTTAAACTTAAATTAACTCAGATTCATTCGCTAATTGGTAGAAAATCAACACTCAGCCTAGATTGTAAACTTTAATATACAAGTTGATTTTGAAAACAATATGGTGCAATGAAATGGCACTGCTTCAGCTTCTAATGTCGAGAGAATCCAACGATGGCAACACAAAATTATACGGTCAATAATATCGGCTCCATGGTACATAAATATCTACCAATAAATTTTCTGAATCTATGAAAAAGTTACATTACTACCCGGAAGTTCACGGTTGTGGAAGAAGAATTCATCAGTGTGCCTGAATCTATATCATCTGGTGTGCAACAGGGGAGAAAACGGGGGCAGTTTTGTATTTGATTTATACTTGTGATATGCCTTTCAGAATTAATATCCATACATCTACGTTTGCCGATGATACAGCTCGCCTTAGTATGCACGAGGCTTTCCGATATCTACAAGAACATATTAGACAACTGGAACTTTGGTGAAAGTTATAAAGAATTAAAGTAAACGAGCAAAAGTGTGTTCAGGTAACATTTACCCTGCGAAGAGATACTTGTTTCCCAATACGAATCAACAATCAAGTTCAACATTCACAAGTAAAATACTTTGGTATACACCTTGATAGAAGACTTACATGGAAACACCATATTGACTCAAAGCTAACACAAATGAAACTTAAATTAACTGATATACATTGGGTGATTGGTAGAAATTCAACACTCAGTCTAGATTGTAAACTTTTAATATACAAGTCAATTTTGAAACTTATATGGTTCTACGTAATTCAACTATCGGGCACTGCTTCAGCTTCTAATGTCAATAACATCGACTCCATGGTACATAAAAAAATCAAAACATGGGACTCAAAAAAAATTCTGAAGCTTGAAACTTTTAGAAAAATCATCCGATTTTTATGAGATAAAGCGTTTTGATCTAAGCTTAACATTTTTAAGAAATAATGTGCATGGCTGTGTTTGCGTATCTCTCATAACTTAAAAGATATTTGACTTTAGACAAAAAAAAAACTTTTTTACAACTCTTTAGTCTATTGTTGGATTTTAAATTAAAAGACAGCATTAAATTTCCGATAAAAGTTTATATAAAAATAAGTAAAAAACTTATTAGCATCTGCATTCGTGAAATCGGGAAAATAATAAGAATTCAAAATTTTCCTGAAAGGCATGTTTTCTTAAGAAAAAGTATCTTCATTATTTTAAATTTTTTGAAAAACTTTTTTTTATACATTCACTTTTAAACCACATAGCGCTAAAAGCAAGTTATTCAGAATGTGCTTAGAGCCAAGTATTTTGTATTTTGGGCATGCAGCCTACATTCATGTCCGAAAATTGCCTATTTTAAAAATATTTTTCGTGCTTATGCGCTTATAAAAAGTTGTACCATGGGGCCGATGTTTTTGACCGTATACTTTTGTGTTGCCTTCGTTGGATTCTCTTGGCATTAGAAGCTAAATCAGTACCACATAGTTGAATTTGATTGCACCACATTGTTTTCAAAATCGACCATTATGTTAAATGTTTACAATTCTAATAAATTGAGAGAATTTATTGGTAGATATGATTTCAATTTTAAAATAAGGTCTTCATGCCACACTTTATCAAACGCCTGCGAAACGTCAATAAGCAGAGCAGAACAGTACTGATAAATTGAACCAATCTATGCGTTTGTTCAATGGTGCTATACTGAATTCTAAAACCAAATTGATGGTCCGGTATGCACCCACTACTAACTAGAATTGGGGACAATTTTGTCGAGCAGTTTTTCGAAAAGTTTTGACATTGTTGATAGCAGACTTACTGGCCTGTATGACTCAGCCTTGGTAAGGTCTTTGCCCGGCTTTGGAATCATTTTAACTTTGGCAAGCTTCCAGCTGTTTGGATAATACTCCAATCGTAAAATGGCTTTAAAAATAAATAACAGGATTCTAATTGCAATACGAGGCAACTTTATTAGCATCTGGTTACTAATTCCATCAATGCCCGTAGCTTTCTTCGGGTTAAGTTCAGCAATTAGTTTTTGTACATCACACGTTCTAAATTTTATGGGTCGAGGGGTAGCGCCACTACATTCGGCAAATCAACAATACCAGTACATGAGTTAGGGGTAAATACTGATTTTAAATGCTCAGCAAATATTTTACCTTTTTCAGTATCGCTTCTTGCCCAACCCCATGTAGATGTACGCAGAGGTGGTTTAAACGCAACAGGTGTTTTAAGCTTTCTAGCAGCGCGCCACAAAGAGTAATTAGATGTTGGTGTGACATCGAGATTTTCCAGATAGATTTTAAGAGATGCTGCTTGCAGCTCTTGGTGCACTCTTTTATTCTAATTCTATTTTAGGGTGATCTGTGCTGTTGCCATCCCCTTCTAGCTAGTGTTTTTCATACGGGAATTCCCGTGATTTTTTTATTTTATTATGACAACTTAATTTGTATGTTCTACAACAATTCATAAAAGTAAAACCAGAAATGAGCTAGGAAATAAAAGAAAATTACAAATAATTACAGATTCTCTTTGCTAAATAGTACGATTAACAGCATTAACAGCTTATTCTGTACTAAAGTCCTATTTCCAAAGAAATATGCCCTTATGCAAAAACGATTTGTTAAAGTTAAATCATGCGTTAAGACCGGTTTTGCCATACAAAATTCGTTTGTTAAACTAACTGTAAGTTTAACTATGATTTTTTCATAAGGGGGATATTTTGTAATATTTTTTTTAATAATACTCGTATAATTACTTTTTTATAATATTGGTATCTATGTATTGCTATTATATAAAGAACGGGAAAGGTATTATTTTTTGATTAGCGTGTGAATAAAGCGTTATTATTAATCGATCTCATGAATTATAATATGTTTTTTTGAAATAAATTAAATTTAAAAATATTTTATATTGTTTTGTACTGGGCGGGAATTCCCGGGATTTCCCGGGAAACCGAAAAATCTTTTCCGCTTTCCTGGGAAACGAAAAAGTCCGGGAAAAGAAAAACTCTGCTTCTAGCTCTTCTTTTTTCACAAGCGAGATGTTCAATATCTGTAGAATATATTCTATTAAACCCAGTCTGCAGATGGCAGGTAGTGGTATGTTCAGCAGCCTGCTTAATATTTTCGGTAAGATTGGCAATTTTGGATTCAACATCATCAAGTTTTCTTAGCGTAATGTTTTTAGTGCAATGACTACTAAGATATTTTTAGAGCAATTCTCAGTGGGCTACCTACCGTAACGATCGTGGGAGAGTGATCGGACGATAGATCTAGGGAAACTTCAACGTAAATTATTTCTTTAGAAATATTTTTCATTAAGCCAAAATCAATAACATCCAAAATTGTATGTATGTCAGTAGGACAATAAGTGGGCTCCCTACTCGAAATGACGTCCAAGCCCATTTTTGAAATTGTATTCACCAATGCTCGACTTCTGCGTGCAATAAGACGCGTACCACAGAACGTTTGTTTAGCATTACAGTCGCCAGCTGCTAGGAAACAAGGGCAGAGAGATTTGAGGAAATCCTCGTATGCATCCTCAGTAATTGTGAATCTAGCAAGGGAGTAAATTGATGATATAACAAAATAACTGCACTAATTTTCGACACAAATATTCGCCGCTTGTAAATGTTCTTCACAAATGTTATCAATAATATAATGCTTGAGTCTTGACTTTATAAAAATTGCTGATACCGCGCAAGCTTTTCCTCTTGGGTCCTTTGAATCATATAAATTGTAGCCATTAATTTTGAATAGAATTCTTGAAGTCAAATGAGTCTCAGAAACCAACATTATATCAATATTTTTTCCCTGAGGAAGTGCTCAAGTTCATTTTTATTGTGGTGAATGCCGTTTGCGCTCCAGAATCATATTTTTAACGTGTTTATGGCTTGTTAACTAAAGCTTGAAGCAGAGTATTCTGCATTTTAAGCATTTCTTGAATCATGCTAGTCATATTTGTTGTAAAATTATTTATAGTTAGAACCAGATTCTCAATAGTAGCTTCAGGGCGACTAAAGTTAAAGTTTGTATTCGTGAAACTATTTGGAGATGGAACATTTTGTGTGCGAATATAACTAGTCTTAGATGCATCTGCATGCGATACACGTGAACTGACTTGTTGGGTCATTTGAGCAAAAGTGAGAGCAGTTTGCTGTTTGTGTTGGATCTAATTTAGGTTTTTGCCCCATAGTCTGTTTATAGAATATACAGGACATCCTCTGTAGTTAGCGGTGTGATTTTCTCCACAATTACTACCTTTTTTTCTGCGAGATCTTTAGGTTTAGTACAACCAGCAGTACCGTTCAATTCACCGCAGATAACACAAACTGAAGGTAAATTGCAGAAAGTTTTTGTGTGGCCATATTCTGGACAATTATAGCACTGTACGGGTCCAGAACGCTTGTATGGTTCTTGAACTGTTATTTTTCGGTATAAGAGATATTTTAAATTATATATTGGGTGAGTCTAATTTTTTTTCAAGTTTATATCGTTTGGCTCAAGTGCGACGCGAAATAGAGGTTGAGGAAGCTGTTAGATACATTGTTAACTTTAAATCCCTGGAGGACGAGTGCATCTTTTATTTCTTCGGGAACAACATAAGAATCTATGCCCTTCAATACGATCTGCAGGCCTTTAACACTCTTATGCTGATATGTGTAGAAACTATTTTTACTTTTTTAAAATTCAGTAATAATTTAGCGAAAATCTTTTTCTTCATAAATTTGAATTTTCGTTTCATCAATATTACTACGTTTTATAGGAACAATGTCAAATTTATTTTCACTAATGACTAAGATTAATCTTTTAATAAGAGCGTTTGAATTTTTTCTCTTAAATAGATTGGTGGCGGCTTGGAGGTTTTGTTCGTGGATACATCGGGTTTGTTTTTGTCATCTTGCAATATTTGAAAACGGTTCTGACGATTGGTAGATGATGCGCTGTTACCCCTAGACATCTTTGGAGCAGATGCAGTTCTAGTAGAATTTGCGATTCACCCGCGCTTTACCACAGTTATGTATCTGTCCATTCCAACTTGGACCTTGGGTTTTTGGCTACTCTTATCTTCAGTGGCAACTTGGTTAAGTGATGACCATGAGCCCGAAGCGGATGATATCGCCGAGTTAAATGTAGAAGTATTAGGCAAAGGTAATGTCAACGATTTACTAGTTGGCATTGGACAAAGCGAAGTTGATCGCTGTCGAAAAAGTTGCCTTGACGTAAGAGAAAGTCTATCATCAGATTTTTTATTTATATTGTTTTTACTAAGAGCTTTAGAACTCACAGTAATTCTGTCATCAGATGTTTTAGTTTTATTGTTATCATTGAGAGCATCAGAACTCACAGTAAAATATGCACTTCTGGCATTATAACTCACTTCACAATTATTTGTTTTCGAGTTACTCATATAAAGTATTCCGCAAGGGCACTTTGTTTTTGTTTTTTTTTGTTTGTTTACGGTCTTTTTGTTTTTGTTATTTTTCACAATTATTGGTTTTCAAGGTACTCATATACTCTATTCCTCAAGGGTAATTTGTTTGTGTTTTTTGTTTACGGGTTTTTTTGTTTTTGTTATTTCTATATGTAGTAATATGTACTACGAATATTTTTTGTATGATTTTTTTTGTTTAGTATGTACATATGTAAGAAAAATTCCGCTATTACGTCTGTTCACTATGAAGGTACAAAAATTCTATTGCAATTTTGTTTTAAAGTACACCCAATCCAACCCAAATTATTGTTTTTTTTAATTTTTTATTGTTTCTTTTTTTATTGTTTATTTTATTTTAGTATTATTTAAAATATATGCAAATGTTGTTGTGCTAAAAATATGTTTTCATTTATAAATTAACCAATTTATGTTATTTTTAAGGGCATATTTCTGAGTTTATAGTGCATATTTTCAAGTCTTTAGTGCATATTGTATGCGAATAAAACACTTTTTTTAGAGTATATTTTTGGCTTCCCTGCTAATAACCAATGAGTTATTTCCAATTTATTTCAAAGTGCGATTTTTTGCATTTTGCGAGTAATTCCTCTTTTCAGTAGGTAATATTTGTATGAAATCAACTGAACTGTTGATGAAATTAATGAAACTGAAGAGGACTTTTTATATTTAAATTTAGCAAATGAACTAAATTTAAACAATTAGCTAATCTGTATACTGTTAGCTGTTAGCTAGTCTGTTCACTATTAAGGTACAACGAGAACTTCTGACCAAATGTTGTAAATAATAACTTCTACATACCCAGCAAAAAATTTTCATGTTTTTTGAAACAATAAGGCAATAAAGCGCATCATAATTTAGTTTAAAATATGAGCTTGTTAAGAAGCAGTGAACGTATATGAAGCAAGCCAGAGGAAAAAGTTTTTTTTTTTTTTTTTTTTTTTACAAACACAACCCGCAAAGCGATTAGCTTGTCTGCGGAAAACACCCAGGGTCTACGGTGGGAATCGAACCCACGACCTCAGGACTGAGAGGCTAGCATCGCTGCCACTCAGCCACAGGGGCACCCATAGCGACACAAGAATGCAGGTTTTAAAACGAGAAAGTTATCTAATGTACACACATCCAATATTATACACTCATATTATGTCATGTTCATATGGATATGCATTACAAGGCTTTCTCATCTAGGTTGTCAAATGTATTGTAAACCCAAACACATACGTGCATACATGCAAAACACAACTTACGAGAATTTTAGCCTGTAAACGAACAAAAGCAAATTACTCAGAAGCAATTTTCAAAACAAAAATTAAATTTTTCCAAAGAATAATTAATAAAAATTTACATTTAACTGCTTTTTTGCATGTTTTATCAGATTAAAAAAGCGCTTTTGTGAACAAAAATGTAGTACTCCAAACCGGGAACATGCCATACAAAAGTCAGCAGCGATATGAGCAGATTTGTTGGCGCTACTTTTATTCTCTAATAGTAGAAACCTGCTATATTTGAAGTAAAAGTTTTGCTGGGTTATTAATTAATATCACTAAGATTTCGTCCGACACTGGTTGGACCAAATAATTATATCTAGACTTAAGATTTGCATACTTATTGGTAGTTAATTTTTGAACATACAAGTATAATAGATTAGTATTTTTTACATAGTCTGAAATAACAAAAAAAAATTGCGAGCAAAATGACATTGAGGAATATATATAAGTACGTCAAGAACAAAAAGCTTATGAAGTAAGTTCGACCGGCAGAAATGTCTTTTATACTGTGAGTTCTGAAGCTCTTCATGCAAAGAATAAAAATAAAAGATCTGATGAAAGTCTTTTCCTAATGGCAAATCACTTTTTCGTGAGCGATCACCTTCACTTTCTCCAATGTTAACTAGTAATTTATTAATATTACCGTTACTTAGAACTTCTTCATTTAAGTTTGCGCCATTAGCTCCTCCAGGCTCGTTTTTATCACTTAACCAAGTTATCGCTATAGACGACAGTAGTCACAAACCTAAGGTAAAAGTCGGAATGGAGAAATACGTTAGGGTTGTAAAGCGCGGGTGAAGCCCAAAATTATCAAAAATCTCATCTGGTCAAAAATGTTATTCAATATTGCAAGATGATAATGACAAACCCACTGTATCCTCGAAGGAAACTTCCAAACCACCGCCAATCTATCTGAGAGAGAAAAAAAATTCGAACGCTCTTATTAATAAATTTATCTCGGTCATTTCTAATGTAAGGGCCCAAACTTCTGGTTTTTCATTTCTGGGAAATCGAATACATCCATCTATTGTGGAGAGGCGGCAGATTACATCGGTCACGTTTCGTTTTATTTTATTTCAGGCAGAGTGACCAGTAAGCGTAAGCGTCGACAGAACATCACACAAGACAACCGCAGCAGAAATAGTACATAGGGATTGGTTACACTAATCTCTATAATATTGAGTTAGGGTGCTGAGCTATAAGCAGCATAGTGAGGCTCAAATATAAAAGAGTACAAAAGACAGAGAATCCCGCTGGGGTAACAGCCGAAACTTAGGGTTTTAGTGATAGGGCTTCGCTGAGGTAATACCCCGGTACTTTGGGCCACAGCAGGTTTTCGGATTACATCCGACAATTTTCCAAATTTTAGGAGCTAGAGAGCAGTTTCAGAGTAGGCTATCACTGCGTCCACCCCGAGGCAATATTTTCTGTTAAAGGGTATACAAAAGAAATAACTGGAAAAAATATTAATTGAAAAGACAAATATATATAAAGTGTTTTTTTTGTGTGAGATCACTGGACACGACGAGCATACCCAAGCTATACAAGCGAAGGTTCCTTACACTGGTGCCCCAGCAGGGACCTTAGACCCAAAACAAAATCAAATACAATACACGCATGCCTAAGAACAAAATGATAACAACAACAATGCAAATACAACTAATAAAATAACCCCTCACTGTTCGAAGTATCAGTGAGAGAGAAACACAAGCAAGCAAAACGTACATACAATATATAAAACAAACAACAAACGGTGCATTAAATTTTGTTTTATATTTTTGTTCTTATGTAAAAACGTAGTTTTTAATAACAGATAATATCACTATTAATTTTATGATTTGTTAATTACTGCAGTATTTTTTTTAGCGTTATTTTCCAAAATGGGTCGCATTAAACAATTAACAGAAGAAGAAATAGGAAAAATTAAAGCGTTCATAGGCACAGGCTTGAGTCACAAGAGTATTGCTAAAAATCGGCCGAGATCAAAATGTTTTAAGCAATTTTATTAGAAAATAATCCAATTATGAAAAATATATGAAAGGAAGTACGCATCGAGTTGCAACAGAAGCATATGGAAGAGCAATCACAAGAGCTGCATCTAATTCCAGTAATCCTGCTGTAAAGATTAGACAAAAAAGGGTATCACAACTATCCTAGCTATGGTAAAACGGACAATTCGAAGTGCCAAGCATGTAAAAAGAATGAAAATAAAAAAAACATCTTTAAGTGCTACTCATCGCTTCGGGCTCGTGGTCATCACTTAACCAAAGTGTCACTGCAGATAAGAGTAGCCCAAAACCCAAGGTGCAAGTCGAAATGGACAGATACATCACAATTGTAAAGCGCGGGCGAGGTCCAAATTCTACTAAAACTGCATCTGCTTCAAAGATGTCTAGGGATAACAGCGCATCATCAACTAATCGGCAAACCCGTTTTAAAATATTGCAAGATGACAATGACAAACCCGCTGAATCTGCGAACAAAACCTCCAAGCCGCCACCAATCTATTTAAGAGAAAAAAACTCAAACGCTCTTATTAAAAAATTAATTTCGGTCATTGGTGAAAATAAATTTCACATTGTTCCTATAAAACGTGGTTACATTCATGAAACGAAGATTCAAATTTATGAAGAAAAAGATTTTCGCAAAATGGTTTCAGAATTTGAAAAAAGTAAAACAAATTTCTACACATATCAGCTCAAGAGTGCTAAAGGTCTGCAGATTATATTGACGGGCGTAGATTCCTATGTTGCTCCCGTAGAAATAAAAGATGCTCTCGTCCTCCAGGGATTTAAGGTAAAAAATGTATCGAACATAATAAATAGGGAAAAGAACCCCCAACCTCTATTTCGCGTTGAACTTGAACCAAATGATATAAAATTTAACAAAAATGAGGCCCACCCAATATGTAATTTAAAATATCTCTTATATCGAAAAATAGCAGTAGAAGAACCATACAGTGCCATAATTGTCAAGAATATGGCCATACTAAAACTTACTTCAATTTACCTACTGTTTGTGTTGTGTGCAGCGAATTACACGGCACTGCTAGTCGCAATAAGCCAAAAGATCAAAGTGACAAAAAATGCAGTAATTGTGGAGATAATCACACAGCTAACTACAGAGGTTGTCCTGTGTACTCTTTCGTCAAACAGACTATGAGGTAAACACTTAAATTAGCCCCAGCCCAATCAGCAAACGCTTTATCTGCCACCATTGCACAAGTGAGCCAACCAGTTACTTCCCTTGTATCGTATGCCGATGCTGCTAAGACAAATTCTATTCCTACACAGAATGTTTCAACACCTAATAATTCAAAAAATACAAACTCGAACCTTAATTTCAATCGCCTTGAAGCTACTATTGATAATCTGGTGGAAACTATATATATATATATATATATATATATATATATATTACAACAAATATGACTAGCATGATGCAAGAAATGCTGCGAATGCGGAATACATTGCTTCAAGCTTTAGGGAACAAGGCATGAACACGTTTAGACTTGTGCCATTTAGTTCATTTCAGTGACCGGTCATTTTAGTTCATTATTGATAAATGAACTAGTTCGTTCATTTAGTTCAATTGGTCTTTTTAGTTCAATGATTTTATTTTAAATTTAATTAATTAATTAATAAATTTGCTTTATAAAGGGTTTATAAAACAAATTTAGTGTAAAAATCTCATAATTCCAAAATACATATCCACATATGTATTTTTTGTAAATAGAGTAGTGCTTACTTGTGTTCTCTTGTTCATTGCATTTGTGGTTGCAGCCAGCGATGAACAAGAACTAAATATACATACTTACATACATACTCAGCAAAAAATTTTAAAAAAGGCAATCGGGTTTGGAATTAAGCATTTTTAGTGGAAGCTGTTCCTTACTGGATTACCAACTTAATGATTTTAACAAGACGTGAGATTGTGATTCTTGAGAAGTACTTACTTTTTTTATTTGGCAACTTGTTCACGTAATCTATTTAATCTAAAAAAATTATTCTCTTCATTTAGCAACTTGTACATATTTTTTTTAAATTTTAGGTAATGTGATTTGTAAGCGAGTAATGAAATTTGGTAATCAGAAAAGTAAGTCATTATATGGCAAGTAGTTCTGATGTTAATGAGTAATTTTTTGCTGGGTAAATATAGATGAGTGTAGAAGCAAAGCACACAAACAGTAAAGCAAAACGTTGAAAACATTTAGTTCATAGACTGGGTTAGTTCATTTTGTGTCTTAGCTCTTAGTTCCAAAATCGAAAAATGGTACGAAAAATGGTTCAAAATGGCTGGCAAAGTGGCACGAAAATTTATAATAATTGGCACGAAAATGGCACAAAATGACAAAACTGGCAAAAAATAAAAATAAAATGGTATTTAAGAAGAATTCATTTTATTAAATTTTAAATGCACAGTACAAGTGTTAACATGTTTCTTCAAGTTGTCAAAAATAAATGATATCCTATTATCGGATAGAATGGTTGAATAAATGGAAAACACTCGTTCAACATCGCAAAATATAACTGGAGCAAACTTAAATGCCAATATTTCAGATGGAGAGAGGTTTTCAATATATTCATCTGCTTCACTTTCATTAAAAAATATATTATTTCTGTAATATATTAATATTAATTCATGTAATCAGGTATTTCGATCTAAGACTTTTTTCAACTTATCTGATTTTTTAAAACTTCAGAGACTTTTAAAATTGTCGCAATAATATATTGTAGCTTTAACCCATGTTCCCCATCGAGTAACATAGGGGATGGAGGTTTTTTTAAGTTTGGTAACATTGATTTTAAAGGATTCTTTCGAGAAGGGGCCTGAAAAATACAAAATCACAAATAATCCCGTGATATTGTACCAGCTTTAAAGTTTTATTAGTCCTTCCTTTCAGCTGCTGTTCCGTGCTGTGCCGTTCTGCTTCTAAGTTTGAGTACTTACTTTTTCTGTAGTAACAGTAAGAGTCACAGTTGCCCTATAAAATGATGACTTTTGCATCGTCAGTTATTAAGTTTCAATAAAATTTTATGTTTTTGTTTTAAAAATGAAACTTTTTAAATTCTAAAAGCACAATAAAAACTTCTTTCGAAATGTTTTTATTTAATTTCACTTTAATGTCACTTACAATATACTTAACAAATTTTTGATTATGATAGGTTGCACCGAATCAAAATAGAATGAAACAGAAAAACTAACGACTTGTATTATATTTTTTTTAACAAACAAGAGTCAGCTTATTTGAAACAGAACAGAAAGTAAAAACTAATTCTGACCTTACAGCTTGATTCTAACGTGTTTACATTTTCAAGATCAAAAAAATTCAGTAAAGTGCGACTTTGACTCGCGCACGAAGGGTTCCTTACGTTGGGATTTGAGCATTTTTTTACGTTTTTTCAGCTGAAATAATTTTTTTTCGCTTTTTCTCGTCTTGGCGATTTTTTTAATTTTGGCGATTTTTTTTTCATTTTGGCGAATTTTTTTCATTTTGGCGATTTTTTTTTTTCATTTAGGCGATTTTTTTTTATTTTGGCGATTTTTTCATTTTGGCGATTTTTTCGGTTATTTGCGATTTATTTTCGATTTAGAATTTTTTTTTAATTTGGTGCTTTTTTTTGTTTTGGCGATTTTTTTTTGGATTTTGGCGATTTTTTTTCGGTTTGGCGATTTTATAATTTTGAGATTTTTTTGTTTTACCGTTTTTGAAAATTTCAAGAAGTTTGCTCTTAAGGTTTCCAGGATACAGCAAGTTATCAAAATTACATAGTCGAAATTACATTAACTGATGGTACACCCTTTAATTAAAATTTTTTAAATTTTAGTGTTTATTGTTGTAGTCTGTATAAAAATACACTAACTTTACAAATTTCAAGTGCATATACTATACAATTTTATGTATATTACATGGGATTTTAACATTTTTCGTTGCTCGTTTTGGCACACCGTTTAATTTCTAACTCTCATGTATTTGTTGTTGTAGCTCTTACGGTTCTCGAGAAAATACCCTAGTCTGTGTAACATTTTTGGAAATAATGTTTTAACGCCTGTTAAAAATATAAGATATTTAAATTTTTCGGCCAGCACTGTATGCCTCAAAGAAGAGAAATGCTTTACAACATTATACAATTTTGGTTTATTAAGCTTTGCAGTCGCCCACTATAGTGTATTGTGTATACAGAATACAGCACTGATGAATCTCCTTTTAATATATTCGGAAATTTTTTACCATTCGTAAATTAAATTAGTGTTGTAAAAAGCGGCTACTTTTGAATACTCAATACTACTTGATACTTTTTCAATTGGGTACTCGATACTACTCAATACTTCAACCGCTTTTTGAATTTAATATTAAAAACACACATACATGTGAACGTATGTGCATATATCGTCGCTGTTTTAACTAACTGACCTAACTAACATTTTAAAAATTTAAAAGGAGAGCAGCTTTTATGGTTGTTTTGTACATTCATTCTTATGGCTGCGTCAAAAATCTTTTTACTTATAATGTGTATTATGACTTATAAAGTCTAGTAAAGGACTTAAGTCATTTCTCAAAAAAATGTCCGTTAAGTCGGTTAGTTAAAACAGCGATGATATGAGAAGTTACAAATTATTATTTATTAAAGCAAATTAACCTGCAATACGTATTATATAATGCAATATGCAAAAACCAAAATTAAATATATTTACATAAATTTATAACAAATAAAAATAAATTACTTTGAAGATTGGTTTTTGTACGTTAATCTTTGTTGGTTTCATGTGCTTTCCACCACTCTAAAGGGTCACTTTTTCTCCTCATGAGTGAAGTTGTTTAGTTCAATGAAGCATTTTGAAGTCCTTGTTTCATTATGCGTCTTCGTATCAAAATAATTCGGAACATTACTGTTGCTTTCTGAATTTGTATTTGTTACACTAATTCCAGGAGGTCCAGAGATATATTTTTCTTCTTGAGAGATATATTTTTATCAAGCTTAAATTCGCACACAGAGTTGTATAAATTTGATGTATTTTAAAGGAATAATTTCGTTTGAATACTAGAAAATGCAACCCTGAAAGTATTGAGTAGATACTTTTGTGTATTGAGTACCGGAAAAAACACTCGGTATTGAGTACTCAGTACTCAAATACTCAATATTTTTACAACACTAAATTAAATTCCTTTACCGTCTCTTTACGACTTTTTTTATATTTTAAATACATGTGTATTAAAGCAAACTAACGAAACTGCGACTTACATACATATGTATTATAGACCTGCGTAAATAGTCTTGGAATGTAAATACGTCTTGTTTTTTAAATATATTCTCGTGGCTGTAGAAACCAATAATAAATCCTGTCGCATTATAAGCAAAGCACGATAGATGCATTTGTGTGCGTGTATATGAGTGCTAACAAGCAATGTCGTCAAGACTTCTTGTTATGAACAAACAGTCACCAAAGTAGTGTTGATACGTGTATGCTTGTTATTTTCCATATTGTACGTTTGAGTGTGTGTGTAAGATGTAGATGGTAAGCTATTATGTGTTTAAGGGAGGTTTTTTTTTCAAGCAAGCGCACACAACTAATGTAAATGCATATGAACGTTTGTTTGTGTGCAGAAAAATAAAAGAGCATACACACAACGTATGTGTGTATGTACATGCATGACGCTTGTATACGCGCCCATGCGTAGAAAGAAACAAGCATCACAAATTTTTCAGTCACGAAGTATTTTCTTCTTTACTCCTATACTTGCAATAACTGAAACAAGTTCTTGCAAACAGTTTTGCTTAGCGTTTGTTTTATAATACTTCGCTGTAGTAAAGCATTTGAAAAATCCCTCATGTCTTGAAAGTTCTTATAAATGGTCTTGTGCAGGACTTTAATATGTATGTATATGTCCATTCCTTTTTAGGGTTTCGTACACCAAAGGTGAAAAGAAATCCTATTGTTTTCGCTACGCTGTCCGTCTGTCCATCCGTCTGTCACAGGAAATTTTCTCGAGAACCGTAAGTGCTACGGACCTGAAATTCGGATACAGTGTGTAGACTTTAGGCCGCTACAACAACAAATACATTAGAGCTGGAAATTAAAGGGTGTTCCAAAACGAGCAACGAAAAATTTTAAAATCCCATGTAATATATATACAACTGTATGGATATACACTTGAAATTTGTAATGTTAGTGTATTTTTATACAGACTACAACAATCAACACTAAAATTTAAAAAAAAATTTATTAAAGGGTGGACCATCAATTAATGCAATTTTAAAAACTTGCTGTATCTTGGAAACCGTAAAAGCAAAAGCCTTGAAATTTTCAAAAACGGTAAAACAAAAAATCCCAAGATTATAAAATTGCCAAAACAAAAAAAAATCGCCAAAAACAAAAAAAAAATCGCCAAAACGAAAAAAAGCACCAAATAAAAAAAAAATCTAAAACGAAAATAAATCGCGAAAAACCGGAAAAATCGCCAAAATTAAAAAAATCGCCATATATAAAAAAAGTCACCAAAATGAACAAAAATCGCAAAAATTAAAAGAATATCGCCAAAATTAAAAAAATCGCCTAAATTAAGAAAACTAAAAAAACTGCAAAAAATCGCCAAAAAAAATTATTTCACTTAAAAAAAAATCATAAAGGCAACAAAAAAAAACGCTATATTAAAAAATTCTCAAGGCCCAACGTAATGAACCCTTCGTGCTTTTATAATATTTCGAAAATAAATGATCAAATATATATAGTGTACGGGAAAAAAGGACGCATACGTATATTGTTAATACAACAGATTGATCAAAAATTTTATGAATTATTAATTTCAGCAGGGCGATTCCGGTAGAAGGAAACTCTGACACATGAAAATTTCTTCAAAGTTGCCAAAAAAAAATGGCATTTCATGGCAAGGTGGTCTAAAAATGGCCTTTTATGTCAAACATTTAAGAAATAGCAAAAATGGCAAAAAGCGGCATATGCCATAAAAAACTTGTCCTGCACATTACCTAAAATATAAAAAATTATGTACAAGTTTCTAAATGAGGAGAATAATTTTGTTCGATTAAGTAGATTACGTGAACAAGTTGCCAAATAAAAAAAGTAAGTTCTTCTCATGAATCGATTATTTTAGTCTCACGCCTTGTTAAAATCATTAAGTAGGTAATCCCGTAAGAAATAGCTTCCACCAAAAATGCTTAATTCCAAACGTGATTACATTTTTTGAAATTTTTTGGTATGTAAATATAAGTTTAAAAAAAATTAAAATAGATCGCTTCTTATACAAATCCACCAATTTGTTTTTAACTAACTTTCCTTAATACAGATTAGTGTCGGTAGTTTGACAAAAATGCATAGAGAAAACAGATTCGTAGTGATTACCGAATTCGTAACCAATCAAATTTTATAGGTTCAAACAACTAACACACAATTCGGAATATAACTTTTGTGTAACTGTTAAGGTTTGGTGGCGTTGGCTAAGGTAGTTAGTAGGTTGACTACGAAACCGAAGGTCCTGGGTTCGAGCCCAGTCTCCGACAGTCATTAACTAACAACACCACGCATTTTTCTGACGTGTGTTAGTGTCCGTTTGAATCAGTTGTTGTAGGAAAGTTCAAGTGATTAAGGCATAATCACTGAACTATACTGACTTCAGCAGATGTTATTCCTAATGTTACATTAGAGCACCCTCCTTCGTCGGTATCAAAATCATCGGCGAAGTAAAATAATCAATAAGTTCGCCACTAAGCACAGCTTTGAAAATTTAATATGCCTCATTGACATCAGAAGCTCAGCAAATTTTGCATTATTAAAACCGTGGAAAAAGTAGAGTTTTAAAAGAATGAAGCTTTACTCTATTTCATTCTTCACCACTTGTCTTCACTATCACTTTGCCTATCCTAAAGAAGGAAACAGTTTATCAATAGTAGTAGACATTCATTGTGTTCTCTTTAAAAAAATGTGATTCTAAAACTAGTATTAATCGAAAAAATACATAATTCATCCAAATACGATGTCAGATTTAGATACATTTGAAAAAAGTTAATTGATTGAAAATATTTAATATATTTAATATTTAATCATAATAGAAAAATAAATTTTGTTAAAATATTCAGAGAATGAGGATAATAAGTAACTAGATAAATTATTACTAGTAAGAATGTTTACATAGTTGAATCATTCCCATTATCTTTATCATAATCCTCTTTAATTTTACTTATAATACGATTTGACCTCCTTGATCTTCTTTTATTTTGTTCTAACAGAAGTCGATATACATCATCAGCCCCTTTTATAGGTATGAAATTTCACAATTGATAGTTTCCTTACTAAGAAAATCGTTTATAAAAATTAATTTCGTTCTTCGTTTCTTTTGTTTAAGTTTTGCTTTGCTGACATAAGTTTTTGATTAAACGCTGCACAGTGGGGGATTTTGAAAAAAAGTGGAACTAATCTGCTGTTTCTAAACGAGCTGTCCGATTGTTATGAAATTTCATACAGGATTTTGAAAAATTGTCACCAAGCATAAGTCTGGAATTAGTACTATATATCTTAAAAGGGGGCTGAGCCACAAAGCCCTAAAGTGGGCAACCTCGGGTAAATGAGAAAATTAAGCTGATGCCAAACTGATGTTTTTGGTCTGATAAAAAAGACTTTTTCCAAGTTGATTTCTTTATCCAGCAGCTAAAAAAAAGTTTGCTACATTTGTGCAGTTTCGCTAACGGTTTAGAAAATATTGGAAAAAAATTAATTTTGGTTTTTTTACCAACCTTGGTCCACTGTTCTGCTAATGGAGAAGTCAAATATTGATCGATTTTAAAAAAGAAATTTAGTATCGCTTAAAAACAAAATATTTAATATTTAAAAAAAAAATTTGGTATCAATAGAACAACTAGGTAAAAATTTATACGCAATTTAAATTAAAAATATGAAAAAAGTATAATTTTTGACGTTTTTTGGAAAAAAGTGGGTTAATTATTTTGTTATTATTAAAAAAATATTGCAAGAAAACCAACCCTATTTTTTTATTTATTCAAAAAATAATACTAGAAGAAACATTACAAAGACATTTTTTTGATTTCGTTATTAAAGGTGCCATATCGTTTCGAAATAGAGCTATTTTTGTTACAAATATCCTGTACGAAATTTCACGTTTACACCCAGAAAAAAGATTGGTTGAAAAATGGTTAGTCCAATAAAATATCATTTGCATAAACTATATTTCAGTTCACGCAATCAATTTTCTGTTAATCCAAAAAACAATCCATGTTTATTGCCATAAGGGCATAATTGTAATAAAGATATGATTCTGACAATTCTTAAATTGATTGCATCAACCGAGCGTATGCTTTTGCCATGACTAATTCATTGATTGGTTAACACAACCGAATAAAATATTATGATTTGGATTTAACTACCAACTTTTGGTATTGGCAACTAAAAAATTGTCGTTCTATATTAAGGTTAAAATAAATACTTATTATCAGTTGCTGCAACTAACTAGAGGTTGAGTTACATATCATAGGTTGAGTTTTTACTCGTAGCAGCAAATTGAAAATTAACTTTTTTGTCTTTCAAAGATATTATGATTTATGAATTCTCAAATGGTTTTTGAAAGTCTGTGCATCAGATAACAGGTTTGTGACTGTTTAAAATGTGTGGTTGAAGAAATGCATATAGACATGCTTCACTAAATAAATAAATTTCAATTAAAATAAACTTATGGCAATATGTTCTATAATAAATTTCTTAAATTGAAGCACAGCCGCGAATAACGTTGTAAATAGCAATTTAAGAAAAACCAGTTTTTTCACAGATTACCAGTAACATAACTCTCTTGCATTGTTCAAACATCAAACCATCCAAAATTATGCATCTGATCGCCGTCAAAATACAATTACAATCAGTCAGTCAGTGGAAAACTTTGTAAGTAACTAATAAATCATGCAAACAAAATTGTCGAAAATAATTGATAAATGTAGCAGAGATACAAAAAGAAAAGATAATGCTAGTTATCATTATTTTCGATACGCTAAAAAACTGTAAACGAGAAAAACAATCTTGCCTTAAAAAACGTTTTGTGGCTCTCCTGCAAAATCATTATTTTGTAACTTAAAACGTTATTCGCGGCTCGCCTTCAATTGTGTATTTTTATTTGCGTTTTTTGCTTATTTTATTTCAGCAAGGAATTCCAATTTTTCTTTCACAGCAACCAATTATGATATTGTTTTAGTTATACTAACCATATTTTTGGTAGCAAGAATAACTTTTATTTCTAATTCCATACTGGTAACCAATTTTTTCTGTTGCTGCAACTATTTGGTTAAGGGTTATAATTGAAATATAGGGTACCACAATCAAATTGCAGTCGTCATACCAGAATTATATGATAGTTGGTGCAACCGCCAAAATTCGATTGGCAACAAATTCGGTTGTCTCAACGAATCTGTTTTCTCTGTGTAGAAACTGCAATACTATTTCCACTTTTGTTTTCAAAATCCCCGACTGTGCGCTGTGGAATTAAGTTTAGCTAGAATTATTTTTCGCTTTGAGTTCTTACTTTTCCCAATTAAGTAGGTATCTTCGATTGCCTAGGCCAATACCAACGGATTTCATTACGCTTATTACAGCCTCTACTGCATTGATGTTGCCTGACACCTCTATGTCACTGACCAAACAATCTTTCCTTACACGATCGTTTTTTAAAAAATGAATAGTTTGCTTCATTTCAATAATTTCAGTTCTAAATTCCTAATTTTTGTTTTGAATTACATCTTATTTTTTTATTTTCTGCAATACGCTTTACAACATCATCAAACTGTTTAGACATAAACGACATGGATTCCTACAATGCATCCAACTGATTCAGTTTTAACAATTGCATTTTTATAGTATTTAGCTCGACTGCCACATATTCGTTGTTTCAGAGATGGTATACAAAGTCCTCCTTTTGCCTCTTTATTAGATGATAAAAACGCCGTTTGTCAAATTTTGTATACAAAGTATGGCATATCTTCGAACATCTATCGCACTGTACAGAATAATCTTGTTATACCTCAACTTGCAATTTGCATCACCAATAGTTAATAATTTGTTTTTTTACAAACAGTTTTTGGCATTCTTGACGATTTATAAATACCTTTAGCAATATTTTGTTGAGTGAAAGGTAATAAAGGTTTTTAATAATAATTCTTATAGCCTTAACAGATTTTTATTAAAATATTTCATAAGACCAGTTGAAATATAAATGTATCTGTGTGAATGTTCCCAGATTTTAAAACACATTTACCTGAGCTTGAGTAAACAGTACACGTCGCTTTCTTCTTTGCGTCAGAGGAAATTGTAACGATTTTGGATCATTTACAGAGCAAGTACCCAAACTTCCAATGTTTCCCATATGTCCCATTGAGCCAGAAGCGGTTCCTCCCATTAGGCGCGAAACTAAAATAGAAACATATTGTGTACTAGTAGCGACATATTTAAAAAAATAGATTTCAATAATTAAAAAACATAGTTTCCAAATCCCAAACAGGTTTTGAGAAGACTTTGAAAAACAGGAGAAATTTGCAGAATTTCCGACATACATTAAAGTCTAATAGTATGTTTACACCGTACGTGCTTCACTCTCTATTCAGGTTTCACATCCCAATCATGACCGAATCAATTTGCCTCGCCATACAAAATTATGAGAGCGAATCAAGTAAATTTAATATAAATCTACTTAACAAGCACATAAAACTGGTATCTTCTCTAACTTTAATCGCAGTTAATCGCCACTTTATCTGAACAAGCTATCAACACAAAATAGGTATGTATATGTGTATGTGTGTGTTTGTAAAGAAATAAAAACAAACCAAAAAAACATAGATGTGAGTTTAATGTAAATAAATTTATTAATTTGGCTTAAAAAGCGATACGAATATTAGCCTGTTCAATTCATAGGAATATAGAAAATATTATCATCAGCAACAAATCCTTCTACATATGTAAATATAGCTCTCACTGGGTAGCACGTACAAATCTTGATTTTGTATTGAAATTCGCATTTCATCATTATTGTAAGATTGTAAGTATGGTACATATCGCTCATTTACTTGAGTACTGTCATAGCTCCAAAAATGAGTTTTCGAATTTTATTTTGTGTACAAATTTCATATAAATAGTAACTCTAGTTGTTCTAAGATTTTCGGGTAAAGGTTCCTTGATGATCTGCATTAGCAACAGTGAAATGCGCATAGGATCCATCTAAACCCCTCAATAATCAATTTCAATGTATTTTTAATAAAAAATATTTTACTTAATAAGTAAAATAATAATTTGGGATTATTAGTGCGTTTAAAAATTTTAAACTTAAATTTTAACAATTCCCATAAAAACACTAATTATTAATTTGACTGCACCCGGTCAAAAATACTTGTGTGGCAACACTCTATTCTTTAATAGCTGTTGTTGTTATTTACATTTATTTTCTTTTACATACTCTTACAACTACAATTTGAAGCTGAAAAAAAGTCAGCCAATGTAGCAATGGTAAAGTAAGAAAATAAAAAAACATGTTGATTATTGAGTTCTTGTTTCAACTTTGTTATTTGTTGTTAGGGTTCTCATTTGTTTAAATGAAAGTTTATAACATAATAACTCTATTTGTCTAAGAAATTTCGGTAAAGGTTCCCTGATGATCTGCATTAGCAACAGTGAAATGCGCATAGGATCCAGCTAAACTCCTCAATAGTCAATTTCAATGTATTTTTAATAAAAAATATTTTACTTAATAAGTAAAATAATAGTTTGGGATTATTAGTGCGTTTATAAACGTTAAACTTAAATTGTAGCAATTCCCAAAAATAAAACACTAATTACACTGGTTTACAGCCAAAAAATACCAAGAACGCCATATGCCTAGATGAGTTAATTGGGACCTCCTGAACAGAAAAAACGCTGTAATTTTTTTTTTTCTAAGTACCGTTTTTTAGATAACGGTACTTTTGTGTTTTTCGGTGTATGGTCCCACTCAAACCCTTGTGGAGCCCAACCCAAAAGTCCGATCGAGATAAATGGCATATCGTTGAAAAGGTAATTGAATGCCTTTTCCGTCAATATGCTGCAAATTTCTATCTGAAAAGAAATGGTTGAGTTATGGCACCTCAAAGTTCAAAATTTGCCTATTTTTTAAGTTTTTTTCAAAATTTTTAAATTTTGATTCGTTTTTTTTTCTCCGTTATAGTAAAGATCTGGAACGTTTTATTTTTTTACCAAATAGTTTATTTAGTTACAAGCATTTTAAGCGTAATTTGAAGAAAAATGGATGAAAAATAAAGTTTTTATTAAGGATTTTGTGGAACGACAATATTTTAATTTTCATTACTCACACATTATATTCGGCATGAATTCAGAAAATTTAAATTAAAATGACGAGCGACTTGAACTTTTGCGTTTTTTTTTTCGGATGTATCTTCGCGAATGAGGAACCAACAATAGTCTGCCATCATTTGTTCATCCCACCAGCCTTTATAACGTCTCTCGATTTCTTCCATTTCTTGGTGAAATCTTTCACCTTGTTCATCACTTTCGGAGCCCAAGTTCGTGGGGAAAATATCCAAATGACTGAATAAGAAGTGTAATTTAGGTGTCATATTTGAACCTAAGAGTTAAAAAGAATAAATTTTTAAATGATAACGGCCTTTTTGATATACATGCTTTCACTCAACGCTTACCAATAGCATTGAATTTTTGCAGTAATGTATCGATCTTCTCAGCGTAATCAGGACTTCTGTAGTTTTCCAAAAAGTTGTGAACGATGTCCTGGAATGCTTCCCATGCCTCCAAATAAGCTGGACCTAAACACTCAATAAATGCTTGGTCACCCTACAGAGCCCGAATTTGAGGTCCATCAAATATACCAGCTTCAATTTTTCTCGCTGTGGCTCTCGGAAATTTTTGTTTAAGGTAATTCATGGCAAGACTGTCTTTTAGCAACTTTTTCACAATATTTGTAAATACGTTAAAACTGATGGACGCCGAATATAGTGTGTGAGTAATGAAAATGAAAATATTGTCGTTCCACAAAATCCTTAATAAAAACTTTATTTTTCATCCATTTTTCTTCAAATTACGCTTAAAATGCTTGTAACTAAATAAACTATTTGGTAAAAAAATAAAACGTTCCACATCTTTACTATAACGGAGAAAAAAAACGAAACAAAATTTAAAAATTTTGAAAAAAACGTAAAAAATAGGCAAATTTTGAACTTTGAGGTGTCATAACTCAACCATTTCTTTTCAGATAGAAATTTGACGCATATTGACGGAAAAGGCATTCAATTACCTTTTCAACGATATGCCATATATCTCGATCGGACTTTTGGGTTGGGCTCCACAAGGGTTTGAGTGGGACCATACACCGAAAAACTCAAAAGTACCGTTATCTAAAAAACGGTACTTAGAAAAAAAAAATTACAGCGTTTTTTCTGTTCAGGAGGTCCGAATTAACTCATCTAGGCATATGGCGTTCTTGGTATTTTTCCAAATTAAAAATTTGTAAACCAGTGTTATATATTTTATATTTATTTATATAATTTCAATACAGAGAAAGCCCACATGACTAATTCTATATGTATTGAATGATTAAAAATTAGAAATTTAAGTTAACTACAATTTTAAATTTACTACATTTCAAGGGTTTTTGTAATAATTTCAATTATATCGAGCCATATTTCGATTTTGCTTATAAGTAGAATATGAGTAGGAGAATAACTGAAGTTCATTTGGCAAGACACTCCAATTATAGTGTATTATTTTAACAAAAGAGTGATCAACGAGAATTATACTCCTCGTTTCAGGAAATGTCGTTTCATCTTTTTCCTCTGGCCATAAAAATGTTTTAATAAAACAATTAGATTTTTACGCATTTCATCTGAACTAATTTTTACATGAACATGGTTTAGTATGTTACATTCTCAACAACATAAGTATTTTCTTTTTAGACCGTATTTTATATGAATTAAACAATTTGTTGTATAAAAATCATTACTGTATTTCTAACTTACTTTTAAAATAGTTATTAGCGCCAAAATTTATTTCTACTTTAACATTTGAACATGGTAATGTTAATAGTCCTTGAGCAAATATTGACAGTATTAGAAATGGATTATGATTAGTTGAATTTCTATAATTATAAGCTTCAATCTAAAATTTATCAGTTCTTTGCAAATTTTTTCATTTATGTATCCTTAAATTTCTGATACTTCGTTCTATTTCTTCAATTTCACCATCCCAGCAAAAATTACCACTTCCCAGAAGAGTTTTTGCAATCAAGCTAGAAGCAAAAAGTTTCCAAAAAGCCATAAATTTTTTGCCTTACTAATTCGTTTCACAGAAGTAATAATGTATAGTTTTTGTGTACACAGATGCAAAAGTTACTGGTTTACATTTTTTTTACTTTTTTTTTGTTAGAGACTTACGTTAGTACTTTTCAAAAGCATTTTTGGAAGCTTTCGTTATCGAGAAAGCAATTCATTGCTTCCCTCAGTGGTTAGTAAATTAGATTACTGTAATTAAGTCATTTTATAACGTGTATGGTATCCTCTGTAATTTCTGGAAATATATTATTTTTTCTCACTGTGAAAGAGTACATTTTTCTTCCTTTCTATTTCACCCAGCTGAATTAACATCAGACAGTTTTTGAAAAGTGAAAAATTCTTGTTTGGTGGCCTTTATAAAGCCACCACACATTCGCATATTAATATTTAGTAGATTTGTCAATGCGCTAAAGGCACTAAAAGCACCAATTTAGTGCCATTTTTAAAAAACAACAAGTTGAAAAATTCCGCACTGTTATGAATTAAAAAACACTAAATCTAGTACGAAAAGCAGTGAATTGGCACGTTGCACACGAAGCACGAAAGCGTAGATTAAACAGTATGATTCATAAACATGATTCAGAGAGCGGGGCAGGTGATTCAACTCGTCGTCTAAACATAGCATAATAACACATCAGTAGCGGATGTATTAAATTCTTTATAGGTACAGTGAGAGAAAAGAAGTGGTATGCGAAAAATATTTTATGATCACCAATGCTTTGCGCAACATTCAATGTAATTTATGTTACAAAGTTTTAAGGAAGGCATTTTTTATCTAAACTTTGAAGACCAATAACTCGGGAAATATGGGGCGCCGCAAATTTTTTTATAACTTTTTTCTTATTTTTTACGTTTCTATCAGATAGGCAATTTTAAAATTTTTTTAAAGAAATTTTTCACAGTTTCCTATGAAAATTGTAGAGCCCAATAACTCGGTAAATATGGGTCGCCGCAATTTTTTTATTTAATTTGTTTATCATATTTTTAAATTTTCTTTGAGCTGCTTTACTAAACTTCATTTGCTCCAAATATTTATTTCTCCTATGTACTTCAGAGACGTATGAGACAACTTTTCTCACGAACACAACTAAAGTTTTATTTTTGACATAAAATTTATACCAATTTCATATGGCTGATCTCACAGTTGTAACACATGCGGAACACATAGTTATCATGATTGTATATAGTTGTTTGTATGGTATCATTTCATGTAATTGGGCACTAATCGGTGTCATCATAAGTTTAAATATTTGAATATAGATTCTTGCCAATAGTTAATAATTAAAATAAATCACAAGCAGATATTATCTAGGAGTTTTACTAGTCAAATATAATTTACATGTATGTGTTTGACTTGATCTTACAAATAAATCGATAATAAAGATGAAATCAAAAGAATTCTAATATTAATGTTTTTTTGTTAAAGCTTAGGAATTAGTTACAAAAAACTGAACCGAAAAAGTTGTCGCAACTTTCTTACCAAGAGAGTAGAGTTTCTGGGTTTTTCTGTAAAAAAAGTTTCGTCCTTGGAAAATATTCTAAGAGTTACAAGAGTTTAAAAAACCGCTTTGTTCTATATGCACTTATTTACGAAACTCTTATTGTTTTATAGCATATAGAACAAAATGTAAAAAAGGGTTGTATTTTAAATACTTTAAGTATATCCTGGTTATTTCCCTGCAGGAAATGGAACTAACACAAAACTAGTCATGAGATCCGTCCCCAACTGATAGGGACCAGTCCGAGTTCTACCACTTAATATCAAGTGGACCAGTAACTTTTACATGGGCATGGCCTAGGATGGGGTAAATAAATACTTTGTATGCACCTTGTCACTTGTCACTGAACTATCTAATGGGGACCTAAACGGTGTGGAATAATACAAATTATTTAAAAATGTCATTCCGACACTAAACTGTTCATTTACTTTCGCAGCAGAAACTAGCAACGAGAGTAAGTAATTTTCAAAATTAATCTTCTAAATATGAAAAAGTAAATGAACGCTTTACTTGTAAAAACTTGCAAGAAAATTGTATTCATATCAGAACCATGGATGGAAATCATGATACAATTGTACTTTTTCTGATGTATTTTGTTTGATAATATTTTAAGTACAATTTTTTAGAAATTGACATTTAATATGAAATTACTTACACAGTTTCATGTATTTTTATGAATTTTTCATAGTTTTTTTAATTTTATTCCATTTACAAATACTAAAATGCGACTTTCCATCTCTGATCAGATATGCAAATCAAACAAAATCCTTTCATAATAAAATATAATTTATGTGGCTTAATGGAAAAACCAACAAATTAAGCAAATATTATTTCTTATTGCATACGTATGTATATTTTTAAAATAAAGAAATGCAGATTCTTAAGTTTTCCTTTTTCAGCAATTTATCAAATAATTTATTTGAAAACAAAACACGGAACAACCGTCTAGATAATTCTTGCAAGTAAAAATTTTACTAGTAATAATTTGTAGGTATTCTTGTCCCTCAATTTTTTTCTCTCTTTTGAAGTTCTCTCCTTGCAACCTTTTTGAGTTAGTAAACACTTTCCAGTAACAATTGTAACAAATTTGTAAAAATTTTTAGTAAATGAACAAACCTAATGAAAATTATAATTTTTTTTATTGTTACAAATTCAATTATAATTTATTTTTAAACAAATATTATTTTTACTGGAAACTGACAGCCTCCGGCATGGCAGGCTTGCGCACTACCCACTCGACTACAGAGGCACTCATATTTCAAAAATACTAGTTAATGTCAGGTTAATATCTAAGAATAGTTACGAGACTGGTTCCAAAGTGGCTTGGCGGTACCACTGGAAGGAACAATGAATATTATGTTTGTTCTGTTTGATAGGTCCTGGATCCAACCACATCGAACTTGTTCAATGCCTTTTACTATAATACTAGACTAATATAATATAATATGTCCTTTTTGCACTATACACTATTCCTCAAATCAGTAATTGCTAAAAATCAGTCATTGCTAAGCTAAGTTTAATTTACAACTATCCCATTAAGTAGGGTTGTTATCCGTCTTTTTTTCCCGGACAATGTCCTCTTTTTGGGATCTCTGTCCTCATAATATATTAGCGTCCGGGAAAGTCCTACTTCTTAAGGAAATTTTTTTGCTTTTAAATAAACAGTATTTATTAAAAACCAATATAAAAAAAGAAATAATTGGTATGGGATGTGCAGCTTACCTTATCAATAACACTGTCCGTGAGGGTTCTGGTCTGTTATTTTAAGACAAAGAACTATTAAGATTTCTTATACTTATATTATTGATATTAAAAATTACGGAGTTGGTTTAAGAAAGATTTCAAAATCTTTATTTTATGAACAAATTAGTTATTTAACCAAACAATGATAGGTTAAACTTATAAAGTCCGCAGCCCTACCATTAGCGATATTTGCTGTGTAATCGGTTAAACTTTAAATAATTTTGGGTTCTCAGTTGATGAAGAACTACTTTTTATGAAATCTTGTGCTATAAACCTTTTTTTGATAAGTATAAACGGCAAAACTACAAGTTTAAAAAGCTGTTTCCAACATTTGAAATGATGTTCGAAGTGCTATTTATGTGGGTTTATGTACCCAAATATTCTGAAATGTGTATATCGTTGGTCACAAATAGAAAGGCCCTAAGTCAAATAATTGTAACCTTACAGGAAAAGGTAAAAACATAATAATAAACAGTACTCGTACAAGTGCTTGTACAACCGCTTTGTAAAACTGCTTGTAAAAGAGTTTTTTACAGTATTGTAATACATTTTTGTGACGGGGCGTATTTCTCAATTTCGTGAAAAAACGAGTTAGGGCACTTCTACTTGTGTATATGTACTTATGTAGGTACAATTTAATGCAAGCATATCGATAGTGGATAAAAAGATCCAATATTCTATATAAAATGGTGCGAAATTGACATTTTAACGTAACATGGTAGATATGTATGCATTTAAGATTTTATTGGTAGTAATATTAATGGAAAAAATCAGTTTCGTTTTATTTTTAAGTCCTACTTTTTTAAAGTAAATGTCCGGGTTTTTTCACTCCACTGTCCTCTTTTTAAAAATTATGCGATAACAACCCTACATTAAGCAATAAAAAAATCTACACTGAGAAAATTAAATCGTAAAATCAAAGAAAATACACTTTGTTGCAAAGACTTTTATTGGTCAGATTGTGCCCAAAGACAAAACAACTTTACCGGAAAGGCGCAAAGTTCTTTAGATTCCCATGAAATATATACTTAAAATCGAAGACTTCAAATCTTGTGGCAAGGATTTACGTCTTTGGAAACACTTAAAAAAGTCCTTAAACTGAGGAAAAAGTATTTTGGCACAAAGACTTTCATTCGTTAGTCTTAAGACTTGAATTTTTGATTTTAAGTACAATTTTCATTGTAACAAAGACGTAATTTTAACATTATTACAAAGAAATGCAATTAAATTCAACGAAATATTCTTTGAAATACTAAAGACTGATATGTAGGAACAAAGGCAATTTTCTTTGAAATCTGCTATAGAAATGTTTTAAAAAATTAAAATTTTTCTGCAAAATAAAATATTTAATGAAACCAAACACAGCATTTTTATAAAAATTTTTTATTTCAGTTTAATGTAATAAAAATAAAAAAATAGTTCATATACAGCATAACTTTACTTAACTAATTAAAATCTAATAACATTTTTAGACTTTGACTTTAATACTGACTCTAGACATTTTTAATGTTAAAAGAGTTATAATACATTTTTTTATTTAAGTTTAATACAATAAAAATAAAAAATAGTTCATATAGATAGTTCACTTTTCACCTACTAATAGTTATAAGTATATTGACAAAGGTCAAGCGCTGCCACGACGATAGAGACTTTTTTTACTTTATTTTTTTTATATTGTTATTATTATATATTTTATATTGTTATTATAATATATTTAAAAAAAGACAACACTTCAATTTATATTAAAATTTCATATTAAATCACTTGACGAAAAAGAAGAAAAAAAGACAAGGCGCACATGCACAATTGAGCGTTCCTATCGACTGAATTACAATTAATGACAACCACGAAAACAATTCTTTTTATTTTTTACATAAACGTAAAAAAATTTAACTTTGAAGACTAAATTCTTTAAAGATACAGGGCCATAACCATAGTCAACAAAAAAGTATACTTTTTTAGTTTTAGAATGCACTTAAAAAAAAAATGAACTTTCGACCTACCATAGACGAGAAAAACTGCACTTTAAAGGAAAAAGTCGGTTCTAAAGTTAAAACATGCTGAAGCTGTTTTTAACTAGATTAGCATCGACTCTAGCTCTTTAGTTCAAGACAAAACGCATTAAAATAAAAGAGAAAATATGTATGTATGTATATGTATGTATGTACACATTTGTATGTATGTATGAATTTCTCTCTTGGCTTCTGTTGTTCCTATAAACAATTTATAATCCAATTATTGAATAGTTTATTGTATTAAAATAATACAAAATACCAATACCTTTTAAATTTTCTCTATATTATTTATTTGTTAAGTTGTTTTTATGTTCGGTTGTTTTATTTTATCTTTTTATTAAATTTAACCCTTTTTCATAACACAGTATCAGATGAGAGAGAGATGCCACTTTCTTATATTTTGTTTTCGATCGTATGAAAAATTTCCCATATTTGTTGTGACACCCAGTTAAAGTCGGTTCAACTTAACACACACTTTTTTTTTGACTATAGTAGAATAATATTTAGAAACAGGTTTTTAATTTTAAGTTGTTTCTAAAACGAACCAACTTTATTCTGTGACTATGGTTATGGCCCACAGACTTTATCTTTATTTTTTTTTAACCGCTCTTGTTTACCGTTGCAAGCCAACATGTGTGAACAAGCAAAAATGTTCACTTATGCATTGAAGACAAAATTCTTTGTATCAAGGATGCTTAGCTTTAAAAAAACTAAGAAAATTCTTTAATTTTAAATACGTTTTTCAATCCCTTATTAGCAAAGAAATTAATCGTTGTAGCAAATCTTTTATCTTTACGGAAAAGATAATTTCTTTGATTAAGCTTCAAAGAATTTTAGTCGTTTGTGTTGAAGACGCACCATTTGCTTGTTTAAAGAATAAATCATTGATGCAAGGATTTTTTCCTTCTAACAAAGATATTTTCGTTACAATTTTACAAAGACGTTTTTTCTTTGATTTTAAAGCTTTTAATTTTCTCAGTGTAGGTACTTAGTAACAATAACATTTCATTGATATAATCGATTAGAAAACACCCGGACCTAATTAAAAATTAAAGGCTGATTGTTTATCATTGTTTTTTTGTATTCTTTTTTGTTTCATTTCATTAGCCAAGTGAAGTCACAAAAAAATAAATAAAACAAAAGCAGATATTGCAGAAAAAAATCCAAATTACTACAAACTTTATTTACAGTGCTATTCTCGAACCAGTTATAAGAACATTTTTGTAATAGTAAAAACATTTGTGACAATAATAAACAAAAAGCTATTCTGGGTGTCAAATAAAAGCTCTTTTTGTATTACTTAGCATTTACACATGGAAGTACAAGTTCGAAAAACTCAATACGCTCACACTTTTTTACCAACACAATCAAATTTTTTGTACTTACTGCTTAGCTTACAACACTATTTCCTTTTGAGTAAATGTTGTAAGTAAAATGACAAATGAAGAAACATTGTTACCGTGAATAAGTTTTGTATAAATTTATTAGTACTTCGTATATTAAAAGTAATATTTATTGCAGATTTCCTACGTGTTTATAAAAAAAATATATATAAAAAACACAACTATTCAACAAGGCATCTTAATCATATTTTTATATATGTATTTCATGCATTTTGACAAAAAAGTTGTTGAAGAAAATATTATTTTCAGTAATTTTATGATATCGGGAATACGGCAATATTTTTCCAGTCAAAAGCAAATTTATTTTGATAAGACGTGTACGCTTCGAGAACGTTTTCAAATTGAACTTACAACTGTCTGTGTAAACTCTCAAGTAACTTGCAAGACTTTCGGTTATTTCTTCGAAATTTTCATTGATAATAGGTATACACTGCTTGCAAGCAATTACTTACATGTGTAAGTGCAAGGTTAATTGATAATAATAGTTATATATGTTCACAACAGCACATGACAATACTAGTTTATTGTAAAAAATCAACAAAAAACTTAATTTTGCCGATAAATATTGAGTAGGATACCTATTTTTTTAGTGTCCAATAGAAATCATTCATATGCATGGTGTTTTATTGTAAGAAACTAGAAGATATTAATATTTTGAATTTTTATTAGATTGGAATTTCAAAAATTAAATTTAACCCTTTGTTAACAAAAGTTTCAAAATATATTTCATGTATGTAAATATTTTATAGAATATTTCCACAAAAAAGAATGTTATTACTCTCCAGCTTAAAACAAGCATCAATGATCTGATGAACTTCCTTCATTATAAATATCGAACTCCGCATATCAAAAACTTATTATTATTATTTAATTATGGTTTCTTTTTGAAATATGGATAAAAATAAAAACTCTCTTGAATTCACCGATGTACGCAATTTAGTAGTATAAATGTAGGGATATTGGCTCAATGTATTTTTCCATAAGGATCATTTCAATTATAAAAAAATTATAATTCTTATGCATATATTTCCCATAAGGATCCAACTAATAAAAAAATAGGTCATGCCATAGTAGTATATTTATGGGCATTCTGGCACACGCGTATTTTCCCCATTAGGATCATTCTAATTAGAATACTGTATTTTTCCATAAGGATCATTATAATTAAAATATATATGGGCATTCTGTCACACATGTATTTTTCCATAAGCACTATTCAAATTAGAATATAAATGGGAATTGTAACGCACATGTAGTTTTCCATAAGGAGTATTCAAATTAGAACATACATACATATGTATATATTTACCATTAAGGATCAAACTAATTAGAAAAATGTGATAATTCTAATACATATATTTTCCATAAAGATCAAACCAATTAAAAAAATATGAAAGAGAAACTAAAATGGCAGTGGATATTTTTCTCAAAAAGTTTAACAAACACATTTTTTTATAAATGGAACAATTAGAATGCAATTCTCATTTGAGTAATTTTATTCAAATGAGAGTTCGATTGACTCAAAAATATGTATAAAAGACCAATCGGAATTTAAATTTAATAATTGTTCTTCAAAATTACTTGAAATTGCGTTCAACAAAAATTGTAGGAATGAAGTTTAACATAACAATAGAATTTTGTTATTTATTATATGAAAGTTTAAGAAATACATATAAAATTTAATTAATTTTTGTTTGTTTTTAGATTTGTCAACAAATAATTAAAATCAGAATTGAAGGTTAGACACAATGGATCCAAAGTTATTCCATATTTAGACAACAACAAGTGGTTTTATCTTCCGCAAAGAATCGTTACATTTTTAAACAGGGAGGATCCTTACTTAGCACAAATTAATGACAAAATTTGGACAATTATTTACAAAGGACGTCAATAACCAAATGGTTCAGCAATATTCGAACTAAACTATAGCTAAATTTTTTATTTGTCATAAGTAGGGAAAGGATTTTCATGTAAATACATGTTTTCAGTCGTTGGTCATAGATCAACGCAAATAAAATATTTTTGCGAATCAACAAATTTGCGACAAAATAGCATTGATTCGTTAATGCATATTTTTGCATATTTTATAATAAATACATATTTTTGCATCTTTCATTATAAATCTATATTTTTAATACATATTTTTACTTTTTGCATGCTGTAAAGATAATTTTGGTGTTTTTTTATTAGTTCCATCTATATTTTCACGTCTAATATTTTTTTACGCCTAAAACTATGCAAGGTTAATTTTTAACAAAATGAAGACAAAAATATCAGCACACCACAAGAAATAATGTTAACCCATCTCTGTAGAAATATATATGTACATATTGTCTCATTACTGGTTTGCGGAACAGTATATTCAAAATACATTATGTTTGCAGCAAACCAGAAACCAACCAACGATATGTACGTAAAAATATAACCTTTATTTTTTTCATACGTACATATGTAGTTTGACAACGCAACAGATCCGTAAAAAGAACAGAGTACCAGACATGATTTGATGCAAAGGCATACAATACAAAATACAATGTATTTAAAAGCTGCAGTTTTTACGACTGTGTAAGAACAAGAAAGAGGAAAACGAAAACAATTTCAACAGGGATGGAAAATTTATGATCGCAATTTTTGTGATATTCGATATTCAATAACACCGTACGACTCCTTCAGCTCATTTTAAAATTTCAGTAATTTGCTTAAGTTAAGAATGCCAGTTTCCTTGAAAGTACCCGAAAGATTTTCGGTTATTTCTTCGAAATTTTCGATGATAATACATGCACACTACTTGCTGGTAATTACTCACAAGTCGTCGGTTGGTTTCTGGTTTGCGGCACAGTATATTCAAAATACATTGTGTCTGCAGCAAACCAGAAACCAACCGACGAAGTGTTAACGCAGCGTTATATAGAAAAAAATTCGTTTTCCATACCTGTTTTTGACAATTAAGAAGTTACTTTTCTTGATAGAAACAAAGTAACGAAAAACTTAACGTCTAAATCTTCCAAGAAAAAATAATTGAAAGTGACGCTAATTGGAGATTGAATACTATCAAAGAATATAAATTATATAGAATGCGCATCTGAGCTAAAAAATTAAACATTTTTTGATTTCGATATGGATGCGGGGGGAAAGTATAAAGCGCAAGCAAACACGCAGAGAGAGAGCATTTGCTTCCAGGGTGACCGATGACATTTTTCAAAAAGTTGCAGCAAATAGGGGAGGATTTATCAAAAAAAAGGGGCAATATTAAAAAAATCGACACAACTACATTAAAGTTCTTATTTTTAATGTATTATTATATAATTCACTTTAGAAAAAGGGGGACAAAAAGAGGGAAGGCAATCGAAAAAGTGGCAATTTGCCACTGTAGTCGATCAAACGGTCACACTGTACGATACAGCGACAGAGCTTCGAGTTCTGCTACAGCTTGTCGTCACTGTTGCCAGTTTTGCAGATTTCTCTGCATTTTGCTGATTTTTCATTGAAAAATTTATAAAATGAAATTTGCAGATTTTCTGAAATGCTTCTGTAACATCAATATTTCATGTTTTTCTTTACTCCGTAACAGAAATAACCATGGTGTCACTGTCAGAAACATACACATAAGAGACACTAACAAATAAGTAGTGTTTGACGTTTAATTTTGCAATAACCATACCACCAACATAACAATGGTAAAAAGAAACTAGCTAATCTGCGCAAAGATGAATGTATATATATACATATCGCACACTAAATAATAAACAGTCACACATATGACCCATTATTTTAAAGAATTAATTAAAGATATTACAGCATAAGTTTTTATACAGCAAGATAATTTATGTTAATTCGCAAATTAAATAAAAAATGCATACATGACGAACATATAACCTCCTCCTTAATTGAAGTCGGTTAATAATTCGAAAACAAAATGAAAAACACTTCAAAATATATTGTTGCAGATTTTTTTTCCGATTTTCTTAAATAATTTTGCAGATTTTTCAGATTTTTTAGCCAATTTTTCCAGATTTTTTGTAAAATGTTCTGGCACCAGTGCTTGACGTTGTAAACATTCACCCCTATCGTGAATAAAATGTGAAATTTTTGAACCCATGAAATTTTCTTTCCCCATGAGGGGAAATTTGCTATCGGGAACTTCATGGGAACGTTTGTTCCCGCCATCGATTCGCAGTGAATGTCAAGAACGGGAAGAAGGCTTGTAAAGCTTAAAAATTAATTGAAAATCAGACAAATTTATGTTTGATAGTGAGAAGTACACAAATTTTTTGTTTCAGATGCAATGTTTTTAATCTATTACATTTAAATTTGTAATTCAGTTTCATATTTGTATTGAGCCTTATTTTCGGTATTTATCGTAAGTGAGATTTAATCCAAAATATACCTTTTTATTTAAATTAAAATTTTATGGGCTATCCATAGTTAAGAATTATCAAAATGCCAAAAATTTTATAACTTTTAAGATACGGGCTGTAAAATTTTATCGTAAGCGAAAATTAATTATGTAAAACAAATTTGAATAGTATAAAAATAATCATGGAAATGAAAAAACGTACACAAGTACACATTGGAAAAAAAGTAACCAATTTTGGTTACAAGTAACCAAAACGGCAACGCTGATCATAGCATACGCAGTCTACGAGACTGTAAAAAAGCAAAATAATAAAAATCAAACATAAATACACACACAGGGCTGCCAGAAGATTTGCGAAGAAAATCATCATTTGTCGGAAAGAAAATCATATTTTGAAGAAAAAAATCATCACAAATCAATTTTTTTTTTCAAATAAAAAAAGTAACAACAATTGACATATTTATAAAAAATCAAATTTCTCATTGTATATGCCTAAAACAATGATGCATTTTTGTGTATCTAAGTTACAGGGTGCAACAGGGACTGCCTCGCATTACAAAACAGTTCGCAGTTTTATTTTTTTTTTGCCGAACGTAAGGGTCTCCAAAATAAATTTTTCATTATATCTTCGGCATTTTCAGTTGGATCTAAAAGTGTGATATATCGATATTTTGCCTCGAGAAGACCAATGTTTTGCTTCAAATATCTCGTTCTAGTATTTATTTACCCACCAGACGCTAATGTACCACTCTAATTTCAGAAAATTAAAGCTCGCAAAAAATCATTAAACGTTTGCTAAGGAAATATTTCAATGATTCCAGAAGAACTATTTTAAAATATATTTTTTTGTCGAATTTAGTTGGCTTTTTAAATTTGTTGTCTTATCTTCGGTATTTACAGTCAGATCTTAAAGTATGATATATCGATGTTTTTGTCTCGACGAGCCCTTTTTGTCTTTAATAGTCATTGACCTCAAGTACCCTCTTCTAGTGCTTACTCATCATATCTCAACTTATACAACAAGAATTAAAAAATTTAATTAATCTAAGATCAAAAATTAAGTTTTAATCAATGATATTTTTACATGATTCAAGTTGGCAGACATGCTTCTCGCTGGATTATCTCTCCTCGCATTCTCCGGTATGAACAGCTTGAACCATACGATACAAATAAAACTGATTGCCTCGAACATTCCAGCCTCCTATATTCGCTGACATTTCTTTCATTGGAATGCGTTCGTAATTTTTATTGACATGACAAAACGGAATAAGCATTAAAAGATCCGAGTTATTAATTAAATGCTTATAGTTACATAATGCGGAACACAATTAAGAGTAGCTAAAAACTGATAATACAGTGTATGCACTTCCTGGCCGTATTCTGTTTCTTTCTTTCTGTTTACCAAGCAATGATCCCAGTAGAGCATTTACTTAAAAAATTAAAGTGGTTGTGCTAAAATTGTTGAAATAATTTCTTTGCAAATGTTTAATGATTTTTTGCGAGCTTTAATTTTCTAAAATTGGGATGGTAGAAACCGAGATCTGGTAGGTAAATACTACAACAGGATATTTAAGGTCAAGGACTATTAAAGCAAAACATTGGTCTCCTCAAGACAAAAACTTCGATATATCACACTTTAAGTTCGGAATGTAAGTGCCGGAGATATAATGATAGATGTATTTAGGTGACCCCTACTGCGGCTAAATTTTTTTTCGAATCTGCCTTGCAACAATGCTTTATATTCGGTGGTGCGAAGCGAACTTTTTTTTGCGAGACACCCTAGTGCATAAGTAAAGTGAATGAAGGCAATATATAACAAACTGATACAAAAGTGTTTTCTTCATACATATATAGCTACTGATAAACATGGTTGAACAGCAAAGAAAATTTTACATAAATATGTACATATGTACGTATTGAAACTAAAAATCATAATTTGCAAAATTAAAAATCATCATTCCAGAAAATAAATCATGAAATCATATTTTGGTCCAAAAATCATCAAAAATATGATAAAATCATCATTCTGGCAGCACTGTACACACATGCTTTCGCTCTCAACAATGCGAGCGCAGCATACACTGCAGAAAGAAATGAGAGCACGTATGCTGACGGGTTCTACTGGAAATACCCGCAAGGAAATTTTAGCTTGTATGAGATGCGCATTCTATATGATTTATATTCTTTGATACTATTGATTGAATAATATAATATTAGCAAAAATGCCTAATGAAAAATCATTGAAAAGTAAAATTTTACATAAATAAGTATTTGACTACAAGAACATTTTCAAGTCCGATGGTAGAGTGCTATTTTCTAAACCTTGCAATAAAGCCGTAAGCTTTGATACCAAGTTCCAAGTAGAGCAGCACCTAAAAGGCCAAAAACATGCGTCTTTAAGTGATCGTACAGCTTCAAAAGCATCTCAACCTCTTCTTACTGATAGGTCTGCGTTTGACGACAGACATAGCAAATTTACTATGGAACTTTGTGAAGCTCTTGTTTCAGCTGACATACCACTTTTCAAATTAAACAACCCACAACTAAGAAGCTATTTAGAAAAGTATACCAGTGAAGATATTCCTCCGGAATCAACACTTAAAAAAAATACGTTAATAAGCTGTATTCTATTTTTGTGGGTGTCAATTGATGAAACGATTGATGATGAAGGGCGGTGTGTGGCGAACGTAATTGTAGGCATTATGGCCACAGACGCGGAAAAGAGCAAGCAAAAATTTTTACTAAGTGTTTTTGAACTCGAAAGAGTAAATCACGCTACAATTGCTCGTGTTTTTAATGACTCTATTGCTTTATTTGGTGAAAATTTGAACAAAAATAAAATACTTTTATACATTACGGATGCTGCACCTTATATGGTGAAATCAGGTCATTATTTGAAGGTTTTTTATCCAAAAATGCTGTATGTAACCTGTTTAGCTCATGTTATGCATCGTGTTGCTGAGGAGATTAGAAATCAATGTGAAAATATTGATTTATTAATTTCATGTGGAAAGAAAGTGTTTTTGAAAGCTCCCTTGCGTGTTACAGCCTTTAAAGAAAAGTATCCAGGAATACGACTACCCCACAGCCTATAGTAACTAGATGGGGAACGTGGTTGAACGCTGTCGGATACTATGCTGAACATTTTAACGAGTTTAAAAATGTTGTAGAAAATTTAAGTGATACAAACAATATTTCATTAACAAAGCTAAAGAAATTTTAAAGTCGAAAAACTTAAACACTGAATTGGAATGTGTACACAAAGATTATGGTTTTCCTGTTAGCACTATAGCCCAGTTAGAGGGTTTTAATTCGTTAACAGCTCAAGTGCAATTAATTTAAGATGTGGTAAAAAAAATTTGTGCTCTGAAAAGCAGAATAAGCGAAAAAATTAAAAATAAATTACATAAAGTTATAGAAAAAAATTATGGATTTAAAAAATTGCAACAAATTACATCAATATTTTATAGTTATAACAGCGAAAACTTAGAAACTGAATATTCCTCAAACGAACTAGCAGCATTTAAATATGCACCAATAACTTCTACTGACGTGGAACGTTCATTTTCGTTATATAAAAGTTTTTTTCAGGAAAAATCGTCAAAGAGTTACCTTTGAGAATTTAAAAAAACATTTATTCATATACGTAAATAAAAGTTCGAGATAATTTTATTTTGTGTTCGGTATGACAAAATATCTGTGAAGAAACCATTGAAGCTGGACATTATATGATTTTTTAAGTTTTTAATGACAAAATTTTTGTTAAGAAAGCCATTAAGGTTATTTTTTATGTTTTTAATATTAAATATTTAAAAAAATTTATATATATACATATTTTATTAATTTTAAATACATATTTTTCTATTTTTAATGCATATTTTATGTACATCAAACGCGATTTTAAATGCATGAAAATCCTTTCCCTAGTCATAAGAAATTTTATGTAGTTGCAAAATTTTTAAAACAATAAATGTGTTTAGTAAAGTGAAGTAAGATCCGCTTATTTATAGATTTTTATATTAAACGTGCGCATGCTTGTATTTTATTCCCCCTTATTCATAAAAAAATTAAATTAATCTAAAATACGTTTTAGGAAAATTTTGCAGGAAACATTTTAAATAATATACATGTACATATTTCAAGTTCATTTTAAATTTTATGTATGATTGATTATGTTTTAAATGAGTTATCTTATTTCTTATTTTTTCCATTTTATTAAAAAGGATAGGACATCTAAAAATTTAATGAAAGGTAAACATGCAGGTGCAAGACACATGGTTATATAAATAGTTATGCATTACAATTTTTTATTACTTTTTGCATTTACATGGAAATTTTCAAAATTCACAATGTTTTATAACTTTTTCCATTTACATGGAAATTTTCAAAATTCTTAACAAAAAAATATAACCAAATACTATTAGGAACGAAAGACATGCGTATGCATGCTTTTCTCATGTCGCTGCATGTAGTTATGTTTTGCTTAAAGCTAATTTTCATTTTAAGAAAAAAGGACAGGACATTTAAAAATTTATTGAAAGGTAAACATGCATATGCAAGACACATGGTATTAAAGTATTAAGAACGAGAGACATGCGTATGCATGCTTTTTGCATATACATATATATTGGGTGTTTTTTATTGAGGTATAGAACTTTAAGTTGGCATCACTTTTTTAACTGGCGGCCATTTTGTCAGCTGTCAAGTGATTAATATTTAGTTTGGTTTGCCATTTCATCATGAACAGGTTGACAAAAGAACAACGCTTGCAAATCGTGCAAATTTATTTCGAAAATAATGGTTCAGTTCGCGAAGTTTACCGCAAGCTCCGTCCATTTTATGGTCGACATAATCGTCCATCAGAGCAATTAATTCGGTTAACCATGGATCGTTTTCGCACTACGTTTACTCTATGTGATAATACGCATCCGCAGAGACGTCGAACAGTGCGCACCGAAGAAACAATTGCCGCTGTAGAGCAAAGTGTTGAAGAGGTCCCGAATGAATCGATTCGCCACCGTGCACAGCAATTGGAGCTTTGTCCATCAACATGCCATCCCGAATTGGATGGCATGAATGTGGATGAGTTGTGGTTCCAACAAGACGGCGCTACATGCCACACAGCGCACGTCACAATCGATTTATTGAAGGAAACATTCGATGAGCGCATAATTTCGCGGAATGGACCTGTCAATTGGCCACCAAGATCGTGTGATTTGACACCATTGGATTATTTTCTTTGGGGATATGTGAAGTCGCTCGTCTACGCCAACAAACCAGAAACGTTAGGGGACTTGGAAGCCAACATTCGTAGCGTTATTGCCAACATACGGCCCCATATGATCGAAAAAGTGGTTGAAAATTGGACCTGTAGAATTGGCTTTATTCGAGCCAGCCGCGGCGGCCACATGCCCGAAATCATATTTAAACATTAATGGCATGAAATTATCCTTCCAATAAAGCCAAATTGATGGACATTAAAACGATTTTCTTGTGTTTTATTTCAATTCGAAGTTCTATACCTCTAAAAAAACACCCTTTATATGTACGTGGGTGCGTTAGTTAAATTTACATTTTATTTGTTCTGAGAAAAAGGGTATGAAAAAAACTCATTACAGAAATATTTTTCTATGAAGGACAAGCAAATCGTTCTATTTCATTGTTTAAACTTAAAAATTTACAAGATTATAAATGTAGATGAATATGAGGATTTTCCAATCAAAGACAATTTTCTATAGATGAATGTATACATAGTATATTCTGTTCAGAAAAGTATAAAAAAGACATTTTTTCAAACAAACTTCTAGTCTTCTGACATCATTAAAAAAAAAAACTAAAACAATACTTCAAAATGAACGATAACAATTTATATTGTGAAATATGTGAAATAATAACATTTTCCAATATGTCAAATTAAGAAACGCCACTATCTTAAGCAGCATGGGATAAAACTAAAAAGCAGAAGATTTTGGGATACTCCTCTGTATAGGAGAATAATCAACAAAAATAAGCAGCTTCAAGAAGCTACATCATCAACATCAACATCCATAAAAGTCACAACACCAACTACATTAATATTAACAGAATCCGCATTATCAACATCAACATCTACTATAAAGCTGAAGGTCCATACTATCCATCCAATGCGTAGTTGCGTTTTATACATGTGTCAAAAAGTAGAATCAAGGTAATTGTATGCGGCAAGTTACAGAACAAAACGCAAAGAACGTATAGACGCATAGGACGGATAAAGTAGGTTTACTTTCAACTTTTGTATCCGTCGCATGCATCATGCTCTCTTTTATAGCCAAATGTTCGTGTAGTGAATTTAAATTTTCTCTCTTTTTGCATTAAAACAACAAAAATACTTGCGCATAAGACGTATTGCATGTAACTTGAACTTAGAATCGGAGAGAACGTACAGAAACGCATACCACGCATATGCAAAGAACGGATGATATGGATCTTTAGCTTAAAAGCCACAACACCAAGTACACTAATATCCATAGAAGCCAAAACACCAACTACAGACGAGAGGTATCATCATCTCTTAGAAGGCGATAAAGATGTGTTTTTACGAATCAAAGAACCTATAAACATCACGGAGGTAATAGTTTTACAGCCGATGGATATATCAGCATATTTATTGCTACATGATGGGCAGGACGATATACTTTTAGATATATTAAGAAGGGTTGAAAATACGGCTTAAGATAATATTGTCAAATATTTTGAATGTGTTTTTATTTCTTTTAAATAAATATTTCTATTATCTAAACTTTTCGAAAATTACAGTTTTTACATTTACTGACATTATATAGGTTATAATAGAATTTCATTAGTTTGTTTGCTTTTCCTCTATTCTCATATTTTGTCTTCTTTTGTGTGAACATGAACAAGTGTCGGGTCCACAAGTTTCATTCTCATTGAGGTAGTTTACACGAGATTAATTTTTATGCGGCACAATTTTTGTTTTTTTTAGAACACACGAGACTAATTCATCCGTCATAAAAATGTATACGTATACATAGCTTTGTGTGTGTTAGTGTTTTTCGTATTCATTTACCATTTGGAGTTTTTTAAGTTGTGTGTGTATTGGTTTTGTGCTGCTAATGCGGGGTTGTAGCTGGTTGAAAAATTATGCCAAACACAAAACCCCTCTCTTTGCCTCTCTCACCAACAAACTGGCATGTTATGCCAGCACAATTAATCGCGTGTGAATCAGCGCATTAGACCATGAACAATCTTCATAATGCTCTCCAAATTTATTTTTGGTTGTTTTTAAGTTATTTGCTTCTTCGAGATGTAATTGAATATTAATCAGTTTATATCTATCTTCGTTGTGTAAACATCTTTTTAAATTTTCATGTACATCGTTGAGTAACATCCTTACAAATAAGTGTGACTGAGTATGTCCACAAAATGTTTGTGAATAAACAATAATGTTATTACACTTAACATTTATATAAATTGTATACAATTATTTTTTAGTTTATGTATATCTATAATTATTAGTCTCTTATAATATAAAATATAAAATGGGAGTTAAAGATAATCAGTATAAAATTGGTAGTGGATTAGTAAACAACTTATTAAACAAATTATCTGTTGAATAAGATTTCCCTGGTTATCAGTTTGGTGGACCTGGAACAAAACTTCAACAACGTTTAGCAAGAGGCGATAACAGAATAAATTCATTAGATGGAGCTTGTAGAGAACACTATATTGCGTATTCACAAACAAACGATATTAATAAGAGACATAGCATAGATAAATTTTTGGTTGAAAAAGCTTGGCAACAAGTCAAATCTAGAGATAGTGGCTTAAAAGAACGAGCTCACGCTTGGTTTGTAAGAAACGCTATGAAATCAAAAGTTAAATTGGAATTAGGCATTAAGGATATCAAAATTCATAAATCTAAAAAGTCACAGAAGATCAAGTCTGACAAGAAGAAACAGTTGTTTAAAATACTTTAAAACTTTTGAAAAATGAAAAACCAGTGAACTTAGACGATGCTGTTAAAATTCACTAAAATTCATTTCTTCCAATCAAGGTTTGAATTGCTGACATCAAAATACCATCAGCACACAAATTTTAGTATTCACATTGTATCAGCAGCAGCAATCAGCATCAGCACACAATATAAATAAATTCAGTAAAGTGCGACTTTGACTCGCACACGAAGGGTTCCGTACGTTGGGATTTGAGCATTTTTTTAACCCTACAAGCCTAACCTATTTTAATAATACATAAAGCATAAACATACGTCTCAGAGGCGTATATAATAACAAACCCCTGGGCTATTGTACTTAGTTATATAGTTTGTTTTTAATGAAAGATTATATTGGAACACAAACTATTAATAAAAAACACTCTTCATAATTATTATAATAATAAAATTAACTCAAACATATTTATTATCACACACTAAAAGAAATATCAAAGTTTGCAAACATAAAAACCAGCTGCATAGATATACATAAATATACGTCTCGTAGGCGTGTTATGCGTCAAAAACCCAAAAGTGGCTGAGTTTGGATCAGCTACAAGACCGCGATTGACAAGCAACAGTCGACTACTGACTTGACTAAAACGCACGAGGTGTTAACTTCGATAGTTTAAAAAAGAAAGATAATTTTAAAATCTATGTACGCCTCGCAGGCGTAGGTTAGGCTTGTAGGGTTAATACAGTGTTTTTTTACGTTTTTTCAGCTAAAATAATTTTTTTTTTGATTATTTTTGGCTTGTTTCTCGTTTTGGCGATTTTTTTTCATTTTGGCGATTTTTTTCATTTTGGCGATTGTTTTTCATTTTGGCAATTTTTTTCATTTTGGAGTTTTTTTTTTCATTTTGGCGATTTTTTTTCATTTTGGCGATTTTTTCGGTTTTTCGCGATTTATTTTCGATTTAGAAATTTTTTTTAATAGGGTGCTTTTTTTTGTTTTGGCGATTTTTTTTTGGTTTTGGCGATTTTTTTTCGGTTTGGCGATTTTATAATTTTGAGATTTTTTTGTTTTACCGTTTTTGAAAATTTCAAGAAGTTTGCTCTTACGGTTTCCAGGATATTGCAAGTTATCAAAATTACATAGTCGAAATTACATTAACTGATGGTACACCCTTTAATTAAAATTTTTTTAATTGTAGTGTTAATTGTTGTAGTGTGTATAAAAATACACTAACTTTACAAATTTCAAGTGCATATACAATACAATTGTATGTATATTACATGGGATTTTAAAATTTTTCGTTGCTCTTTTTGGCACACCCTGTTGTAGCGGCCAAGGGTCTACACACTTTGTCCAAATTTCAGGTCCGTAGCTCTTACGGTTCTCTAGAAAATACCCTGTGACGGACAGACGGACAGCGTAGCGAAAACAATAGAAAACAATAAATCCTTTCACCTTTGGTGTACGAAAACCTAAAAAAACTATAACACAAGCAGTCAGCAAAATAAAATTACTGAAAGAAATTGATGATGCGTACAGAAGCAATAGTATTTTTTTTAAAAAGTGGTGATGCTGACCATCAGCAATTTTGTTTTTTTTTCGTTTTTTTGTGGTGCTTTGCTGTGAAGGTTTGTCAGCATCAGTAATAGCAAATTTTAAAAACTAATCTTTTTGCTTCAAGATGCTTCAGCATTGCTAAATAATTTATATTGTGTACAATCCCAGCAAAAAATTACACATTACCATCAGAACTACTTGCCATATAATGACTTACTTTTCTGATTACCAAATTTCATTACTCGCTTACAAAACTCATTACCTAAATTTAAAAAATTTATGTACAAATTGCTAAATGATCAGAATAATTTTTTTAGATTAAATGGATTACGTGAATAATAGCGTAGACAGACGACATCGTTAATTTGCATTAAAAGCTCACTAATGCGAATTAAAAATTTACCCTGACAGACGACAGTATTTGCATTAAGTAAATCGTCGGTTGGTTATTGGTTTGCGGCACAGTATATTCAAAATATATTATGATTGCAGCAAACCAATAACCAACCGATGATTTGTTTTATCCAAAACAAACCCCATTAACTGAATGTACTCGTAGCCAAGTCGCACACCTTTTCAAGCAGTCCGTATATAATTCACTCATCAACCAGTATTTGATTGATTATTGACGGTGTTGCCATATTGAAATAGGTAAATTCAGTATTAATTCACTTTCATTTAGTGCATTTACTTCAAATCAAATGCGCATTGGCATGGGGATAATTCACAAGTTAATTTGAATTAAGGCAGTTAATGCAAATTAACGCTGCCGTCTGTCTATGCTATAAGTTGGCAAGTAAAAATAGTAAGTACTTCTCAATAATCGATTATTTTAGTCTCACGCCTTGTTAAAATCATTAAGTTGGTAATCCAGTAAGGAACAGCTTCCACCAAAAATGCTTAATTCCAAACCCGATTACCTTTTTTGAAATTTTTTGCTGGGATATTAAAAAGGAAAGAAAGTGAATATGTACAGGTGGGAATATACACATACTACTTACATACATTCATGTATGTTTGTAGACTTATATTTTTGTTGTTTGTTTGGAAATTTATTTTTTATGAAACGGAGAATTAATTAAATCGTTTTTAGGACTCCGTACACCAAAGGTGAAAAGGAACCCTATTGTTTTCGCTTCGCTGTCCGTCTGACTGTCACAGGGTATTTTCTCGAAAACCGTAAGAGCTACGGACCTGAAATTTGGCCGCTACAACAACAAATACATGAAAGATAAAAGTTAAAGGGTGTTCCAAAACGAGCAACAAAAAATGTTAAAATTCCATGCAATATACACACACTCAGAAAAGAAAGTGCCTATTCACATTATGCCTTTTTAGCCTGCCTTCTTTCGACAATTTTCTTTTAAACCCCTACGAAAAGTCAAGCACATTTACATTAAGACTTTTTTCTTCATGCCTTTTTGACGTTTGTATACACTCTTAGTGCTGAGAGTACGAGAAAACAAAGAGATATGTCAAAAATCCCCTCGAATTTTCATTTCGTGCCTTTTGTTTTACTCCGCATGCTTCTCAACACCTCTCACCAACGAACTCAAAAAGCCTGCCTACCACATGCAAGCAGAAAAGGCACAGTGTAAATTGCGTCTTAGCACTTTGAATATTAAAGTGAAAACCTTACATTTTAATATGCGCATTCTCGAATACAATTTAAAAACTTTTGATTTTAAAGTTCACACTTTTAACCCAATTTAAAAATTTTTGTATTTAAATTAAAAGTTAACACATTCAATCTCAAATTAAAAGCGTTAGCTCCTATTTTAAGAGTGAACACTTTCAAATGCAATTTAAAAGTGTTCACTATAAACTTTAAAGGAAACAGATTATTTTAATTGTTTTTAATTCAAATTTTTTTTATTCAGACATATACATATAAATTTAAGTTTATTTCATATATATGAAATAACTTATTTTTAACTCATAAATAGTTCATTAAATAAAATAATTTAATTTAAATTTAGGAAATAAATCATTGTGTTATCATATATTTTTTAATCTTGCATATATATCTTTACATTGTTAATTTGATGTAAATTCAAATTGCAGGCTTGTGAAATGTTAATCAGTTTTAGATAATTTTGATTTACACCACTCTCGTAAGATTGAAAATGTAGATCAAATTTAATAATTTCAATAGGATAACATAGAACGTGAGTAATTTCATTTTCGTAAATAAAAAGTTTGATTTTATAGATACAATTTATTTCATTCAGTAATGCTAAAAACTTATTTTGTTTATAATCGATATCTTTATAATGAATTGTAGTCGAAACATAAACATATACATCATGACAATCGAAAAATTTACAAAATTAAATTTTTTTCAATACTTTTATTTTTACGTAGGCTATTTTTGGTCAGTTTTCTTAATTATTAAGAAGCAAATAAAACAAATCTATTTCATCTTTTTCCTCAACGTTTCGTCAGGAGAATTTTTTATTAAGTTTTATCAACAAATTACAAAATGTTTGTTATTTATAGTTTTGTGTGTTATATTAGTTCTTGTGTTGTACTTACGATTCTTCAGTTACATTACTAAATAAATTATAAGAAACTGGACATCACGAACAATTAAGTGTATAATTTAAATAAGAATAAATAAAAGAAAATATGACAGCCGAACTTAAAAACTAATATCACAGAACTCTATTTTTCAGGTTATTGCAATGGCATATTGTAGTTTGGTGTTGTCCTTGTCTTCTTTGGTGTTTATAGATTTCTTTATGCGTTGTTGTATACGTAGGCTTTCTAGTATTTACCTTTAGTTTGTTTTTTCTCTCTATCCAGTATCTTTACTCCTTTGAAATCAATTTTATGTTTTATTTATTTCGCGTGTTGGGCTAAAGCTGTTGTCTCCTTTCCTTTATTTATATCTGCTTGATGTTCTGATATTCTAGTTCCCAGTTTCCGCTTTGTGTTCCTACATATACTTTGTTACATCTTTCCACTTCATTCCCTTGACAAGTTATCTCGTATACAACGTTGTCTATTTCTAGTTTGTCCAATTTTGTTCTTTCCCGCGTAAATAGATGTCTCAGTGTTTTGTTCGATCTGTGTGTGACTGTTGTTTTTGCATAATTTACCATATTCTTTAATGTTTTGTTTTCAGTCAGCTTTGGAACATATGGTACACTGTAAAAAACTTTTTTTACTTCTTTGTTAGTAGTGTTAGATACCAGTTTGTTTTTTCTTTCTTAAGCATTTGCTTATTAGGTTGTTCGTGATGTATATTGGGAAGCTGTTTTTTGTCAATATATTTCTAATTTTGCTGATGTTGCTATTTCTAAATCGTTTGTCACTAATGTTGAGAATTTTGGTAATGAGATTCATTGCCGTGTTTATTTTCGTGTTCATCGGCTGAGTAGAGTGGTAATTAATTAATCTTCCAGATGCGGTTTTCTTGGCATACCAGTTTGTTATTAGTCTATTGTTTTCTTTTATTATTTACATGTCTGTTCGCATCCGTAGTAAAAATCGCTAAATTATTTTTCATATACAATTTTGTACAGTGTATTACATTTCAAACTTATTTAATTATCGATAAAAGCACTGATCTATTTTAAATTGTAGACTTAATTTAACGGTATCTAAAGTTTTATGATTTTTATATAAATTCATTTCGCTCACAAATTCGTTGTTCAGTTTGCCTTTACTTTGTCATTGAATACGAGATACATAAAACTCTATACATACATATGTATGTACAAGTAATTGTGTTTGTATATTTCATCGTCATTCTTCTTTGCATTTTTTGATAATAAAAAACATAATTTTTTTGTAAGAAGAGTAAAACTCAAAGTTCGTGTCATTTCTTTTTCATAATTTTTCAATTGAGCTTATTCGAAACTAACCTTTGCGATATTCACGTGGATTTTTGGATATTCAATTCAACATTTTTTGGTGACCCCGACGTGATAGGAAAGGTAAAAATGAGCGTGGAAAAGGCTGTGCAGTCTTTTTACAAACGTAAATCATTACAATTGAAAGAGAGGCTATCTTCCATGATGAGTGACTTATTATATTGCAATCTTGATGAGCTAGATGAAGCTGCCTTGTCTATTAAATAGGAATTGCTGGACAATTTATATGCAGATTTTAAGGTTGTTCATGACCAGTTAGAACGTGAGGATTATGCTGAAATGGAAAGCAGTAGTAGATTAGTAATGGTGGCGGACGACATGTTTTGGGAATTCAAAACCGGGAAAAATAAAAGAGGGTGGCAACCCTGTTACAAATGGGGGACTTTGGGGATTTTTTTTTTGCTAAGATTTTCTTGGCTATGTGTGTGTGTGTGACTTTGATTCTTTATTTATGTGTATGTATGTATACTTGTGTGTACAGCTTTTGTTGTTATTGAGGAGAAGCGTTGTGCTTACAGTGTATGGATGTATGCATGTATATATGTATATGTGGGTGTGTGTGAGTATGTGTATGTGTGTGTGTGTATGAGTATGCGTTTTTGTATTTACTTATATGTTTGATGGTGTCCAATACTTTTGTTGTAGTGGCAGACAATCATTATACCCAGTAGGAAATGTTGATGGTGAAAATGTGCTGACTAGCTTGTCACCAGTACTACTATATATTTATACCCCATACAATACTTTGAAACCCTACTAATAAAAAAAAAAAATTCACTAGGTAGTGACTACGTAGTTCTTAGGGGGTCATGAGACATACTAACCAGACAGTTATTTACTGGTACATTTCTATAATTTACGTACATACAAATGTATGTATATTGATAAGTTATTGTCAATTCCACCTCTCTCCTTCTTTTATAATGACGGATAGAAGAAAACTTATTATATCAAAGTTGTAACTAGAATTTTAGTGTTGACACAAAAACACTTGCTCCCAGTCTGACTGCAGGGTAGTTACAAGGGATCTATGTATTTGTGTGTATGTAGTGATTGTTATTTGATAGACTTTGGCTTGCTGTTTTGAGTTATCGTTTGTATGCTTATGTAGGGTTATTGTATTGCATTTATTTTTGCTATCTCTGGGGAAATAATCTAAAAGCTGCAGAGAGTGGCAATCCTATTGTCAATGGAAAGTGATAGGGAATGTATTTGGTAATGTATGTATATGCTGTTGTATTAATGTATGTGATCGTATCTATTTTTACTGTGAAGAATATCATTGCTTGTGTGTATTGTTTGGCCTGCGAGATTTTTTCATACATATTTACAAATGAATGTGTATTTGTTTTCTGGGCTATTGACGTTGCTATTCTTATGGAGATAGAAAATATTGTGTTGGCATAGGTTTTATATATACGACTGAATTTCAGATGTTAAATGTTTTGAATCCAATCAGGTTGATAAGCAGAGTTTTTTGAATAAGGGTAATGAAATTTTTATTTCAGAATATTACACTTTAATGTAACAATTATAGGAAATAGCTTTAGGAGCAATACAGCAAAAATTTTACTCATACCTTTGTATTACAAACTGATGCTAGAGATTTTGTTCGGGGTGTTGCTGTGTATATGAATTTCACCATATATCGTAACACCAACAGAGAATTGTGGAAATGTGTATGTGTGTGTGTGTGTGTGTGTGTGTGTGTGTGTGTATGAATTTCACCATATATCGTAATACTAACAGAGAATTGTGGAAATGTGTGCGTGTGTGTGTGTGTGTGTATGAATTTCACCATTTATCGTAATACCAACAGAGAATTGTGGAAATGTGTGTTTGTGTGTGTGTGTATGAATTTCATCATATGTCGTAATAAATTAGATTTTGATGACTACTACGCGATTCTCATATAAAGTATATGAGTAGAAGAAATAATGTAGATTGTCATCAGTCTGCTTTGATATCTCAACAAGTGACAACCTATTTTCTCATCCAAAATTTCTAAAGTGTTTGAAATCCAAAAACTATAAAAGTGCTAGTACTAATTAAATAAATTGTTTATAACTAAAATAAATTGTTTATAAATAAAATAATTAAATAAATTATTTATAAATAAAATAATTATATTAATTAATAAACAAAAATATATAAAATGAATACTAAAAGTTGTGCAATCTGCAATAAAGTCTTTATGACTCAAACAAAACTAAATCAGCATATGGAAACGCACTCATATGGAACTAGTACGCTTGATCTTCAAAAAAAATATTGTGAGGATTGTGATGAGATGATCCCATCAAATGGTTATATGGCTCATGTCCGAACCACAAAATATAAAAACAGTTGTCACCTAGAACAGATTGGAGATCTTCTCACTAAAAGAGCGAGCAACTTCAATGGGAGGATCGAGACATATATCCTCCTCAACAAAAATGAGGGTGTTATGTTTCCGGAGTAGTTTCTGAAATCCGCCAAGAACTCTATACTACAACAGCTAATTGAATGTAGTAGGATACATACTACATTTAAATTTAATATGGAGCTCATATGCGATTATATGAAGACGGTGAATGATCAGATGAATGTTTCCCAACTGGTACATATTTCAAAAATGATGTTAGTAACTTTGTCTGATGACATAGAGGATATGTACAAGAAACAGGCCGAGGAGCTAAGAGCTAAAATGGAAGAATTTCAAGAGAGGAATAGCGGATGGACCTTAATTTCAATGAATTCCCTTGAAGTTAATATAAACAAGGCGTCCATAATAAGAGGATCGAGCTTTATCCCTCTCCCAAAAAATATTGCAGTGAAATGTGCATGCATAAATGTCGAGAACAATTATATTTATTGCTTTAAATGGTGTATCATTGCGGCTTTGAACACAAATAGCACTTTAGATCGAAGACAACAGAAAAACTATAGAAACTATAATATAGAAAACATTTCTGATGAGAATATTAGTATAGAGGCAATTGTATTAAATTTCGAAGGCCTAGAGTTTCCACTCCCATTGAAGCAGATTAAACAATTCGAACGTCAAAATAATATGAGCATCAATGTATTTGGTCACAATGGAACATCGCTTATAGGACCATACTACATAACAAAAGGAGAACAACATGTTCATATTAATCTGTTATTGCTCCAGTCCGATGAAAACTTCCACTATGTGCTCATCACGGATATATCAAAGTAAGTTTCATTTGTGCATTTAAGAGAAATGTGTTTTCATATCTATTTAAAAAGTTAATTCTTATTGGTATATTTATTTATTTCTTATTTTAATTTCCTCTTTTCCTTAGACTCCTTCGTTCCAGCATAACATCTCACGTAAATAAGATACATATTTGCAACACCTGCCTATTTTATACACATGATGATTATGTGTATAATCACCACAAAAATGTTTGTGGGAAAAAAGTAATCAGAACGCCCGAAGATGAATCTATCATCAAGTTTCAAAACTACTACAAACAGTTAGATGTACCATTTGTGATCTACGCAGACTTTGAATCTATTTTAGAAAAAGTTGATGACCCCGTAAGTAAAAGCACTACAAATGTACAGAAACATCATGCGTGTGCATTCGCTTATTTTATTAATTGTAGCTTTAATATAGAAAATAATTTATATTGACACTATTTTGGTGAAGATTCGGCGAACATATTTATCAAAAAAATAGTTGAAGATTGTACAGACATTTATCTAAATTATTTACTTAAAGTTAAGAAAATGTTCATGACCCCAATAGAAATAGCTCAATATAATAATGCACAAAATTGTCATATATGTAAGAAAATATTAAATAATGATAAAGTTAGAGATCATTGTCATCTTACGGGTAATTATCGTGGGGCAGCTCATAGCGAATGTAATTTGAATTATAAAACACCTCATTTTATACCGGTTATCTTGCATAATCTTTCTGCATATGATATACACTTATTTTTCAAAGAACTTTCTACTATAAAATATTCCACAATAAAAGTGATTCCCCAGAACGCAGAGCGTTATATTTCTCTTTCAATTTTCATCAGATTAGATGAAAAGCGTGGATTCGAAATAAGATTTATAGACTCGTTTAGATTTATGGCTACGAGCTTAGGTACACTGGCGAAAAATCTTGATTGCAATGATTTTAATACTATTCGATCATGTTTCGCTGATGAAGCTCATTTCAACCTGATTAGAAGAAAGGGTCTTACATGGATTCCATGACTAAGTTTAAGGAAATTAAACTCCCTAGTAGAGAAGATTTCTTCAATATTCTAACGAATGAAGAATGTGATGTAGTCGAGTATGAACATGCTCAAAAAATATGGAGAGAGTTTAACTGTAAACCCTCCTTGACTATACTGAACTCTATTTAAAGACAGATGTTCTTCTTTTAACCGACGTGTTTGAAAATTTTAGGAAAATTTGTAAAGATATATACGATTTGGACCACTTCCACTATTATACAGGACCAGGCTTATCTTGGGATGCAATGATGAAAACCACAGAAGTTTCACTCGAACTGTTCACTGATTCCGAAATGTATATGTTTATGCAAAACGGAATAAGAGGTGGACTAGTTCAATGCTCGCAAGGATATTCGAAGGCGAATAATAAGTATTTAGAAGATTTTGATGCATCAAAACCATCGGAATTTCTTGTATATTTAGACGCTAACAATTTGTATGGTTGGGCGATGTCGGAATATCTTCCTTGCGGTGAATTTGAGTGGGTATGTGATACTGATTTTGATGTTAAAAAAATTTCTGATACTGCAGAGTATGGGTACATTTTAGAAGTGGATATAGATTATCCTGATTCCACGCATGATCTACATAATGATTTGCCATTTTGTCCTCAAAATAAGCCCGTGGGGGGATCCAAAATCAAAAAATTAGTTGCAGACTTAAACTCAAAAACAAATTACACCATACACTATAGAGTTTTAAAACAAGCCATTTCAAATGGCCTCATCTTAAAACAAATCCATAGAATACTCAGATTTAAGCAATCCCCTTGGCTTAAAAAATATATTGACTTAAACACATTTCATAGGACAAAAGCTAAAAATAATTTTGAAAAAGATTTCTTCAAACTTTTAAACAATGCTGTTTACGGGAAGACAATGGCAAACATTGAAAAACGTAGGGATATTAGAATTACTTCATCTTGGGAAACAACAAACAGGAATCATTTGGGGCTCAGAGCATTAATTGCGAAACCAAATTTTATACAGTTAACAAAATTTTCTGACGATATGTATGCGGTAGAGTTAGAAAAAATGGAACCACTATATGATAAACCTATATATGTTGGTTTCACAGTACTGGAGTTATCCAAGTGGAGAATGTATGACTTCCATTATGGCTTCATGAACCCTAAATTTGGATAGAACATTTCTCTCAACTATATGGATACTGACTCATTTATTTATTCAATTAAAACTGATGATTTTTACGATGACATCCGTAATGATATTAGTTTGAATTTTGATACGTCAGAATATCCTATAGATAACCAATTTCGTTTACCGCTACTCAATAAGAAGGTTTTGGGAATGATGAAAGATGAAAACAATGGGGATATAATGACAGAGTTTGTTGGTTTAAGAGCAAAAATGTATTCTCTGTCGACTCTTCGCTCGGAAGCTGTTAAAAAATCTAAAGGGGTCAAAAAGTCTGTAATTAAAAAGTTGTCCTTTAATGATTACAAAGGTTGTTTATTTGAATCCAAAATTATTTCGGATGAAATGTTTTTGTTTAGATCTAAAACACATCAACTATATACCCAAAAACTACATAAAATAGCACTTAGCTTTTCTGATGATAAAAGAAATATAATGAAAGATAAAATTAAAACGCGCGCTTGGGGACATTACATAGACCGAAACAATGAAACAATGGATGTAGAATAGAATGCTTCCTGCTAAATTACATGTAAGATGACAAAGACAATTTAATTTTGTACTAATTGTATTTATGTGTTAATGTATTTCTTTAATTATTTATTATTTACTTATTTGCTTATTATTTAATTTATTTATTTATTATTTCTTTAATTATTTATTAATTTAGTTATTATTTACTTATTTGTTTATTAATTAATTTATGTATTTATTATTTATTTATTTGCTTATTAATTTATTTCTTTATTTATTTATTAATTTATTTATTGTTTATATATTTGTTTATGAATTTATCTATTAATTTTAGTATTTTATTCACACAAAAACATGTAAAATTTTAATGGTTTAAAACTTTTATCTTTTTACCTACACCTAAATTATTTGTAAATTAAAATCAAATGTTCGATTAATGATCTTTTTTCTTTTTATGTCTATATATTTTTATTTATACATAGAATTAAATTTGTATTAGTACTAAGATTTTTAAGAAAAATTTTAAATAAAATATTGAAAAAATATTAAAATATGTAAATGGTTTTTTATTTCAGCTTAAATTTACTAAATATCAATTGTAACTACAAATGTCTACATTTTTATATTTTGTTTCGCTATTGACTTTACTTCGCTAGATCAAAAATTTTTCTTTTTTGTTTTCTTAAACATACACAGTCTTGTTATCTTTGAGAGGTCGCACACAAGAGGAATTAAATTTCACAATATTATAAAATTCCATTAAATCTCATTAGATATTTTCTTGTCAACACCAACTGTTTTAAAATTTTCTCATCCATGTTTAATAATAGCAAATAAGAGGTATCAGCTATTAGATCAGGTATCAGATATCAGATCAGCTTATCAGGAGCTGGTCTGGTTTTCAGATCAGCTTTTTAGGACCTGGTCTGGTTTTCAGATCAGCTTTTCAGGACCTGGTCTGGTTTTCAGATCAGCTTTTCAGGACCTGGTCTGGTTTTCAGATCAGCTTTTTAGGACCTGGTCTGGTTTTCAGATCAGCTTTTCAGGACCTGGTCTGGTTTTCAGATCAGCTTATCTGCACCTGGTCTGGTTTTTAGATCAGCTTATCAGGTAGCTGGTCTGGTTTTCAGATCAGGTTATCTGATTCAGATTGAGTTATCAGTTTACAATTAGCTAGTCATTTATAAAATTTATATGAATGAAGTTTCAGGTCAGATGAAATAACTAAAGTCAATCTCTTATGAGCAGTAATTTATATAGTTATGAAATAGTCAAATTGTTTTCTAAAACGAACATCATTTAATTTATCATCAAAAATCCATATTTATCCTTCCAACACTATACAAATTTCTTGAAGCTTTTCAAAATTCATATTACTCACAACATGATCCCTATAGACGAGCTTAATATTTTTCTCATCTTGCTTAAACATTATAATAACATTTGCATTGTCTCTTGTTAAATGCTTACAGCCGTATTCATAAAAATTTTAAACAGCATTTTGAATGTTGTTTAAGCAAAATTCGCTAAATTTTAGCTTAAAAACGTTTTTTAATTTAAACCTTGTTTAATTCACCAAATCCTAAAAATTAACTGCACCCATACTTAAAATAATTTTGAGTTGGACGTTGTAATTTTGCTTCATGTTTATTTGCATTTTTAACTTTGCCTATATGTATGTATGTATGTATGTATGCACGTATGTATGTATTTATGTATGTATTAGGAATTATACTAGAAGTTGGGCACAAGTAGAATGAGTCATCATTCTTCTGTCGCCCCATACAAAAATATACACGTACATACATATGTATGTATATTATTCTGCTTTGCACATGCAGCATCAGCAAATATCATACTTGAAATTCTTTAAGCTTCATTATGAGAAAAAATAAATGTATAATATAGTATTGTTTTAATTATGAAATTAACTTCTTCAGATATTCATATTTGACTTGATATACATAGATAATTTTAGTATAAATATATGTATGTTTTTACACTTGAGATAGTAGTAGGGAATTTGGGCTCTGGGGGCAATTAAACTTTTGAAATTTTAAAATTTTAATTACCCAAATTTTAAAATTCTTGCAAATTTGTGAAATTTGATACCCTACGAGGGTGGATCAATAAGTCCGTCCAACTTTTGTTTTTTGTTTTTTTTTGTTTACATTAACTTTTTTGTTTGTTTTTTTTTGTCCTTAGTACATACGAGGGTGGATCAATAAGTCCGTTTTATGTGAAAATGATTTTTCGTAAGGTGGACTGTAAGAACGTGAAAATAAATATTTATGTAAATCTGACGGGCAAAACGTGAAAATAAATATTTTTAATAATGCCGACGGAAAAATTATGAAAATGATTTTTCCTAAGGTGGACGGTAAAAACGTGAACATAAATATTTTTGTAATGCCGACTTCAAAATTATGAAAACGATTTTTCATAATGCCAACGGAAAATAATGAAATTGATTTTTCATAATGTGGACGGGAAAAACGTGAAAATAAAATGTTTCTAAAGCCGACGAAAAATTTGTTGATGTCTGTCTGTCTATGGGAATTCGAGTCTGTCAGGGAATTGGGGGTTTGTAATAATTTGTGGGGGTCCTTTGTCGGAGGTATGGGTAATTAAACTTTAAAACTTTAATCTACGCCAGGAGCCCCAGTTCCCTACTACTATCTCAGGTGTAAAAACATATATTTATACTAAAATTATCTATGTATATCAAGTCAAATATGAATATCTGAAGAAGTTTATTTCATAATTAAAAGAATACTATATTATACATTTATTTTTTCTCGTAATGAAGCTTAAAGAATTTCAAGTATGATATTTGCTGATGCTGCATGTGCAAAGCAGAATAATATACATACATATGTATGTACGTGTATATTTTTGTATGGGGCGACAGAAGAATGATGACTCATTCTACTTGTGCCCAACTTCTAGTATAATTCCTAATACATACATAAATACATACATACGTGCATAAATACATACATACATACATATAGGCAAAGCTAAAAATGCAAATAAACATGAAGCAAAATTACAACGATGTTAACTCAAAATTATTTTAAGTATGGGTGCAGTTAATTTTTAGGATTTGGTGAATTAAACAAGGTTTAAATTAAAAAACGTTTTTAAGCTAAAATTTAGCGAATTTTGCTTAAACAACATTTAAAATGCTGTTTAAAATTTTTATGAATACGGCTGTAAGCATTTAACAAGAGACAATGCAAATGTTATTATAATGTTTAAGCAAGATGAGAAAAATATTAAGCTCGTCTATAGGGATAATGTTGTCAGTAATAAGAATTTTGAAAAGTTTAAAGAAATTTGTATAGTGTTGGAATGATAAATATGGTTTATTTTGATGATAAATTAAATGATGTTCGTTTTAGAAAACAATTTGACTATTTCATAACTATATAAATTACTGCTCATAAGAGATTGATTTAAGTTATTTCATCTGACCTGAAACTTCATTCATATAAATTTTATAAATGACTAGCTAATTGTAAACTGATAACTCAATCTGAATCAGATAACCTGATCTGAAAACCAGACCAGATACCTAATAACCTGATTTGATACCTGATAACCTGATCTGAAAACCAGACCACGTCCTGAAAAGCTGATCTGAAAACCAGACCAGGTCCTGAAAAGCTGATCTGAAAACCAGACCAGGTCCTGATAAGCTGATCTGAAAACCAGACCAGGTCCTGAAAAGCTGATCTGAAAACCAGACCAGGTCCTGAAAAGCTGATCTGAAAACCAGATCAGGTCCTGATAAGCTGATCTGATAGCTGATACCTGGTCTAATAGCTGATATCTTATCTAATAGCTGATACCTCTTATTTGCTATTATTAAACATGGATGAGAAAATTTTAAAACAGTTGGTGTTGAGAAGAAAATATCTAATGAAATTTAATGGAATTTCATGATATTGTGAAATTCAATTCCTCTTGTGTAGGATCTCTCAAAGATATCAAGACTGTATATGTTTAAGCGATATGAAAACAAAAAAGAACTGAAATAAAAACCATTTACATATTTTAATATTTTTTCAATATTTTATTTAACATTTTTCTTAAAAATCTTAGTACTAATACAAATTTAACTCTATGTATAAATAAAAATATATAGATATAAAAAGAAAAAAGATCATTAATCGAATCTTTGATTTTAATTTACAAATAATTTAGGTGTAGGTAAAAAGATAAAAGTTTTAAACCATTAAATTTTTACATGTTTTTGTGTGAATAAGGCCCAATTCATACGAGGATTTAAAAATCTTGTTTTATTTTAAATTCTCTTTAAAAGTTGCTTCCAAAAACATTTTACATTCATAAGGGGATTTTTTCCATGTTTCTAGTTTTAATTTTTTTTTCTTCCAAAAATTGTATCAGTGTTGCCATTAGATTTTAAAAAAATTCGTTTTTCCCTACATGTAAAAAAAATTTGTTTTGTAAACCAAAATTATTTCTTCTGAATATTTGGAGCTACAGTAGGTTACTTTTTTTTTTTTTTTAAAGAGAAGTAACACTCAGGCAATTAATGCTTACTGCTATTACTAGGTATTACCTTCTTTAGGAAAGGGATAGTGAGAGAGAAGACAGGTGGTGAAAGAAGAGATAGAGGAAAGCTTCATTCTTTTACAACTCTGCTTTTCGCACGTTTTTAATAATGCAGTGTTGCAGCGCCTATCTGATGTTAAATGGGGCGTATTAATTTTTTGAAGCTGTGTCTTGTAGCCATTTTATTGATTATTTTACTTCGCCGATGATTTTGCTACACAACGAAGGAGGGCGCTCTGATGTTACATTAGGATTAGTATCTGCTGAAGTCGGTATAGTTCAGTGACCAGTGACTATGCCTTCATCACTTGAACTTTCCTACAACAACTGACACAAAGGGACACTAATGCACATCAGAAAAATGCGTGGTGTTGTTATTTTTTAATTATTGTCGGATACAGGGATTGAACCGAGGACCTTCGATATTCTGTGCTTCGATTTTGTAGTCAACGTGCTAACTACTTCAGCCAACGCCACCCTCAAAAATAAACTTGGCATATGTAATTCTTTTGTATTAAATTATTCAAAGTGACTACTTCTGCCTTCGAAATTAATGCATACTTTTCTATAGTTTTTCAGAAATTATCTTATAATACAAATATAACACATATCTATATTTGGGTTTTCTCCAATCATGGAGTTTATTAAGATTTAAGTTAAATAGTTGTAAGTAATATCCATAATTAGTAAATCATTGTTTAATAGATGCTCATTTCCTATTTCCTGGTGTGCTTGTCATTAGAAGAATAGAGGGAAGATCCTCTCGAAATACAGGCACTGCGACACCAAAATAATTAGATAAAAGTCCATGTAATTACGAGCAAAAACAAATTTTTAAACGGAGCAAAAATATATTTTGCGTATAGTTATTTTTACATTTATGCACAAAAAATGCAATATGAGAATACAAAATACCTACATTTTGGCCAAAATAAAATATTTGTCCGATATTCCCTATACTCCTATATTAGCGACAAAAATACCTACAGGTAACACTGTTTTCTATTAAAAAAGAGCTGTTGTCACATTCAATGAAAAAATAAAATAAAGCAACATACCAAAAATTAAAATATGTGTAAAGAAAATTTGAAAAAAAACTCGGAGAACGGAAAATGTGATTTTTTTTCTACCCCCTTTGCTTTTCTATACAGTTCGCCTACAAACTACAAAAATCGTGTTTCAAAAAATCATTGAAAAATCAACGTGTGAATTAGGGCTAAAATACTAAAATTAATAGATAAATTCATAAACAAATATATAAACAATAAATAAATTAACAAATAAATAAAGAAATAAATTAATAAACAAATATATAAACAATAAATAGATTAATAAATAAATAATAAATAAATTAATAAATAATTAAAGAAATAAATCAATAAATAAATTAATAAGCAAATAGGTAAATAATAAATAATTAAAGAAAATACATTAATAAATAAATACAATTAGTACAAAATTAAATTGTCTTTGTCATCTTACATGCAATTTAGTAGGAAGCATTCTATTCTACATCCATTGTTTCATTGTTTCGGTCTATGTAATGTCCCCAAGCACGCGTTTTAATTTTATCTTTCATTATATTTCTTTTATCATCAGAAAAGCTAAGTGCTATTTTATGTAGTTTTTGGGTATATAGTTGATGTGTTTTAGATCTAAACAAAAACATTTCATCCGAGATAATTTTGGATTCAAATAAGCAACTTTTGTAATCATTAATGGACAACTTTTTAATTACAGACTTCTTGACCCCTTTAGATTTTTTAACAGCTTCCGAGCGAAGAGTTGACAGAGAATACATTTTTGCTCTTAAACCAACAAACTCTGTCATTATATCCCCATTGTTTTCATCTTTCATCACTCCCAAAACCTTCTTTTTGAGTAGGGGTAAACGAAATTGGTTATCTATAGGATATTCTGACGTATCAAAATTCAAACTAATATCATTACGGATGTCATCGTAAAAATCATCAGTTTTAATTGAATAAATAAATGAGTCAGTATCCATATAGTTGAGAGAAATGTTCTCTCCAAATTTAGGCTTCATGAAGCCATAATGGAAGTCATACATTCTCCACTTGGATAACTCCAGTACTGTGAAACCAACATATATAGGTTTATCATATAGTGGTTCCATTTTTTCTAACTCTACCGCATACATATCGTCAGAAAATTTTGTTAACTGTATAAAATTTGGTTTCGCAATTAATGCTCTGAGCCCCAAATGATTCCTGTTTGTTGTTTCCCAAGATGAAGTAATTCTAATATCCCTACGTTTTTCAATGTTTGCCATTGTCTTCCCGTAAACAGCATTGTTTAAAAGTTTGAAGAAATCTTTTTCAAAATTATTTTTAGCTTTTGTCCTATGAAATGTGTTTAAGTCAATATATTTTTTAAGCCAAGGGGATTGCTTAAATCTGAGTATTCTATGGATTTGTTTTAAGATGAGGCCATTTGAAATGGCTTGTTTTAAAACTCTATAGTGTATGGTGTAATTTGTTTTTGAGTTTAAGTCTGCAACTAATTTTTTGATTTTGGATCCCCCCACGGGCTTATTTTGAGGACAAAATGGCAAATCATTATGTAGATCATGCGTGGAATCAGGATAATCTATATCCACTTCTAAAATGTACCCATACTCTGCAGTATCAGAAATTTTTTTAACATCAAAATCAGTATCACATACCCACTCAAATTCACCGCAAGGAAGATATTCCGACATCGCCCAACCATACAAATTGTTAGCGTCTAAATATACAAGAAATTCCGATGGTTTTGATGCATCAAAATCTTCTAAATACTTATTATTCGCCTTCGAATATCTTTGTGAGCATTGAACTAGTCCACCTCTTATTCCGTTTTGCATAAACATATACATTTCGGAATCAGTGAACAGTTCGAGTGAAACTTCTGTGGTTTTCAACATTGCATCCCAAGATAAGCCTGGTGCTGTATAATAGTGGCAGGGGTCCAAATCGTATATATCTTTACACATTTTTCTAAAATTTTCAAACACGTCGGTTAAAAGAAGAACATCTGTCTTTAAATAGAGTTCAGTATAGTCAAGGAGGGTTTTACAGTTAAACTCTCTCCATATTTTTTGAGCATGTTCATACTCGACTACATCACATTCTTCATTCGTTAGAATATTGAAGAAATCTTCTCTATTAGGGAGTCTAATTTCCTTAAACTTAGTCATGGAATCCATGTACGGAAATACACCCTTTCTTCTAATCAGGTTGAAATGAGCTTCATCAGCGAAACATGATCGAATAGTATTAAAATCATTGCAATCAAGATTTTTCGCCAGCGTATCTAAACTCGAAGCCATAAATCTAAACGAGTCTATAAATCTTATTTCGAATCCACGCTTTTCATCTAATCTGATGAAAATTGAAAGAGAAATATAACGCTCTGCGTTCTGGGGAATCACTTTTATTGTGGAATATTTTATAGTAGAAAGTTCTTTGAAAAATAAGTGTATATCATATGCAGAAAGATTATGCAAGATAACCGGTATAAAATGAGGTGTTTTATAATTCAAATTGCATTCGCTATGAGCTGACCCACGATAATTACCCGTAAGATGACAATGATCTCTAACTTTATCATTATTTAATATTTTCTTACATATATGACAATTTTGTGCATTATTATATTGAGCTATTTCTATTGGGGTCATGAACATTTTCTTAACTTTAAGTAAATAATTTAGATAAATGTCTGTACAATCTTCAACTATTTTTTTGATAAATATGTTCGCCGAATCTTCACCAAAATAGTGTCAATATAAATTATTTTCTATCTTAAAGCTACAATTAATAAAATAAGCGAATGCACACGCATGATGTTTCTGTACATTTGTAGTGCTTTTACTTACGGGGTCATCAACTTTTTCTAAAATAGATTCAAAGTCTGCGTAGATCACAAATGGTACATCTAACTGTTTGTAGTAGTTTTGAAACTTGATGATAGATTCATCTTCGGGCGTTCTGATTACTTTTTTCTCACAAACATTTTTGTGGTGATTATACACATAATCATCATGTGTATAAAATAGGCAGGTGTTGCAAATATGTATCTTATTTACGTGAGATGTTATGCTGGAACGAAGGAGTCTAAGGAAAAGAGGAAATTAAAATAAGAAATAAATAAATATACCAATAAGAATTAACTTTTTAAATAGATATGAAAACATATTTCTCGTAAATGCACAAATGAAACTTACTTTGATATATCCGTGATGAGCACATAGTGGAAGTTTTCATCGGACTGGAGCAATAACAGATTAATATGAACATGTTGTTCTCCTTTTGTTATGTAGTATGGTCCTATAAGCGATGTTCCATTGTGACCAAATACATTGATGCTCATATTATTTTGACGTTCGAATTGTTTAATCTGCTTCAATGGGAGTGGAAACTCTACGCCTTCGAAATTTAATACAATTGCCTCTATACTAATATTCTCATCAGAAATGTTTTCTATATTATAGTTTCTATAGTTTTTCTGTTGTCTTCGATCTAAAGTGCTATTTGTGTTCAAAGCCGCAATGATACACCATTTAAAGCAATAAATATAATTGTTCTCGACATTTATGCATGCACATTTCACTGCAATATTTTTTGGGAGAGGGATAAAGCTCGATCCTCTTATTATGGACGCCTTGTTTATATTAACTTCAAGGGAATTCATTGAAATTAAGGTCCATCCGCTATTCCTCTCTTGAAATTCTTCCATTTTAGCTCTTAGCTCCTCGGCCTGTTTCTTGTACATATCCTCTATGTCATCAGACAAAGTTACTAACATCATTTTTGAAATATGTACCAGTTGGGAAACATTCATCTGATCATTCACCGTCTTCATATAATCGCATATGAGCTCCATATTAAATTTAAATGTAGTATGTATCCTACTACATTCAAATAGCTGTTGTAGTATAGAGTTCTTGGCGGATTTCAGAAACTACTCCGGAAACATAAGACCCTCATTTTTGTTGAGGAGGATATATGTCTCGATCCTCCCATTGAAGTTGCTCGCTCTTTTAGTGAGAAGATCTCCAATCTGTTCTAGGTGACAACTGTTTTTATATTTTGTGGTTCGGACATGAGCCATATAACCATTTGATGGGATCATCTCATCACAATCCTCACAATATTTTTTTTGAAGATCAAGCGTACTAGTTTCATATGAGTGCGTTTCCATATGCTGATTTACTTTTGT